>UELW01000053.1:0-562500 GCA_900490495.1 Danionella dracula | reverse complement strand
AAGGCTGAACAGGCTTGTGAGGGTAGACAGGACTATTTTGGAGATGATTTTGTAAGCCATCATCTGTTATTTGCATGAGCTGCGACGGGGAGCTGAAGAGAGTTGAAAGAGTAGTGACAGAAAGCCTAATTAACAGTCAGTGTTAATTAGCCCTCTTGTCCTGTGTTCATTGAAATGGATTGCTACCAGGTCACCAGGTTTTGTGAGATTCATTGAAGAGTTCTAGTCCAGTTGTGATGTTTAAAAAATGGCTAACTCTCTCTTTTGAAAGTGACCAGTTGGCCTGATATGGAGTGACCCAGAATTTGTGCTCTGCATTTAATCCATCCCAGTGTACACACACAGCAGTAATTAAACACACTATGAAAACACACCCGGAGGAGTGGACAGCCATGGGCCAGGGAACAGTCGGGAAACTAGTGCCTTGCTCAAGGACACTACAGCTGTAGTTTTTAAAGATGGGAGATCAACTTCAACTCGGTGGATTGAACCGGCGACCTTCCGATCACAGGTCAATCTCCTTATCCACCAGGCCACAAATAAATAAAGAATATAAGAGGAGTAACATGTGTACACTTTAGTTTCTTGAAGATTTGAAATTTAAATTCTTTTGAAATTTGTCTAGTGGAAAAAATCTCTAGTGGTCAATCCATAGATGTCTTGGAGTTCTGTGTGAGACAAGAAGTCCGAGTGCAAAATAGCTCTTAATAGTAAATCAAGCTGCAACACTTTTTCACTACTTTCCTCTGATGTCTAATAGGAAATGCCTAAACTGCAATTACTCCATGACACAAGTAAGTCAATATATTCAATTGAGAAAGTTACATCATACTGGATTCTGATTCTGATTTTAATAGCATTTAAAAAACGAAAAGGGGCAAAGTCACTGCATTAACTGTCTACTTAAGTACTTTAAATACTTTAGTACTTCATAGTCTAATGCTAAATGCTAAAGTGTCATATTTAGTTTAATATAATAACTTTTAAAGTGCTTGAACTAATATGTTGTGCTAGTTCTATTGTTACAGTTTTTCACAATTGCTATGACAGTTTTTTCAATGCATTTAACAGTTTCCTTAACTGTTAACTTGGTTAGAACTATTGTTGCTCTGATACAAAATGCTTACAGTAAACACACATTTCAAATGCTTAAAGTTATTTTACATAAAAGCTCCACCATTACCAATACAATGTAATTTTAAAGTTTAAATGACATTAAAATTTATAAATCAAAGCTTATTCCATCTATTCCAACTCAGAGTTGAAAATTCTTCAATCACATGCTCATATGTTCTAAATGATGACTCTTTGTGCTGATCTTGAGTAGAAAAAGGAACAATATAGTGTTATATAGATATATATTTTTTACTTTATAATAATTCCAGAGTTTTTTTTCTGTTTTTATATCTTATTGTTTTGCAAAGGAAGTCTCTACTGCAGCAATTCTATGTCTGTATTTACTGCTCTGAGACAGGCCTACATTTATCTATATATTCAATATTTGCAGCAAAATAAAAAATGTTGAGAATGTTCCATTATAAGTGTAGAACTGACATCTAATGTAGACAACCTAAACCAGGCCAACTCATTTGCAACTGAATTACGTCTTTTGTTAGATAGCGCATCACTTTACTGGTATAGAAAATACTTATAAAGTACTATTATTTCTTTATATCGGTGTAACATGTTTAAAGAATTTAAGTGTTGTGTCAAAATCTTCAAAGATTTTAACATTAAGGCCTTTCATACAAATGCTTTTTGAAATATTGATTCATCAACAGTTTGGCATCTTGATTTACATTTTAGATGTATTTTTTATAACAGTTTTAACATATTTTCTTCATAACTTTTATTTATCAAGGTTTGAAATGAACTAATGTTGAAATTATTATACCTTTGATTTGATCTTAAATTTATAAACAAATATATTCAAAAGGGTGTGGTGATCATTACACTTTGAACGGAATTAATAATGCCCCATGTTTAGTTACGCAAGACTTTTCAATGAACAGAATCTGAAGGGACATGTAAAACTAACTTATATCTTTAAACACTGTATTTATATACCATTAAAATATTGATGAAAGCTATTATAATCATGCTAGCGTTAGCTACCAAGGTTTAACTTAATGTATCTCTCTTTGTGATGTGCTGCAGGTGAGGTACATAATTCGACATTGTTCCAGACATTTCAAAGATAGGTTTGTTTGCTTCCACTTCTTTGAAACAGTATCAAGATGTTCTTGGTGAAATGTAGTCGACTCGAGTCCGGAGTACTACAGCTCTAGCACATAATAATTTTAATCATATGAGGTAACGCAAGAAAAAGATTAATGAAGTTCGACTGGTTCAGGTAGCATTGGTAAAATCAACACATTCTACCAGTGGAAGAGGAATCTATTTTTCCCACTCCTAATAATCTCTGTATTGTAATTGGCTACTTAACTGTCTCATTATCTTTACATGTCTCCTGTCTATCATTAGCCGGTGTGTGGTGAATGCTCTAATGTAGAAAACTAGCCGTCACATCAGCGGAGGGATGGTGTACACTGGTGGTATATTCAGTGACAGCCTAGTTATAAAACACTTGGTAGGTGTCCACAAAATTGTTTTAGAAATGTCATTAATTATTATTAATGATGTGTATTACAAGGTTGTAATAACTTAACAGTTGTTAAGCATTTTTAGATTTCAACAATGCTGCTGACTAACATTGACCACCTTTCAGAGGGTATTAAAAGTTTTACAAACAAAAAATGTCCAGGTGCTGAGATAATGATTTTAAGAATGTATTACTTTTGTGACAGTTGGTTATAAATGTATTTATTACATTTCTTACAACAATAGATGAACTACAGACATTCTGTACATTAACATCCTCTCACAAGATTCAACAATCTGAACCAAACTCAACTTGGATCCAAATGCAACAAAACTCTAATAAATCCTATTCGTGCAGCTTTTTAGTGGTGATCTGTTGGTTCCTGCTAATCATCTTCTCCTTTTTCATTTTTCCTGAGACTCTTGAGACACTTCTCTAGTCTCTTCATGCAGAGAGTGACATCATCTCTGGTTATTCCTATAGCTGAGGCTGCATTCAGATATGGGCACGGATATGATTCCATGTGTGACATAAACCCTCGGAATGTGTGTCCGCTCACCGTCTGCTCGACATCCACTGGAACCACTCTGGCACAAAACATATTGCTTTAAAAACGTATTTTTCTTTTTCATAACTCTTTCAAATTCCACCCTCTCTTCAATTTGAATGTTATACAGCAGCACACTGTGGTTAACATACAGGGTACTTATTACTGAACGTGCAGTTTGTGTTACGCAGCTGCTCACCTGGCTCCAGACACCTGTCTGGTGAAGAGCATGGAGCCCAGTTGAGTGACAGCAGTGTTGCTGTGAGTTTGAAGATGCTCCAGAGACATGGCTGCAGAGCAAATCACACATTGCTCATACTCTCAATCAGATCTGCACTCATCAACTAACAAATTTCACTGTCACTGTTGCATTAAATCAAAAAGTGAGTGAAGTGATGACCCATACCTGGAATTTTTGCTATGCATTTAACCCATCCAGTGTACACACACAGCAGTGAACAAACACACCGTGAACACACACCCGGAGCAGTGGGCAGACAGGGCTGTGGCGCCCGGGGAGCAGTCGGGAAACTGGTCACTGCTCAAGGACACCACAGCTGTGGTTGTTGAAGATGGGAGAGCAAGAGTTTCGTCACTCGCACCACCTTCAACTCAGTGGATCTGGGGATCGAACCTGCGACCTTCAGATCACAAGTCGATCTCCTTATCTACTGGACCACAACTGTTAATGATTATGTATTTTTAAATATATTTTTAACAATCGTTTTATATATTTTTAACAATCTACAATTTTAGAAATTACAATAGATAGTTAATGGAAAAATCAATACATCATAAATACAATAAAAATGTTGAATACATGAACACACATTTCGGAGGGTCAAAAGAAATGAAATTTAAAAATTTTGTGCAATAATAGATGTTTTATATTTATATTAATTCTTAAAATTCAAACTAATAAATGTCTGAAGTATTTTACTTTATGTGGTATGTTTTGAGTACTAATTTAACATACAAGTATCCCTTATTGAACCAAATTATTGAATTAAATTAACTTTCCTTTATATAATTATTTGTCATATACCTGTACATGAAGGCACATAGTTTATTTCAAAAAGCAGAAAGCACATATTTTTATCGCAAAGCGCATCATCAGTTTCAATGTGTTAATTCAGTACATAAGGCTCACCCAGTGATATTGGATTGTGCGGAGTATGCAGCAGTTTTTCACCATGCCTTGCAGCTAAAGTGCCAAGCTCCTGTGCCAGCTGACCATACAGCTCCTGTGGGCATCACAGATTTACACACACACGGACACGCACTCTTTTCTGCTCATGCTGAAAATTTCAGTCTGCTGTGCTACAGGAAATCATGCACCTGCCTTATTTTACATCCTATAATGCAAGCTTCTAAATTTAAAAATGCCAAGGAAATAAAAACTGCATTTGATTTTAAACAAGTTCTTTAAACAATGTTAAGAGGAGATTTTATAAAAATGAACGGGCAACTTACTCAATGAAGCTGCAATAGCTTTTCAATTGAAAAGAAAATGCATATTCTACCTAGGGCCTGTGTATCAGCCACATCAGTTTCCTTCTACAGAGTTGAAACATCCAGCTTGGAAGACACGAAATAGTGAATAAGAGTGATTGGGGAATAAAAAAAATTTCCTGGGATGGGCAGAAAGATCATCATCGGTGTACAACTGCATTTCACCCGATACAAGTTGGGATGCGCTGATTTAAAAGGCTTGTGTGGAATGTACTATATGTTAGAACACATAATGGGATCTCTAAGCCGATAAATTATTCAGAATTCAGATGCATTAGTGATGAATCAATACTACTTTTCTTATGACGTTATGGGTAATGCTGTTTACCCCCTTGTTCGAGAGCAGAGTTGGCTCACTTCCTTTGAACTAGTGGTTCTCCTCTTCTCTTCTCATATTTCCATTGTTCTATTAACCTCTACTCAAACAAGGGCAAATCTCGTTTTACAACCAAATTCATTAATGGCACAACAAGGCTTGGCTTGACTTGTCAGACATGTCACATTTGTTTCCCCCAACTTTCAGTATCAGTTAAGAGCAAACTTGTTTTAGACATGTTTGCGACAGAAGTGCAAAAAGCTGATCGCACACAAAACAGATTCCTGGAGATTGTGGAAAGATTGGTATTTTTTATGATGTGTATGTGGGGACTTTACATTTTAGTTTTAAAAATGGAAAGACAAAAAAAACACAGCAAAGTGCAGTTTACTGCATTATTTCTGGTCAATGGGTCACAACTTTCTTCTACCAAAAAGTTTGGTTCGACTCAGCCTACTTCATGGACCCTGATCATATCTGATCGTAGAAAAAGTACCTGTACCAGGTACAGAAATCAGTGGAAAAGCCACAAAAGCACACTGAGTCGAGTCAGGTCGGTGGAAAAGTGACATAAGCAACAGGTGGGGATTGAGATAGTTTGTAGGTTTTAACATTGCAGTCAATTGCCAAAACTATGCTCAATGCTTAAGGTGGTCCAATTAAACATTAGTGTGTTTTTTTCTGTTTTAGAACAAGCAGCAGATGTTAAAAAGCTCTTTTTTACACTATAAACGTAAAAACTATTAAAACGTTTTTAATTAACAATAAACATATTAAATACCTGCAATCAATAAAAGTACAATTGAATGCTTTGAGAATCGTGTGAAGTTGTGATTATAGCGGATCGTAGGTTTTTGTTTGACCTTTCTTTCAGCCAGAAGTTTCTTGTATCCGTTTGCTCCGAGTGAGAGGAGAGTGATGAGGACATCTATTGATGGAGATGCAGAAGCACGACCTGCCCACAAAAGAAGAACGTAATCACCTGAACAGTAACAGCTAATCAATTTTAAACTTTTCTGTATCTGACAAACACACCTGGGTACATCTTGCTGATCTCATTAATGAAATTTTCATCAAACCCTGCGATTATGGCACCACCAACTGGGACCATGAAGTTTTTATCTAGACTCTGAACAAAGGCATCAATTCTCCCAACGCGAGCACCCTAAAAAACATAACCCAAATCAGTCTAAAGCTATAAAAAATATAAGGAGAATTCACAAAAGAGGTTTGAAGAAGCATTACCTGCTGAATAAGGTGCATACATTTAGATGACTGCACTCCGTAAGCATTATTCACAATGTGAGGAATATCATGTTTGGCACAGAGAACAGAGAGCTCCTCGAGCCTAAAAAAGTGGATGGACTTGAGTTCAAGATATTTGTGATCATCATACTTTGTAGCCTTGGAGTAACAGAGCATATGAAAAGCAAATGTACTGTTTAGGAAAACCTCCCTTATTATAATTCTTTTTTTTTTAAATACATGAGTAAAAATTTTACATTTATATCAATTAACGAATAGAAATCAAATAGTCAATTTGAAACATTTTGCCTGCATTAATGGAAAATAATAACAGACATTTGAATATTACTTAATAGAAGTTTTGTACTTCAAATTTTAATTATAAGAAATATTTTGTGAAGCTTTGAAAAATATAAATATGATATAAAACAATTTGTAATGCAAAAAAAATTAAATAATCCAGTATTCCAGTTAATACTGAAAATTGCCTAATTACAAAATTTTAGATGTTAAAGAGCACAACCTTAAACCTTTAACTTTATTTTCTTCAAGATTATTCTGAATCAGTATATATATATATATATATATATATATATATATATATATATATATATATATATATATATATATATATATATATATATATATATAAACGTTAACAATAATACAATATAGAAATATTTTATGTCATTGTATAATGTAATATACATAAAATAGAATATAGAGTAGTATGGTAAATGTAATATAAGATAATGATGAAAAATTATTGAGAAGCAATATATTTATATTCAGTATTAATTTGAATCATTATTAATAATAATATGTTTCTCCAGTCTTGACCTGCTAAGCCTATAGACTCATTTGAACATTTACTAAGCTAAATGATAAAACTTGCTCTACTTCATACGTATGTCAATGAAAATCTATAAAAGTAATTGTCTTACCAAAAATTTCTTGCAAAACAAACTTGCCTGTCAGGGACTCGTGGAGCAAAACAGGAAGTTGTCGAGTGGACACACAGGATGTTTACAGCACCGAGCTCCAGAATCTTTCTCTCCACCTCCTCCAGGTTGGTCCTGAGCTCGTCTCCCTCCAGAACATTCTCTATCACCACCGGCTCAAACCCTTCACGAGGAAACATAATATTCATTTCTAACAGATAAATCTGTCCTTATTTATATTTTAGCAAGACAGTATCCAAGCACTTTGTTTATTATACCTTATCTAAACACTCAGAATTATGTTTTACTACATGCTTATATACATTAAATGTTGGATAAATGTGTAAGCATTTAACTGTTTAAACAAAATGTATAACTTCAAGTACAGTGTAAATGTTAACTCTAGAAAATCCTTATAAGTAAATTAGATAGAATTAACTCAGTTGAAAGTATTTTAGAATTTACCCTTAGAGAAAACTCTCAAAACTCCATTAAAATAATGTGTTCATATTGTGAAAAATAGAGAACAAACATTTTGAAGATGAAATACGACACACTTGATACTCAATATAACTGATCCTGAAAGATGTGTCTCTTTAAGGTGTATCCGTGTTGTGTAATACGATTTGCAAATCTAAGACACTTGCTCTCATTAAAAAGTGTACAATATTAAAAACTCTAAAAAGTAATTTTAAAATCTTACCAGCGGTCACCATGGACTTGAAGCAAGACTTCTGGTCAATTCGAGGCCAAAGGATATAACGTGCTTTGGGTCTCCTGTGTCTCAGGGTGAGAAAACACAAGGTGAGGCTCATTCCTGTCGCCATTGGGACCACGAAACACGAGGAAACACTCCTTACACCTGAGAAAATCCAAGCAAATACACTGTAATAAAACAAATTATTATTAAATCATTATTAAATTATTTAATTGTACAACTCTAATGCCATTAAAGAAAAGCAGATGAAAGAACTATAGTTAAAAAAAGACATAGGACAAGCTAAGATGAGCCTAATTAGTAAACACACACACGCCTACTTGTTTTTACTACCCCCTGAGGACCCTTTACACATCCTGATTGGCTGGGTCCAGATGGGATCCACCCTTTCTAAAGGTTCTAAAATTATGATTTTAACTCCTAAATTTATGTAATATGTTTGTGAAAATAAAAATAAAAAAATTAAAAGAGAGAAACTAAAATTTTGACCTGAGTTTTTCTGCCTCCTTAATTGTACAACTCTAACGCCACCAAACAAAAGCAGATGAAAGAACTATAGTTAAAAAAAGACATAGGACAAGCTAAGATGAGCCTAATTAGTAAACACACACACGCATACACACACACACGCACACACACACACAGGCTCCAGAATGAGGAGGTTAGCAAGCAAGCAGACTAGAAACAAACTTTTACATTTTTTTCACATTGCCAAGTTATTAGAAACAAAGATTTACTTTACAAGTAATCCATTTTTAAATTATGTATCTTAATGTCTTTTTTTGTAAGATTAATTTTGTGGTTTAATGAAAAAAAAACATCTACTTTAGGCCAAGCATGTAAAGTTTCAGGAAATCTTTATTTAATTGTTGTCGCTGTAACAAACAAAAAGTAAATAATCATACAATCTGATATCCAGAAAAATAAATTAACCATTCGGAAAACCACGCTGGAAAGAGCTCTGTCCTCTCAAATAAACGGTTCCTCATATACGATCGGTACCTGTGAATTTCAGCACATCCAGAACGACTGAATTAGTGATTTTGTTTAGAAGGCTTGACCCTGCGGCTTTAGGTTGAACAGCAGCAATGTCTCCTGATCGACCAATCCCATGGATTAGCCTGAAAGTGGACAACACACAATACATCTTAAAGGCCTAACATTATATAATAAAAGATTCTCAAAGATCTTAAAATGTTTAAAAATGACTCATTGCAGAGTAGAAGAATTAGAAGAGATTATTGTAATACTAAAATAATCCAGGTGTCCGCTGTTCAGCCACTAGTTTACATTAGCCATTAAATTACTGGAAGTGCAGTTCACAATGCAGCAGCAAGATTCCTCACTAGAACTAGAAAGACTAGAACTTAGACTGCTGTTTCATCAACTCTTTATTGGCAGCATGAGAAAATATATTATTGTTTATCCTACTGTAACAATTGCATTTATTGTTTTTAGTGTTTTGTAGTGAAAAAATGTCAGGCTTGTGTATGAGGCTTGTCAGAACCTGCCCTTTATTTATGGGATTGTTTACTTAATACTTTGTTCCATTAATCCAATTTTAATGTTCAATGAATGTTCATTTTGGACTTTTTTAATTAGTGAGTAACCAAAATGTCATAAATAGGTCCTAGATATTATCCTGTTTATTTTACATCTAATTTTTTTCTTTTTTTTTTTTAAAGAAAATATTGAATCAAATTTCATAGCTATGCAGATTAAACCCAGTTGTACATTTCTAGTGCTGATCTCTAGCCTGCCCTTCATTGTCTCTCTGCTAATTTCCCTCAACTTAACAGCAATTAAACATACATTTTACTTGTTGGCTCTAAAAAGGCTCTGTCTTAAATCAGTTTGCAGTCCATCTATTGCTATCAAGCCATCTGAACATGCCAAAAGTCTGGGAGACATACTAGATTCTCACCAGTCTTTTAAACGCTCACAATAAAAATGTCATGCACCGCCTTCTTTCACATCAGAAAAATAAACAGTCCAGCTCTATCGTAGTCATGCACCGCTATCCTAATTCACTCACTTGTCACCACCCTGCTCGATTTTGCAATTCTTTGCTCCGCGGTCTCCCATCCAAATCCATACACAGAATGCAGCTCATTCATAATGCAGCAGCTAAATTTATCATAAAAACTCCTGTAATAGAACATATCATTCCTCTTCTGTTTCATCTGCACTGGCTACCTATAGCTACTCGTATTCAGATTAAACTTCTGTTACTGACATGCAAAACTCTCCATAACCTAGCAGCTGCATATATCTCAGCACTTACTTCTATTCAAACTCTTCTTCATTCACTCTGTTCTTCTGCATCCCTGTCTACAGTTCTTTCTAGAAGTCATCTTTAGGTTAGTGTGCATTTACCTCACCTGCCCCTTGTCTCTGGAACAAAATACCCCCAGATGTACGAAACACTCATGACCTGGATAGCTTTAAATACAGTGTAAAAACATTTACTTTCAGACAGGCCTATTCTCTTTAATGAATGATTTGGCTAGGGTTAACTTTTGGTTCTGTTTTATATGCTTTAAAAATCTCTGTATAGTGACCTTGAGTGTCTATGAAAGAAGGCACCTTTTAAATTTTTATTAATGTAAATAACAGCCTACACAAACTGGTGTTATCGAATACTGCTGAATTTTGATAAAATATCTACTTTTGTCAAAAACTGCTCTTTTTCTCATCTACCTTGAGGCGTTCATCAGCATTGGTGGACAGGACTTTGGAACCAAAATTTTTAATGAGTGACAAATACTGATACAAGTCTTCAGCTGCTAAGCAGCCCAGTTAATCAAAGTCATCAGCTGCACTCTTACTTGCAGCCACCAGGTTTTTGATGGAGTAATACTAAAAAAGTCAATGAAGCATTGCTTGTGCTAAAAACTTAATAATGGCTTAACTTAGCAACAAAACAATGAGTGTGAACCACATCATGCCACTAAATGACAGTCCCTATCACTCACTGGGTCACATTGCAAACTGGGACAGAATAAGTCAGATTGAATTTTTGATGTTTGTGAGGCTGCAATTTTCTGTGAATGTACACACAGAGATGGTTTAACAATTGCACACCCGCACACCTAAGAGGTAACATTGCCTCCCACAGTGTCACTCATATAGCTGGTTTAAAGATTTCATGTCTAGAATTGATCTACCACTACCAAACGACTCAATGTTTCTGCACTTCTACTTCTAGCATTTTCTTCTTCTGTTGTGGAGTTTCTGTGATGAGAACTACATGGTTAATGAATTTTTCCTAACAGTTACAGAATATACTTCATGATAAGCTAGCATAACACTGTATAGATTTTCCCAGCAAAACTAAAGAGACTAATCACTTCAAAGTGGGCTTTATATTTTATGCACTTTATTTTTTTCTGTGCTTATGAGTTATGATAAACATGATAGCATGTCTTTTTTCTAACCTGTAATGTCTCCGGGCAACAAGGCTGGATGCCACTCGCCCCTCTCGCTCCCCAACTCCACAGTTCCCCAGAAAGTTGTTGCTGTCCATGAGGGCTAGTTCACTCAGAAAGAGCTCAATAGTGTCTTCGCTCCAGCCCTCCTCTGGGCATTTGCCCTTTAACAACAAGAGACACTTTAAATGAAATCAATTAGTAAAAAAATTTAAAATATGAGAAGACCATATATAAAATCATGACACAAATTTACACAAACAGAAATTTAATTCAATTATTAATCATCTGGAAAAAATCGAATAATTAACAATTCTGGAACATTAAATGAGCTGAACTTTTCACTCCACTTAAGTTGTGAGAAGGGAGTAGTTTGGAGATCTTCTGAAATTATTCATTTCTTCTTTATTTAATAGGCCTTTTTCAATTTGAAAGGTTCTTCAAATAAATAAACATATATGTAATTCGCTGTAAGAAAACTACATTTCCCTGGCTCTGTATCTTTATCATATTTTAATGTAAAATACTTCAGCACACTTTTAATAAACATCACCTGCTGTAAAAGCATTCGGACGAGTTGTTCGTGCCCTCTTCGAGCTTGCAAACCCTGCCGAACATATGACGATGACACTAGTCTCTCACTCAGGCTGAAGTTTTCCTGGTTCATGATGTTTTCAGGCTTTGACAGACAATGAAGAGGAACGCAGTTCGTTTAAAATATGTAGAGCAAAGTGAACAGAGCTCAATTAAATCGTTTTCTGTGTCGGTATTTGTTGGGAAATGTTCTCTTTAGTGTACTTTTGTAACTATTGAGTAACAATAGTGTGAAGTTAAACATTTTCCAACACCCCGAGTCAGCAGCACGAGGTTCAGATCTGACAGCTAAACAGGCGATGTTTACTTCCGTGTTATGTGCCGCCTCTTGAATTCGTCACCCTTCAGCGTAAAAGTCCTTTCAAACATTTTCATTCTTTTCATTCAGTTTTCATCTTCACTGTTTCACCGAGAGTTGACTATCCAATATTAGGGTTGCTGTAGTCCGGGGGCAAGTATATAATAAGGGTTGGTATTTTAAAAACTACAAATATGATACAAACTTGCTGAAAATTTAATTTTGAATTAATAAAACATGTTCAGTCCCATAAAATGTCAAATAATATATTGTGTGACCACAAATGTTGAAAATCAATGACAAATAAGAAATAATCAACCCACAAAATATTATAAGCTTTGTGAAGCTGCTATGAAGCAACTGCTAAAAAAAAGAGCTATATAAAAAATGTTGATCGAATGTTTGGTTAATAGCAACTTGTAGGTAATTCAGAGTAAAAGTCCCTTTAAGTTTCCATCTAGTATCATGAATTTTTGTGGGTTTGATCTTTGTAATAAAACCAGACTCATTCTTAACTATAGATCTTAGTAATCTTTATTATTTTTACTGTCACTTTCCACAAACATACAGTCATGAATATAAGACATCAATGAACCCCACAGATGAAAGGAACAGATTTTCAAAATATGTTGCATAAAGATTTAGTTCAATTAATACAACCATTAAATTATCAGTTATCAGCATACGAACACTGAGTTTCAAACACTTTAACAAAAATGAGTTAACATAATTTCAAGAAACTGGATGGATTTAGTTAGAGTATTTTTTTAAGAGGAATGCAAATTGATACAGAAATATTCTACTGGAACCGAACAAGCAAATAGCTTTGTTTTGAGAGAACCTCATTATAGGCACTTTTTAAATCTACAATCAAGTTAGACAACACATATTCAGAATACCCGCATAACTTATGTGATACAGGTACAACTAACTCAAGTGCTTTTCAGATAATACAGAGGCGTCTCTTTTTTTTAACCAGAGGAAATGTACAGTTGGGTCTTTTCAACAAAAATATGTCAATACAGCATAGCAAGTTGAGAGACTAAATGATAACGAGCATGTCAAATGCAACTTAACACATGAAAAACTTTAAGGAATGTGTTTTATCCAGTTAAAATGGTGCAGGAAATAAAATCCAAATTGAGATCTTAGAGGACAATGAGTAAATCAACAGGAACTCGGTTGAAAGCATATTATTTAAAATAATTTCCTGTTGTTTCCTATACTGATCTACTGAAGAACCTTGGAGCTGTGCTGTGGTAGGGTTTAATTAGTGATGGTGAAATTTTGTTATATTGTACATATATTCAAACCTTACCCCACCAGACCCATTATCAGTAACACAATTTTTTGTGCAGGCAATTTAGAATTGAGCCCAACTTATAGCAAATACAGTACAATTAAAGAGTAATTATACTGGTTCACCCAAATATAAACATTAAATTATAATTTTCTATTCCACAACTTAAAATTAAACATAAAACAAGAAACTTGGAAAGATAGAAAGCAAAATTAGACTGCTATGTTAAAGGAAAAAGTAGCTCACAGCTACAGATGTTCTTTTAGTTCAGCAGAAGACAGAGAATAAACAGATTTGAACTAAAACAAGATTGGGAAAATGATGAGAAAAATTATACATTTGGGTAATCTGCCATACTGTGCATTTTGTTGCATCCTCATTTAAAAAGAAAACAGAAAGCTTCCTCTAAAATAGAAACAGGCCCTTCTCATATTGGAATTTAATTAAAAATGTGTTCCCATCCGGATTTTAAACCAGATTTGTTTCTCTCTTGAATTTAAAAGGAGGAATAATTCTTATTTTAATTTTAATGGGATTAAAATAGCCAGCATGTTAATTTTCAGACATCTTGCGGATCATGTAGTTGAGTATTCCTCCGTGATGGAAGTACGTCAGTTCTACGTCCGTGTCAAATCTCATCTTTGCCTGAAAAGTTCTCCCGGTGTCTAGCTGATGAAAAGAAGAACAAACAAGCATACCATTTTAATACTGAAGTGATCTCTTTTATATTCTGAAACAATATAATTGTTGCGCTTGCTGTTCAGTACCTGTATGTCCACGCTCATTCTGGGCTTGAGGTGATTTGGGATGTTCACAGTGAATTTCTCTCGACCAGTGAGCCCAAGACTCTCAGTGCTGTCACCAGGCAGAAACTCCAGAGGAATAATGCCCATGCCAACCAGATTACTGCGATGAATCCGCTCATAGCTCTCTGCCAACACAGCCTTGATACCCTGAAGAGGACAAAACAAACGTGAGGCCAATTTTGGCTTTATTCATATAGGACAGTTGATGGATGTATTTAATTTCAACACCCCTATTTCATTTATTCAGCACACCACAGTTATTTTCTTGATTTAATTGAGTACTTTTTATCATAGGTCAATTGTGTTAGTTTATGAGTTGTATGATTTTTGTAAGCTACAGTTTGAACCAAAACATTAAAGAAATACATATGATATGACTACTCTGAGGGCATTTATATCTGAAGTATTTCTAAATTCCAGATAAAAAGCAACTCTCACAAGCAGGAACGGTCCTTTAGCAGCCCAATCTCTGGAGCTTCCAGATCCGTATTCTTTCCCTGCTAGAATCAGCAACGGGTGACCAGCCTCTTGGTACTTTTCTGCCGCATCAAACACATCCATCTGAAAGCCAAACAAAGTTCTCAAATGATAATTAACAATAAAATACTATATATTCGTAATTCAGTGGAATTACACAACATGAAATGTTAAATAGAGACAAACAATGCATGTGTGTATTTGACTATTAATAAATCTCTTACAGTCTCTCCTGTGGGTAGAAAGACGGTGCTTGGTGCTTGCTTGTTAATGAACTTGTTGAAAAGGCGGATGTTGGCAAATGTGCCTCTAGCCATGATGGCATCGTTTCCTCGACGGGAACCATAGGAGTTAAACTCTCGGGCCGTGAGTCTTAAAGAGAAGGTTTCAACACTCAGTCAGCTATCAATCTTCACAAAACAGTATGTGGTTCAATTCATTTCAATGTTTCACTGTGAGAATGAGAGTATAATTAATGAATATTTTTCTTTGTTCACTGTTGTAACATTATAGAATTCAGTGAACACAGAAATGTCTAATTTCACTCAGATATAAGATTTGAATGAAACTGTCAAAGACAGCAATTGCAAACATTAAGACATAGTTTCGGTCTTCAAAAAATTCAGCATAGGTCCTTTTTTATATTAATCCGTTTTCAGTTTTAAAGTTGAAGTTAAATTGAAGTGAATTGCAGAACAACCTAAATATTTTAGGTCTACTAAAAACAACTCACCCACGTTTGAATGGACTTGTCACCAGAAAATATTTGTTCAATTTCTATTATTAAAAAAGCATCAGTGCCTACCCCCGACCGGTAAGATGGCGTGCAGCCGGACTGTTACGAGCGATGTTTCCAGCAGGGGAAATGTGGTCCGTAGTTACTGAATCCCCCAAATTGAGCAGCACATAAGCATCTCTGATGGGTTTGGGTGCCTGCAGCTTCCGTGTCTAAAAGAATGAGGAATGAAATATGATTGATATTTTGTGGTAAATGCTCATTTACCTCAGTCTCTAACTTCACTTGTGATACCTAGTCTTGTTTTATTGTTTTGGAAAATATTCAGCTGCTCTCCGGTTCTGGTGACTTCACTTAGACATAGCATAGTATTAATTACTGTCTTGGATTAAACCAGTAGCGCTTTCATACCTTGCAGAACCACTAAAGACTCCATGTTATATTTATTTTTGGAGACCAGCAGAAAATGAAAAGTGGATCTTTTCCAGTCTGGTGTAAGGAACTATGCTGTCTTTCAGCATAGTAATCTAGGAGCCTATGCTAAGCTATGCTTAAAATGCTATTAGTTGAATCCAATTCAATACACTATGCTAAGCTGTGCTAAAAATGCTAATAAAAAGGTTCCCAAAAAAGTTAAAACTACTTAATATCTTCATGTGATAATACGCCTAACTCCAGACTAAGTGGATTGTTCCTTTAATTTAGCAGTAATAGTAACCCTTTTAATAGGGCCAACTGATATTTGAAGTTGCTAAACTCATATTGTTAGACATATTGTTATGGCATAAATAGAATAAAAATCCTACAAATAGTTTAGGGTTCTCTTTATGAATATTGCCTGTTATTTTAAAGAGTTAAAGTGTTATTGTATTGACTACTTCGCAATTTATTAAAAAAAATCCTTAAATAAGTGTATTTAATTAAAAAAATTAACAGGGTACAGTACCAGTCCATCAAAGAATGGTGGAGATTTGATATAAGTAGAATTGGGATCCCAGGTGTAAAGCTTGTCAGAGGGAGCTTTCAGGGCGTTCCAGCGCTCGTTCACTTTCTGGACACAAGAATAGACATGAACAGTTTTATGTTACTCTTCAAGTAAATAAATTAGATAAATTACACAGTTGACGTCCTCTGTAAATTGGGTTTCTTTGCATTGTTCATCATTGTAAAGTTATTAGTAAAAATAGTAATATAAACAAAATACACATTCTATATGTTTTAAATGTATATTAAGTATGTCTATAAAGCAATTGTGCATGAACATATCCCGTCTCTGATTATACTTCCAGATATTTTTTTTGCATAATAAAAATATTTTTCAATAAACAAAGGTGTACCTCTACTTTCTCATAGACTTCTTTAAACATGGCAGGAATGACGAACTGATGCTCCACAGCCTGGATTTCCTCCCTGGTAGGCCAAATATCTCTGAGGAAAACCTCTTTTCCTGAGGAGTTCACAGCTAAAACAGCAAGAGATGCCAATATTGAATATCCAAACCTTACTCTGGCAGAGATTAAAACATAATCATTTCTATCATTTTGGAAGATGGAATGTATATTAACACAAAATGTTCACTTAGCTGCTTATTTGACATCTACGTTGACAAAAGTTGAGTTCATACACTTTAGTGTTTAATGATCACCAGATTCTCAAATCAATGGTGCTTGTTAACAATGGTAATTCATATGTCTTAGGCGTCAAAATTTGCATTATTTTCCATGTGAATAAATGTAATTTTTAAAACAAATTTAACTAGCGCAAATGCGTAAATGATGATTAATTAATGTAACTACCATAATCACTCCCCTTACCTCTCACACTACAGGTTATCTGTTCTAGGCATTCCTAACTATATGTAAGGACTAAAAAAAATTATCATTTAATCATTTCATGCCTAACTTTTCAAAAAGGGAATACTCTGGCACTTGAACTGAACATGATTTCGCACCTATAGGCTCTTTTTCAAAGTCGATTCTCATGGTTCCAGCAATAGCATAGGCGATGACGAGCGGGGGAGAAGCCAGATAATTGGCTCGAGTGTTTGGATGAACACGACCCTCAAAGTTTCGGTTTCCCGACAGCACTCCAGCTGCAACCAAATCACCCTGAAACAACAAATCTTGTTAAAATTTTAACAAAAATATGCAAAATATGTATATTCAGTGTTTTTTTTTTACTAAAGTCACAAAAATATAACTTTTCACACAACAGATCTCAAACAAAGTTATTTGTTAAACTACCCTAAAATCACAGTGGATTGTTCCTTTTCAGAGATCATTTTAACCTAATGATTTACCCAATTTTTCAACTGATTTCAGCTTTGGATATCAGGGGTGTATTGTGTATATCTCTTGACTGAAGTGTTTCCTGCAGTGACTTGTAAACAGACGGCATCTTGAGTTTGATGGAAAAATGTTTACCTGCGTAATGGCTTCTACAACCTGCTCTGGAAGAGGTCCACTGTTCCCAATGCAGGTCATGCAGCCATAACCAACAACTTCAAAACTAAAATGAAAAGAAACATTATGAAGTGGGTTTTTTATGTGCAATAAATTGTATATTAGTATATGTAAAGCTATGAATATACTTTTTCATATATATAAGCAATGTAAAATGTTAACACTTTACAATAATAATTTGTTAGTTAATATTTACATTTACGGATCACCAAAAACAAAATCAAATAACAGAACTCAAAAAAATACTTTACTCAATTTTTTTAGCAACACTAATGACACAAAAAAAACTTCAAACATTTATCATTAAATGTATCAGATATAACAGTGTTCTCTGTAAAGAGGAGTTTCTCTTTAACAAATTTAACTTAGCAGGTTAGTGGTCTCTCACCCCAGTTGTGTGAGGGCATCCATGACGCCACTCTCCTTCAGGTAGTAGGTGACGACTCCACTGCCCGGAGACAGACTAGTCTTTATATAAGGCTTCACAATGAGACCGGCCTTCACTGCCTTCTGAGCCAAGAGACCTGATGGAAACACAGCAAACAGTGTGTTCAACATTTGAAAAAAAAGGAAAAACACATGTTCAGGGTAAAAAAAAAACCCCCATATGATTAGTGCATGACGTTACACACAAAATAGTATGTTTATGTTTAAGCATACAAAAAGGTACATTTGAGTTTGCAAAAAAAAAAAACAGGAGTTTTTAACCACTAGGCCTCTGTCAGCAGCTCAAATATTGTTTTATAAAAAATGATAAATTAATTTTAATGTTTTGTTATAAGAACTCTTTAAGAGAGTAACCTCTAAACATCCATCTGATGATCAAAACAAAAGAGAGAAATATCTTAAGAGAAATAATAGTCTTTTCTTAAAAAAAAAAAAGAATATAAATTTTGCTTCTTTCATTTGACACCTGCGTACAGTTGGGTATTTCACTCAAGGCCATGTGCCTATCAGGGGCTGAGATGTGAATAATGGGACTTCATCTCAAAAAAAGTAAATGAAGGAAATTGTTCAGGTATGAAAATAGAATATTTAAAACAAAAAAACTAAATTAATTAAAAAAAGGAAAGAAAAGATGTTGATAACTTTCTATTTATTCCAAATAAAGATTTTTAGATTAATGATTTATAGCTTATATGAGAATTTGAGTCCCCCTCAGTGTGTTGATGGTCCATCTGTGCCCCTCAGCCTATCACAGTGAGTGAGGTGGACAACAAGTTGAATTTCTTACACTTGCCAGAAGTTATACATTCTGAATATTAACTTTTAAGAAAATCTCATTTAAAAAGTGCCTTTTTAAATCGATATATTTATTATCATACACGTATCTTTTATATTGAATTGAAACAGTTGATTTGTATCTTAGGCGTCACAGTGGCGCAGTGGGTAGAACGGTCGTCTCACAGCAAGACGGTCGCTGGTTCGAGCCTCGGCTGGGTTGGTTGGCATTTCTGTGTGGAGTTTGCATGTTCTCCCCGTGATCGTGTGGGTTTTCTCCGGGTGCTCCGGTTTCCCCACAAGTCCAAAGACATGCAGTATAAGTGAATTGAGTAAGAACGATTGTCCATAGTGTTAAAGTGTGAATGAGTGTGTGTGGGTGAATATTTCCCAGCGATGGGTTGCGGCTGGAAGGGCATCCGCCACGTAAAAACATATGCCAGAGAGTTGGCAGTTCATTCTGCTGTGGCGACCCCGAAAGGGAAGAAAGCCGACATGAAGATGAATGAATGATTTGTATCTTACAAAATGAGACATGGCGTTCCTTGGTCAATTAAATAGGTGTTGGAAGGTTGTAAATTAGAGAAGAAAAATAATGTCGAAAATAAAAGAAATGAATGAATAAGTTAAGGTACCTGCTCCCAGCATGACGGAGGGATTACTAGTGTTTGTGCAGCTGGTAATAGCAGCAATGACCACAGACCCATGAGAGAGCGAATAATCAGCTCCGTTAAACTGGAAAGGCACTTTGACATTATGGCGCTCGGGAGAAACCTGGAATCCTTTAAAACCTTGCTGTAGGAACACACAATGTGAATGCATTACTATAGCAATTTTGGTCTCTTGTGTCACTTTACCAGAATTACTGTGGCTTACCTTTGCTGCTAAACAAGCTTCAAAGTCTTGCTTCATCTCTGACACGGACACTCTGTCCTGAGGTCGTTTTGGTCCACTGCAGCATGGGACGACTGTACTGAGGTCCAACTCCACAACCTCAGATTAAATAAGTCATAATAATAATAATAATAATGCATTACTTCGTTAAAAATATCAACAATATACATCAATATATATATATATCATAAAACGCTATTTTGTTAAATTATGATTTCCATCTCAGTAAAATCACCTTGCTTTAAATATTAAAAGTATTACTTAAATGTAAGACTTGTCAACACCATTTTCAAAACCACACAATAAAATTTCATACACGTTTTAAAGAAATCGAACACTCTCATGCGACAACATGTTACAGTAGAATAACTTTTTTTAAATTGCTATTAATTCAATTATAAAAACATTTTTTTAATGCGATCATTTCAGGATTCTATCCCACTTCAGTGCAGGTCGGTGTGCATTTTATTGGCTATTGAATATAATATTATTCCGTCATACAAATGAAACAGTCCTTAAACAATCTGCTATTTATTCATTATTCAGAAGTATTTATAGCTTTGACCACCCTAAAGCTTTAGATATTTATTTCCTTGTATTTATTTGGTGTTTTTTTCCTCGTTATGTTAGCCTCAAGTTATTCTGGAGACATATGAGTAAAATAATATTTGTGAGTGTGCGACAATATTCCACTGTGGTACCTGAGTGAACAGTGGATCTTGAGCGGTGTTGCTGTAGTCTCTGAACATGCCGACAGCTTTCAGATACTTCTCTATATAACTCAGCTTCTCCATGTCCCTTCCTACGAGAGCACACACACAAACATGAAATATTTATCATTCATTCATTCATTCATTCATTCATTTACTTTATTTGCTTAGTTCTGGTTAAGGTTCTACTGGTACCAGCTTGTGTTGAGCAAAAGGCAACTGCAGGCACACTCTGAACAGGTCAGCAGTCTACCGCCGGCGCATATTCACTTAATACTTACACTCAATTATTCCAAGTGTAATTATGAAACATTATTCCAAATTTGCAGATACTATATTTCAAGTCCACAGTGGTTTCAAGACTCATTGTGGATGTAAAATGTTACAAGATACTTAAAACTGGGTAGCTACCCTTTTTCCAGTGGCCCTGTTACAATGTGATACTTTAAGTCTTCATTTAATTGATGGCTTAAAACTTCTGTGTAGTTGAAATACATAAATATAAATAAAATGCATGAAAACTTGTTTATAAATGCATAAATACTTTAACAAGGGAATCAATAAAATGCATACAAACAAACATTTATATATGCATTGATACATAAATAATTATAGGTATCAATAAAATGCATTAAAACACATTTATGAATACAAAAATACTTAAATAAATTAAGTTATAAACAAAACGAATTAAAACATATACGTAACGAATATATGATATTAAAAAAAATGCAATTAAAGCGTTTCTACTTTTTAACACATCAGTATTTATTTTTTTTCCCCAAATTGATGTTTTAATTTTCCTTTTTTATTATTTGTGTAGATCTGTATGCTAGTTATGTGGGTTCTCTATGTGCTGCACGAATGGCTTTAATTTGGAGGTTATTTCTTTTGAAATTTCTTTTCCATTTGCGGTTTGTTTTATTCAAAGAAAAGAGGTTATGTTATCACACCTGTCTGCTGAAGGTACTGGATGCTGATTTGATCCACAGGAAAGAAGGCAGCAGTGGCTCCATACTCAGGGCACATGTTGGCGATGGTGGCACGGTCAGCTATAGAGAGCTGAGCAACACCTGGGCCGAAAAACTCCACAAACTTCCCAACCACACCAACCTGACGCAAATGCTGCGGAAACACAACTTGAGTTGAATTGATTGTTTACAACTGTTTTTATTTAGACATCTGTAAATTATCGTGGTGGTATCTGCTGAAATTATGCAAAAATAAACAAAACAGTTAATCACTGGGGTTGAAAAATAAATTTTCTTTCTCCAGGAGTAAATGTTGCCAAAAAGATCTTTTGATACAGAGCTTATATTTTGAAAACTCAGATTGTCTTTCATATTTTATTCGAGCAAGTGGAGAAGATGTGACCCGAGTTACAGAGTGATGTTATATAACTACCGAGCAAGCCTTCAATGCCTTTGAGCCAAGCTGCATCATTTTTCATTAGGCTCATAAGGATCATCAAGTGATAAGAAGTCACTTGAGGCTGCTGTCAGAAGTGAGCAGACTCCCATTGAAAGCCATTTTAAAACTGCCCTACTTTATAGTAAAAAAAAAAAAAAAAAAAAAAAACATGTTTACCGTCTGGCGTAAACTTAATTTTTGGTTATTTTTTTGCTATATTATATATTTTATATTATATATATACTATATATTAGAAGGTGAATGTTAAGTGAAAAGAATTAAAACAGTAAATTGTTCATTATTAGGCATCTTAATTAAGTAACAAACGCTGAAATTTTTTGCCCTTTGTGAAGTTCCCTTCTTTTGTTCTTCCATTTTTCAATTTTGATTAATATCACTTTGCTAATAAGAAAAAGTCTGACCAGATTAGTTGTGACTCTTAATCTCACTCTCCTGAAACAATGTAGGTGATGGCACAGCCACTATACAAATCTATTATTCAGTCTATGATTTGAAAAAGGCATGGAAATGGAGCTGAATTCCTGCACATTTATGTCTCTGTTGTTCATGGCATAAGTAGATAAAATGAGAGGCACTCTGTCACTATGAGCCTGATAACTTTTTGGATTTTAGTCTTCTTTATCAGTCCTACAAAATATAAAGAGGTATGTTACATCATTTTTAAGATATTTTCTCTCAAATGTTAAATTTTGTAACCATTTTAATTAATAAACAGTTATCAATGGTGAATATATTTCAATATATTGGCATTAAATATTACTTGAAAGTACAAACAATAATGATGGCGATCTTGTTGGTTTGTTTAGCCCATTTTTTGCTAAACATATGTTTATTCTTAGTGTAAAAATTGTGTTTAAATCAAGCTTCATAAAAAAGAGCTAAAGACTGTCCATAATGTAAGGTGTAAGACTTTATTTGAAATATATTGTCTGAGTATAGATGTCCCACAGACCTAAAAAAACAGAAACACTTTTAGTGGCTTTTAGTGTAGAACTGTGGTAGTGTATTCAATAGAGCAGAAGAGATTCAGGGGCTGGGTATTATTATGTGACTCTGCCTACTGAAGAACAGGACATGGCTAAATGATAGCATGATTGGATGAGTGAAGTGCAGCTCAGAGAGTCGTGTATAACCAGCTTATACAAAGCGAGCATTATGGAAAATATTAATTACCATTTGCTTATTTCAGTTGACCAAATGGGACTCATTCCAAAGTGGTATTCGTTTATTTTACTGGTTTCAGTTTGGAAAGGAGGGAATGTGTCTTTTATGTCCCCCAACTCAAATATCAAAATCTCAGTTTAATAAATGCTTTTGGTTTGTAAAGTACAAAAATTCACTTTAAAGTACTTTCAGACGTCTCACCTTGGTCACGGTGAGCACTATGTCAGTGGAGGTGATGTATTTTTCTGGTGAGCCCAGAACTTTGTATCCGATGACCTCAGGAAGCACCATGCTGATTGGCTGCCCGAGCATCACTGCTTCTGCCTCGATACCACCCACACCTGCCCAGAAACAAATCATATAAAAAGTGAACTTTATGTCCCTCAGTAAATCCCCATCAAGTGGTAGTCTCTAGTTTAAGAATGTCAGGTCATGGTAGAAAACATCTCTTTCTGTCTTACAAATGAACATCTTTAATGGTTATTCAAAGCGTAGCTCTGCTTAATATAGGTGTAATGTAATTATTTTTGTATATGGTAATCTTTTAATGTATTTTAATTAATCGGTGTACCAGTACAGATGGAGGATCTATTACATGTTGTTTCAGTAAATTATGAACTTTTTTCAGTAGATTATGAACTTTCAGACGTTTGTCTTGCTGGTGTCTGACAATGAAGGGTTATTCAACAAAGCCCACAAAGATTATAAAACAGTCGGGCGTGTGGTTGTTGTTGTTCCCTGAATAGTGATGGGAAGTTTTATTCATTTTAGTGATTCGTCCTGTCATTTAAAAGAAAGGTTAATTTGAACGATTCATTCTTATTGCTCATATAAAAAAATGGATCTGCTTGGAAAATGTTACAAAGACCCAACAATAGAACATTATTAACAATGCAATCCGCATACACCATAATTCAGAATCAAAATCAGAAAGATATCAATAAATATCTTTCTGATTCTGATCAAATGTGCAACACACACAAGTCATTTGTTGTGATACAGGGGTACTCTCCAGTGTTGGTACAAAAAAACGGCACAATAACTTGCCAGAGTAACACAGGTACCGTAACACCCGTTACACAGCAACACAGTTGCACAGTAACACAGATTAAATAAGTACATTTCTCAAGTTAAAAGTAAATAGAATATAGTATTATTCTAGAAATAGAGGTAGTAAATTATAAAGTAATAGAACTATAACCATAGAAGTCCAAGGTGCTTAAGAGATGTGCTTTGGAGGTAATGTGCAGACCAAAGCATAAGTAAAAAATATAGTGCAGCAACAAAACAGAATGTGGAGTGACTGGAAATGTGCAAGGAGTCTTTATCAGAGTATTGTTGCTTAGTGCAATATTTAGATGAAATATATGAGAGGAGCTGAATGACTTGAGGGAATAAGCTGTGTTTGTACCGGGCTGTCTTTATGTTTGGGGCTTCGAACCCCTGGCCGGAAGGTAAGACCTGGACGAGATGGTTGACTGGGTGGGCAGCATCCAGAGTGATTTTGAGAGCCCTCTTTCTCATTCTGGAGGTATACAGTTCTTGAAGGGAGGGTGGGGGAGCTCCAATGATATTTCAGCAGTCCGAACTGTCCTCTGGAGTCTCCGGATGACTGATTTGGATGCTCAACTAAACCAAACAGCGATGGAGGTGCACAGCACAGACTCAAAGACCGCTGTGTAGAACTGGGCCAGCAGCATCCGTGGGAGGTTGAACTTCTTCAGCTGGGTCAGGAAGTACAGCCTTTGCTGGGATTTCTTTGCAATGAAGTCCATGTGGGCGCTCCACTTGAGGTTCTGTGAGATGGTGGTTCCCAGGAACCTGAAGGACTCCACTGGTGCTGCAGTGCTGTTCATGATGGTGAGTGGGAGGTAAGAAGGGGGGCTTCTTCTGAAGTCCAGTACCATCTCTACTGTTTTGAGCATGTTAAGGGTGTTCACTCCCCCCAAAAAGTTGTTACTCATGAGTCATTTTAAAGAGTAGTTATTTTCATGAACACATCACTTCACTATAACCAAGAGCCACTCAAGGGCAAAGAGCATCGCTGCACAAGGATTAAACAGATTTGAAGAAATGTTAAAGCCATCCGAATGTTTATGCAAATCTCAATTCAGATAGGTGTGAAGAGAACTTAAGTGTGAGGGCATTTCTGTCAGGTCGCAAACATACCAATCATCTGAACATTTAACATAACACTGAATATTAAAATTGCACCCAATTCGCATCACACTCACACCATTTCTATTCTATTAACCTGTAAATCACTCACCCTTAATGCATCACTTGTGCTTGGTGTGAACGTGAAAGTAAGCTTACCCCAGCCCAGGACTCCTAAGCCATCGATCATAGTGGTGTGAGAATCTGTTCCCACCAGACTGTCCGGATAATAAAAGCCATTCTGATCAAAAACCACTCGTGCCAGATACTCCAGATTCACCTGGTGCACAATCCCTGATCCTGGAGGAATGATGCGCATGTTTCGAAAAGCTTTTGACCCCCACTGAGGACACAAGGATAAATCATGAGCTCATCAAGGAGTGCTGATCCTGCAAGATTGATCTAAACCACATGAAACAACATCATTACCAGGCTATTAATCTTTCAATTCGATATTCCCTAAAGAACTTTAAGCTCCACAATAGGATCATACAGGTTCATTAGTGATCAACACAGTGACTCATCAACAGACTCATCACAAATCTTTTCAAGTTCGGCATCCTTGTTGAAGTAAACAATATATCAGTAAGTGAAGTGCAGAAGAAGAAATGTACCTTTAAAAACTCAAAACGTTCCCTGTTCCTTTCAAATTCAAGCTCTTGGTTTCTCTGGAGGCTGTCCGAACTAAATGTTTGGGAAAGAAAAGAAGGAACAAATATGAATAAGGAAAACAGAAAAGTAAGCACATGTTTAATTCTCTCAATATGAATCAGTGTGACATTCATTCATTTGATTTTCAAAAAAAAACACATTTGTGGGCTATGCTACATGGAGAACCCCCATATTTAGTCTCCAATCCACCTGGCAGACAAGTGATTAGACTGAAGACCAGACCAGCCAGGATGGGTTGAACATGTAAACCTACTTTCTCAGGATATTCTGAGTGTTGCTAAACAGTGTTTCTTCAGTCGAAACATATGTGTCTCATAAACTATTACAGACTTTGAATGAGTAACATGGAGCTTTTTTCTGGCAGTAATTGATGTTATTAATAATTTTTATGTGGCTTATAATGTTTGAATTGAGGAATGCTAAGAAGGTTAATGTTTCATTTGAAAAACACAATGATCCTAAGGCAATAAGTAACTTAAAATATTTTAAGATACTTCTAAATACAAGGATCTTGGCTTGTATTTGTGAGATAATTGTGATGGGATTTGCTTCAGTTTAAAATTCAGTTTAAATAATCTGTGCGAAAATTCTGCAGAGTTATACAGAGTAAGAGCCCTCAATAATAACTCTTACCGTGACTCTTACAAATTATTTCAATTTTTTAAGTACAGTTTTTTTATTTTATCAGTATGCCAACTTGCCAGGGTTGCAAAAAACAACCTTGGACAACCCTGTCATAAAGGAACAAAACACTTAATATAACATAATAAATGAACTTAATGAACATACTTCCGGTTAAAGTCGACCTGAATTGAGTGATCTATGACCAGATCAGCAGGACAGACAGGGTTTATCTTCTCTGGATCACCCTGAAGTTTTTTCACAGCATCTCGCATGGCAGCAAAGTCTACCACTGCTGGGACACCCCTGTGCACAGCAAGCCAAACATTAATAAAATAAATAATTAATAAAAATCCCTCACGCAGTGTTATAAAAGACTCCACGACTAAACTTTTTTTCTAAAAGTTTTTCTTTTGCGGTCACTTTTGTTTCAGAGAGCATTGTGAATAGCAGTAAAGATGACAACTGACGTGAAGTCTTGCAGGATGACCCGAGCCGGTCTGAACGGCACCTCCACATTCTGACTCTGGGTCTCCTTCCAATTGAGGATTTTCTCCACATCTTCTTCCTTCACCAGAAACTCATCACAGTTTCTCACCGCTGATTCCAGTAGCACTCGAACGGAGAAGGGCAGCTGGTCTAAAGGAAACACAATGTACAACAGACAATGTCATGGCAGAAAAAAAATATTTTAAATTGTGTCATGCAAAGGAGTCTGTAATAGTTTTGGAGACATATGAAACATATGAAGAAACAGATTTTTTAAAAATCAGGTTTGCATGGGAAAGTCTACCACTCCATTTCATGTAGATTCACCTGGAATAGGCGCTCCCCACAAAACAGAGAATACGAAGCAAAGCGTATTTAAAGGGCTACTTTTATGCACTTTTTACATGGTGTGAAGAGCTTTTTTGCTCCTCCGACCCTTTCAGGTTAATATTAAAATACAACGTAGATCTTTTATAAAAAAAAAAGTGTAATTTTGGGGCAAGCTCAACCAATGTTGTTTTTTGGTATGTGTAAACTAGCTTTAGTCACAGCAGAAGCTGTGAACACCTATGTATTTTTTTCGTAATGGTAATGTTATCATGATAGGAGTGTACTGCTTATTTCTAAGAGGGAAGCAGATAAAGATTAATCTTTCATCAATAGTTTGATTGTGAATTCTACATTTTACTATACAAAATAAATAAACTTGCTCGGCAGCTTCTGATTGGCCAATATTTTGTGGCCACATAATGAATTGGCATTCTATTCACTGCAGTTTAAAGAAGGTTGTTTGTGTTTACAAAGCCCATGCACATGTGGACACTTTCTTTAAGGTAAAATTAAAATAGTTTTTTTTTTTTAAATACTTGGAAGAGAGTGGACATGGCCTGAGAAAATGTCACTGGTGTGTCAAGTACTGTTTAAGCTCATTCTTCTCGTAAAAGAAAATAAGAAAGACATTTATTCATGAAAAATATTGCTACTTCAAATAGATCTGTTTGACTACTTTTAAAAATTAATCTTAGTGAAAGCAGACATAGTTTCCGCATGCTCATATTTATACCATGTTTTTTTATTCATACTGCTTATTTGGTTTATGTCTAGGAGAAAATATACAGCAAACCCATTACTTTAATTATAGCATATCTCCCTAAAGAGCAGAACTATAGCATCATGTATCTGAACATGAAAGTCTTTTAATTACATAAATAAGTTGTTTTTACAACATAACTTTGCTTGTATGACATAATTGAGAGAGAAAACAATAAACTGTATGTGGCAGCATTGAGATATCATTACAATTACATATTTCTACAGCAGTCACAACTCACAAGTGGATTCAATTAATTTTAAAAGTTCTGACCATATCTGGGGTCGTTGAGTTTTTTGAGGTTGAAGAACTTGTGATCTGGCTTCTGGGGGTCCAGAGGTTCAAATGTGTGTGCGTAAGGGTTTGACATCTTGGGGGAAAAATACTCGTCCGTCCTTATTGCACACCCTTCAACCTGACGTGGTGAAAAAGGGGGGAAAAAATGAAGCCAACTGCTCCACACTTTATTAGTTTCCTTCCTTCAAGATCCAAAAGTTTACATTTTCACATTATACACAATGACACAATAATTACAAGTATATGCTTTAGAGTAATGTTAAAAAAGAGAACAATTAAAAGTAGAACTTTAATATGCAACTCTTTCCTCATTAGTAAAAGTTTATTCAAAGCGTCCATGAAGCAGCATAACCTGAAACAACATGAAACCCTGTTTTAATAATTATGATTTCATTATGAAAAATGCATCTCTTGTAACTCTAGTCTCTGAAAACCACATCTCTTATATATCTCTTTCCATGATCCCATTTTCATTTCAATGCGGTTATTTTGCTACAGTTCTCAAAGTCTTTATTATCTATAAAAAATTGTGAAAGTGGATTAAACCTATTTTTCAACAACATGCAATGCATGCATTCTTATGTTTACTTACATATTTTTTTATTAAGTAAATCATTTTATGATTTAATTACACATTCAAGAAATAACCTGGAAAATGTAGAAAAAAAACTTTATCACAACTATTCTGACTGGCACTGGCTAATAACATTTGCTAGTTTTAACAAAAAAGGCTGTCCATTAAATTGTGCTATTTTGGAAAGGATTCAACAGGGTCGACACGTTGACCAAAACACGTTTTTCTCTCAAATGAAATGGCACCTGGGTTGAGCAACACTTTCAACAGCCAGAATAAAGCTGAGCAACAAAAGCCTCAAAACCCCAAGGCAGAAATAAAACCTACCACGAGATAACATCATGACCATGCTTCTTTTTTTTTTCTACTTATTTAATGAAAATCACGCCTTACACCTTGCACACATTTTTCCATTTAAAATAAAAATCTCTTTGAGGAAAAGTAATTTTTCTTGAAATCACTTCCACTTCCTAATCATTGGTTTGACTTGTACATAACATCACCTCACAGAAGTGAACCATACATAGCAGTAAACAATAGAAATGACAGCAAACACAATCTGAGGGAAAAACTGTGGATTATAACTAGCCAGCCATGTGACACAAAAGCCATTTTTCAGTGTGTTACTGTAGGTTAGACTCTGAACTAGGAAATCAAGCTGAGCTGTTACCACGTCTTCCAGGAAATAGAATTGAGAACTTTTTACAGAAGCAAAGCCCCACATACTGTCTTTGACGAAATAACCAATTAACAGAAAAATATATAACAGTAACAAAGTCCATCTCTAACCAATGTAAATATTTGCAAGAATTTATACAATATGCATTGTGCATATAGCTAGCTAGCAAGCTAAAATAACAATTCTAGGACCAAAACAACAGACAAACATATAATCTCATTTTAACACATATTACTAAAGCTGCAGTTATATTAATATATATGTCACAAAAAGTGATATGTTGATGCTTTTACAAGTTTTACACCTTTGTCATACTTAGCAACATCAAATGCTAGTCAGAATTAGCTTACAAGAACCAAACTAGAAACTACAAACGTTCTAATGTGTGTAAATCAAGCTACAATAGTATTACTATGCATTTGCCAGTAATAGAGATGTTTATTCAGTTTACCTCGCTGTGAGTAGATTTGAATCCTGCTGTCACTAAATGTTGATCAGCCTCTTTAACTCCTCAACGTGACGTCGCCGTTTTACCGTAACTGCAGCAAAAGAGTAGCATGGTATATATATATGTATCCTTATCCAATTTTGCTTCGAATGTGTTATTTTGATATGCGCATGTTTAATGTTGTATATTAGGCCTATACCTTAAAAACGCATTCAACTTTAACTTTAGGTTCGTTGTTAACCTAAATAGGAACTAAACTATATACATACATACATACATACATACATACATACATACATACATACATACATACATACATACATACATACATACATACATACATACATACATACATACATACATACATACTATAAACTATATTTACACTATTATGTATCTATGATATAATGTAATGCAATACAATACAATACAATGCAATATAATGCACATTAATTATAAACGATATGATATGATTATATTGTACATTATATGAAAATAAATTCAAATAAAATAAAGCTGTGTTTAAAAATGGCTTCTCAAATAAGCTGGTCAAAGCTGGTTTATTGAAAGTGTAGATGAATGAAAAGAACGTATACAATAAACGTAAACATAAAAGTTACAATTTGAAACGACATACACAAAAACTAAGATAAAACTCAAACAAGCCTAAATTTAGGCTTCACTGAAATAATAGTAAATTAAAATATACTTAGTAAACATAATCCCTATATTACGGTAATGATTCAGCGCTTATGAAGCATTTCTTTGCTCAGTGTGTAAAAGGTCAAAGATATTACAAAAATGCTGTTGGAAGGTCTACTTCACTCTCGCATGACACTAGACTCACCTCACCTAACGTTACGTAGCCTAACTGAGTGAGACTTGTGTACCGACAACAACCAAAGTAAAGTTGTCAGTTTTCATTACTCACAAAAGTTCTATTTTGGTTAGAAATTGGCATTACGGAGGAATACCTTCAGATTATAAAGTGTGTTATATGGAAGAGTTTCATATTAATAATAATCAACCCCTAATTGGCTCATAAAACAAGTTTCCCTTGAGAAATGCACCAAAATCTCCCTCTTTTTTTTAATCAATGAATGAGCATAATAAGAAAAAATACAAATACAAGTCCGAATTTTTACACACAACCAAATGCAGCTTTAAATAAAACTCATAATCAAAGCTGCATTTGGATGTTAGTATCTTATTCCTACCAATCTGCTCTCATGAAGTTCTCTCTGACTTGGTCATAAAAATATTAAACATAAAGTAATTTTACTGAAAATATAAATTACGCTTTTCCTCTTAAAAAAACCTTGCTACAGTAAAATATTATTCAGGACTCAAATACTTTGACTATATTTTCACAAGCTAAAGTTGACTTGCTTATAGATTCTAGGCAGATAACATTTTCACTAAGATAGCAGTACTATCACTTTACTACAATATTCTGTATTCAACCGATAGTATTATTTCCTCCTCTGATGATTGGTCATCTTTTTTCTTGCTTGTTTATCATCTGTAATTACTCAAATAAAGACCACAAGGAAATCTTTTTCATGTTTATTGATTCAAAGATATTCTAGCCATGCACATTTGCTCACATGCTGTTGGTGTAATATGAGCTAATGATTGTCGATATTCTGTGAAAGGTGAGATGTGGAGGATAAAAACAAGTCATTATAAGATCTGATTTGTTAGCGATTAAGCTCTTTCCCCTTCTTCCGACTACCCTCTCTGATCCTCTGTATCCTGTAGGTTTTCAGGGCCAGCTTGCGCTCTCTTTCCTGCACCTCTGTGTCATCCAGAACTTCTAGACAGGGAATCTGACTGATCACATATTGCCTGTCAGTCAAGAAAAGTATTTTCAGAAAAATGTATAGTCATTCCTGGAAAACAACAACAGCACTATACAGCCAGCAGTAGAAAAACAAAAGAAGTTTCAAACATCATTCAAGACATTAAGAAAATCTACATCAAATGTTTACATGAAGAGAGTAAGCAGGTTTTCTTTCTGTCGTAGACAATAACCACTAGATGGTGGTAAATACTTGGAAAAGAGTACTGAAGGTGTCACATTACTTGTAAAGCTTGCAAACTCTACTATTCGAACCAAACAATATAGTTAATTTTATGAAGTAAAAACCTTACAAATCATACTACAAATGCAAATATAAAATTCCCATTGTTCTTTCAAACACTTGAATTCTCTCAAGTTCCCATTCTTAGTTTGCTCTGTATCATGGGTCTCAAAGTCAATCCTGGGTCTCCATCCCTGCACAACACACCTGAATCCACCAGTGAAGATACTGGCTTGAAATAAAAAGCAGCAGGGACTTCAGCCTCTTAGGAGTTGAGTTTGAGACCTGTTTTATATTTTATTTTTTAAATTAAATGATTTTCTGCTAGCATCCGCTGCGTGAAACCTATGCCAGAAGAGTTGGCGGTTCATTCCACTATGGCGACCCCGAAAGGGAAGAAAGCCGACATGAAAATTAAATGGATGGATTTTCTGCTAAAAGAAAATGCTTCTTAAAGCATTAAAAGAAATCAAGATAATTTTTTACTGAAGAATTCAATTTTTCTAGCTTTAAATGCTCATTCCCATGCTCACCTGTAATCGGTGTACTGTGTGAAACTTCCTCCATTGAAGTAACTGGGAGCTGCTTCATTGTTCATCATGCTGAGAATCCTACACAGAAAGAGGAATAATCATCATCCAGAATGCTGACTTTTTTGAGGGATTATGAAATCTGAAATTGTACAAAATGCTGATGAAATATTTGGTCTCTTAGAAAAAAAAACATTCTGAGGAGATGAAAGTTTGTGCACTTCATTTAATTTATCAAATTGAGCACATAAAACAGTGAAGAAATTACTAACACCAAACACAAAGAAAACCGAGGAGCTTCTTTCTACGGTGCCAATTTTTGATGTTTTGATGACTCATCCCCACCTCCAAATCTGTTGTTTGAGATCCAAACAGCAATAATCCTTACGCCTCAAGCCATAACCATAGTTTTATTCTAGTTGCTGCTTTGAGTTGTTTGAGTAGTCCTTTTATGAATTGTTTTTACTGAACTGTAGTTTTAGAGCTTGGGGTCATGAACTCTCTTCTGATGCATTTGTTTGTGGCTTTCATTGCTTCAGAATGTTTACTGACATTTGACTCAAATGAGATCAAATGTCTAGCTTCCAGAATCTAGTTTCCCTTTCTTTAATGATTATGTCCTGGAAAGAGCACCAAAGTTAAAGTGGGTCCAGTTAATAATGAGATAAAAATAAACATGTGTGTTGTTAAAAATCAGTTCCTGAATTTCCTCAGTCTTTTTTTAAGAAGCAAAGTGTTTGCTTTGGTGGCGCTTTATTGGAATTCTGGCTTACGCAAGTAGTTTATTTAGCTTAAGGGCCAACATGAATAATAATGGTACATACATAGAACAAGTCTGGATTTAAAACTCTAGTGGGTAAGCATGGGATGAAAATTTGTAACATTTTAAAATTTGAAAAATACAATCACTTCTACAAGATTTAAAGATTTATATAGAAAAAATTATCTCAGTTTTTTTGACAACAAAAGCTGACTCACAATTTTAAAATGATTTTCTGATTTACATAACATTAACATTTAACAACTGTATATTTAGATTGATGCGCCTAATCGAAACCGCTTTTGCTTATAATTATAATAAAACCATTTAAACGCATCAAGGTTCATTTTGTATTTAGTTGAATCAAACAGTATTGGATTGTTGATAGGCATTGAATTATTTCACATGTTAAGTTGAATTACTTTGGGTTTTTGTTCTCCCAATTACTTAAACCCCTTCAATAAAATTTGACAGAATCTTAGCAGAGAAAATCTTACCCTAATCATAACCAACTAAAAAATCCAGTAAAAACAGAAAATATAAGATCAAACAGAGTAGGGCCTTACCATATTTTTATCATCTATGTATATTTTTTTAAACATTTTTACATTTAAACTGTGCATAAAAATGTCATGTTAAAATGTTGTTTTATGCATAAAATACTAATGTTAAGCTATTCTTAAGTAATTTACCAGACATTTGTGCTTAATTATGTGTAAGAAGCTAGATTAGGCTAATAAATTCATTTGGATCGTGGCAGATGAGACATTTAACAGTTATTTGAGTAGCAGATAACCTTGATTTTAACCTCTATTGATTGTAGAGGCCCAAACCCACAGCTGAGACGTGGCCCAAATTAGTTCATGTTTGTCAGACCAGAAGTGGTCCACAACTTTTTGGCCACAACTAAACCATGCCATAATGCAACATAATGCAAAAATTTGTGAGCCAGGTTACTGATAAATAAATCTTAGACATCTAGTGTCAAACTGATCCTAGATGCCATGACTCAGGAACTCCAAACTTGATTGGATTTACAACTGTGATAGAAAGAACTCGTATCATACTTTAGGTATTTTACTGTTTGTGACTTTAACGTTGATAGAATCAACTACTTGCTCTCACAAAATATACATTTATTCTTTCATTTTTATGCAATGAAGCCACCTGGTGTAAGTCTTGACTTGTTTTTTAGCAAGAGCTTTTGATCGCTTATAGTCGTATGGTGTTTAACCTAATCGTTTTTCTTCAAATACATTTTTCAGTATATTTCTTCTTTAGGCATCCTGACCTGATGTTTGGGAGTTTGCAGCAGATTTCCTCAATGATAATAGGAAGGTTGCTGATCCGGTTCTTGTTGATCCAGAGTGTGGTGAGGCTAGGCATGAAAGGGAACTTGATATGAGCGCTGTAGTTATTGCCATCTAAAATGAGTGTGCTTAACTTCTCCAAACGTGCCAGAAGAGCTGGGCTCCGATAGCACCACAGTCAAGAAAAAATACCCATCACTGAGACAAGAAGTCAAACTTGTTTAGCCCCATTTCACAGGGGGGGCTTATCTTATAATACTATATATATATATATATATATATATATATATATATATATATATATATATATATATATATATATATATATATATATATATATATATATATATATATATATATATATATATATATATATATATATATATATATATAAATAAATAAATACAGCGCTCACTTAAAAACCTTTACAAACAAAGTGAAATAAAGCCATATCGAACAGGGCTGTCTGATATTGAGAAAAAATTTAATTGCAACTTTTCTGACATCTATTGTGACTTATTTAAGCTAATCATTGTCAGTGAGTTGCACAAAAAAATGAGCAGAGCACAGTTTTACTTTTTGAATTGTAAGATACAATGGTAAAATAGATTTGTTAAAATATTTAATGGAATTGGAAAATAGCTGAAACATCATGTATCACAAGATCAAAATTCTGTATTTTTTCAGGTCTTTGCCATATTCATATTATGTAAATTTCAATTTGATTTAGATTAACTGCACAGCCCTAATATCGAAAGTTCAATTTACCTAAAAACAAACCATTATGATATAAAAGGAAAAGAATGGAACCAAGGTTGATGCACTTATACCTATGTTGTACATTTCGAACTTTCAGTTTCTTTTAAATTGTCTTTATATTGGTATCACTGCTGGAGATTAATTAAAAAATAATCTGAAAAAAAATCTAAACACAGGTGAAAGAAACTCCATACATATACAATACACAAAACTTACAAACTGATTAAATGTTGTGTTTAGGATTGTGCACATAAAAGTAATCATTTTTGCTTTGATTTCCTCTAGAGACCCATAAACATTTGTAAAGTGAATTTGCTTGTTTTTGAAAGCTCACGGGAGTTAACGTCCCATATCTGATAACAGAAAAGTCTAAAATAGCTCCTTATTCTGAGGATTACTTCATAACTCCAATCTTTAAAGAACGGTGAGCTTAATTCCAACTGATGACTGATGTTTAATCAAAATGAGTAAAAGAAGACTGTGCTCTTTCAGCAGCTTACTGATTAGATGTAAGCCTTTCCTCAGATATTTGTATTGTACATTTTTAGTTTAACTTAATTTTTAAGTTTACTTGCACTATGAAGTCAACTTTTTACTTCTTCAAAAATAAATATCGGTTTTGATTTTGGATCATGACACTGTTCCAGGATATAATACAACATTTTTGAAAGCCTAAATATTGATTTTATTTTTTAAATACATATTTTTCTCTGCTGATGAGACAATACTTTCTGTCTCGCGTAATAGAAAGTGACTGAGCTGCAGTTCCTCAACCGGCCGCTTGAGGCTGACTCTAGAAGCGATCAGGTTCTCATTCACTCCTGTGTTAAAATAACCAACTTGGGAGAAGGAAAAAAAGCATGTTTCCATACCTGGCTCCATTAGATTTGTTGATTCAGATCTCTAGTTATCTTCATGAACACTCCGAGGAGGTTGAATTATTTTTAGTTTGTTTGTTTAAGTGTATTACATTTTTAACTTTTTGCCAAACAGATGTCTTCACTACTGCTATGTTCGGCTTCTGTGGACCCATTTCTGGTTACCAGGAAGTGATACACTTTCATGATGATGATGACTGCCTACCCCCATTCTAAGCCTCATTTACTGTTGAAACGAAACATCAGGCATGCTACGTCCATGTTATATAACGTCAATGATTGGAACAAGCTTCCTAGTACAGTCGAAAAACACTCTCCTCTTAACATTTTCAAAATAAATAAAAAAATTAAATCATGTAGTATGGGTGCTTCTCTAGGCTGTCAGGTAAACTGTCTTGCTGCCTTGGTGTGTACTGAGAGGAGCCTAAAAATGTTATTGTTGTTATTTTGAGGGAAATCAAAAGGATACTCTTCAAGCAGGTTGTAGCTGAGGTCCAGCACCTCAAGTGTCTCCTGCTGCTTCAAGATGTCCTCATATGGGATCTCCATTAACTCCTGATAGGCGAAAGAGAGGCTCTTCAGTCGCAAATCTACTGAGGGAGCAGTCTCCATCTGACTGTTCACAGATTCCTCTGTACATTCCAAGGATCTCCACCACGCCATCAGCACTCATCATCAGCTTGAGAACGTCCACTGGAAAAAGAAATGATTCATATCTCAAGTAATAATCTGCACAGTATAATTGTATGAAATTTTTCTTTGATCATCGATTTCCGATTAGTTTTTTTATGACATAATTGTTAAGCAAAAAGTTCTACAGGGACTCTATGTTGAATCAATTTTTCTTCCCAACGAACATTGCTTAATTAGCTGAACGCATCACTCTGACGTCGAATGACACAACAATGACTTTTCAAAACTTTTTAAAACTTCACAGTCAACAACACCTGCTGAGAATTTAAACGCTATTATAAAAAATTATTTCAGGCAACAACTCTTCAAGAAAAATTGAGCCAAATAAAAATAAGTCATTGACAGAATGACGGCTGCAGAAAAATTTGAGTCAACAAACTTTAATTAGTTGGATTTTTAACAGTGTAGGAAAAAACGTATCTATACATATATTTTGGTCAGGGTTAAAATGATATCAGTTTATACAGCATTGAACTTTGAACTTTTTGCCTTTTTACTGCGCACTGATTATCTGGTGTTGTTTTAAGTCATACTCTGGAGTTTTATTTTATGATGGCAATTTCCCTAATAATAACTCATACTGAATTATTACATAGTTATTAAACTATTCATGGTTAACTTATTACATACTTCATATGAAAACAGAAGCATAAAGAGCTGAATTCATAAGAGTTGGTTTTAGTTTTCTTGAAAAAAAGAAAGGAATGAATAGGAGAATAAATAAATGAAACAATGCTTCTTTTAGAACTTCCACATTTAGGTAAGTGAAAATCACATGAAACTTCAAACAAAAGTTTCCAAAGTAGAGTAAAAAAGATAATGTCACAAAGAAAAATCTATCTGCTTTTTTGGGGTGGCAAACCAGAGCTTGTTTGTGAAGTTATTGAGTTTGGAGAAGGACTATTTGAACAGTAATAAAATCAGTGTGTTCCCAATAGAGTTTTTTTTAATGAGAAACATAGGACTATTTTGATGAAGTTAAAGACTAAGTAAATAAAAGAGTGCATTTTATTTTTTCTGTAAAATTTAAGAACTAATTTAAAAGATTACAATAAAAATTATTTAATGGAACATTCTACAGTGAAATGTAAAACACACTTGGTTTCAAACATTAGTTTAAAATAGTAATGTTGAAAACCAGGCTTTTACCATTTGAAAGCAAAGCTGCTGACTTCATATTTTGCAGCAGAGTGGACTTTGATTTTGTAGAACGCGTATAATTTATGGTTGCAAGCTTTTCAAGATTTGCAAGAATAGTAACACTCACCAGAGTTTGCTGCATGCTCTCCAATATGAGGAATGAGTGTGTGGCGTGTGTGCACACAAATAAAATACCTTCTTTCATGGCTGGAAATTGGATCACAAGATGGGATAATCACATTGCCTGTTGTTAACCCTTTGCCTGGGGCTTATGGGAGAGCTAAGTCAATGTTCACTAATCAGCTGATTCTAATAAATGAGTTCTTCTTTAACAAAAAATTTACCACTTTTTTGTTAAACTATGTTTAAGGATGATGATGATGATGAGGGTTGAAGAGTTTACGTTTAAACAATGCATCATTGTATTGTTTGCAATCGATTATTTTACAATGATTTGATGCCACATGTTTTGGTCCAATATAGATAAGCCATTTTCTTTCATCTCTTTTACATGACATGGCTCAAAAAAGACATCTGTTCTGTTTTCTTTTGAAAATACTGAACAAATTTTTTATATATATATTTGATTTGTTATATGATTAATTACTAGGTGTAATTTCAATTAAGATTTTTAAACAAAACCGGACAACGAGCTATATAACATTTTAAAAATAAACTAATCCGCTTCCAAGGTCTGTCACCAGTCCAATGCAAAACATGAATTAAATATATTTTCATTGATTTAAAAAGGTGTGTTTCTATCTGAATGGTATGCCTTGAGTTATTTGATATCATTATTTGAGAATATATTTCGAAAAGAGACATAAGGCATTGCTTATGACCCGTAAGGCTGGTCCAATAACTGTACTGTGTATGAATCAACAGCCAACATATCTGATGCCGTTAATGTTATGTATTTACAAGTGACTTTCAATGTGTTTGAATGCTTTTGAAGTATTTTCTAACATAATTGGTTGACTGTTTTAACACGTCAAGATATGTGTTGTTCTGATAACAACAGTATGTCTGAATTATCAATGACGTCTGTGTCACCGAAGACTTTGCCCTATCATCTGACCCTCCCCGCCGGATACCAGTACCATTTACATTTTTGGAATCCTACCTTATAATCCCACTTTTACATCAAATAAAGTGTTTTCACCAAAAGCTCAGTTTGTAGCCAACTTGGTTTCACGCCCAAAAATCAGCCTATTGTATATGTTTAATGTAATCTATGAGACTGGAGCATGTTCATAGTTGCCATGATGTCAGCACACAGGCTTTCCCCTGACCCCTCTACTCATAAGGGAATAACCCATGAAACAAAAAAAATGTAACATAATCAGAAGACAAAAATGGGCCTAACTGCTCTGAGGTCAAAGTTTACTCTGGGACATATTAACTGACACGCCTGAGGGAAAAGTACTGCCATAGTAGCTTTTTTTTCTTCCCCAGGTGAACCATGATGGCTTTGCTAACATTTGACTGCATCATGAGATGTGCCCTTCCATTAAACAATAGACCATGAAATGTTCTGATCTGTGTAATGGATGTTGAGTCTGAAGGGTTTCAATTGAGACATTTGGAAGAGTCTCTAATAAGAAACTAACTAATAATGCTAGAGGTTTGTAACCTTAAGTGTGTTTTCTCTTTTAACCGTATGGTTATTCACATTTCCTTTACTTTTCTAATATTTTCCCTTAAAATACCGTAAGAAATCCCCAAGGAAACGGAAGATTCACTCTTTGTTTCGGTCTTAGCTTTGCTCTTTGTTTATGATGCAATCCAGCCTCGACCGGTTCAACTCCCGCCTTTCTGAGAAATTTCTCGAGACGTCATGGGACGTTTTCTACGTGACTTCCCACACAAGGCATTCGCGGGAACACCCAAGCCCCGCCCTTAATAGACACGTCATCGAAACAAATATATAACCCCCTTCTCTCTCGCATCACCATTTCTATTTACAGCACAGAAGAATGAAAGACTTGAAACCCAAACCGAGCCCGATATGATTATGAACAAAGCAAGTATGAAGATCGTTTCACAGTGGATGTCGACTTATTGCTCAAAGAACGTTTTTGAGTACGTTAGGGGAAATAACGTCAGAAAACCAAATCTCCATTGGAGTGACTGCAAAGCGACAGGCTGACCGAGCTTTCGAAGGTAAGAACAAAAACATACTGACTTCCATGTTTTACCATCAAGCGACTGTAGTGCTGATGTTCTGTGGCGTATTTGAACAAGAATGACCTAAAACAAATGGGTTAACTAACAATTAAGTTGTAATAAAGGATTCCAAGGCCATTTAAACCTATAATAATATAGTTATACTGTTAAAGATGCATCATTTATCCCAATGATAGAAGTAGTCCTACTTTAACCATAACTCTGTTAAAATAACCCAGCATTTTGACAAAACCTAAAAACGTTACTGTATCGTAAACATGCTTGTACCATGGCATTAAAGTCAAAACAAGGAAATAAATGCAAGCTAAATGTTTGTGCTTCTTGTGAGTAGTCAGACAGGGTGGGCCACATTGTTGTCGTACTCTGTTTTTCCTGGAAACATTGTTGCCACACCCTTTTAAAAAAAATAAAATGTACCAAATTTGGGATAGGTGATCCAATCAAGAAGTAATTGTTTACATATGAACCGATTAACTATATTTTAATACATAGACAAACTCACAAATACAAACAATGTTTAATTTATAGCACTTTTGTAGGTTTATTTTAAAAAGAAAGTTTGTATCATTAATTCTTTAGTCACTGACTACTGGTTAAAACATTCTTTCACTCATCATCTGTTCAACTGACAAAAAAGGCTTACAAACAAAGGCAGATACTTTGTTACAAGACTTATCAATCTTGATATATGATCCATCCCATTTAGTTTTCTGCTCACAATTTACTGACACTTTTCATTTGTGACTTTTTAAATACTTAAAAAAATTTGAGTTTTCCAAATTTGCTTTAGGTTTATGGTGAAATGCTTGCGTGCTTCAAAAGACTCACAAACACCTACAAACTTTTACAGCTATATTGTTTGAAGAGTATCTACAGCAAATATTTTCAAGGATAATATCCAATACACTCATATACTCTGACAAATACAACAACATTCTTAATAATGATAGTAATATCAAATAAACTGTTATATTAAACAAGTAAAAATGAAAGGACATTTATAAACTCAGCAACATCATGACAATAACATCCTGTTAGTATCATGAACTATGTATGCACAAAATTTTACAAAAAAGTGATCTTATATAGAATTCACGATTAAAAAAGCTAAGTTACAACCATGAAATAGGTTTTTAGATTTGTGTTTTGCCTGATGTGCTACCTCTTCTTTAACTCAAATGAGTCATCTTTCATCATTTACACATAGATTACAAAGTCTATACTGTGAAATGTTTTGTCATGAAGCTAGGTAGTGAATTCACTCTCCTAAGTATTTATGTTATTGCAGTACCGGTTTTAGCCACAAAGTCTGATACACGCATCTTTACCATTACTAAAAAACTTTTTCCTTTTCACAGATTGAGTGTGATTATGGCACCTTTCACCACAACCACACCTCATCCACTGCCACATCCACTTCATCTTCTTCAAAACTGTTTACTCATCCAGTCCAAGATGACTCCCAAGTGTCTTCCCTTACACCCCCCAAAATGCAATGAAATACCTCTTTTCCCCAAACCTTCAGCCATGAGCACCAAAATCTACATTTTACGGCTGATGTGCAGTGTTCTGAAGAGGTTGAGTGACTTTTTTGGTCCCATGTTTTTTTTCTTCAATTGTTTGGGAAGAAAATTGGTGATGAAGATGAAGGAGAAGAGCAATGCAAAGGCCCTAGGCAGGCCTGAAAGTGGGGGTGCAGTTTTGGAGCTGAAGGAGTCACTGACGAATACCATGATAGAGATCGATGAGGGAGACTCATCAGTGATTGATCGCAAGGAAGATTGGGACTTGAGAACCAACAAGCAGAACTTGGAAGAGAGAGTTGATGGTGATTTGGAAACAAATGATCCACTCATGAATACCATGATGCTGATGGAGGAGGAAGAACTGACTATTTGGGAGGAAGAGGAGGATGAAGATTTGGAAGCAAAGACACCAAACATGAAAGAGATGAATGAAGACTCATTAGTAGTTGTTTGGGATGAGGAGGAGGAAGAAGGGCAAGAGGAGTCTGATGAAGAATCTGAAGAGGAAAAGGAAGATGAGGATAATAAAGACTGTCAATCAGAGGATCTGGATTCTGATTGGTCGGATGATGAAGGTGACTCGGAGGCTTCAGGAGAAAGTCTGGAGCTTTGGGAATCCTTTCTTAACACGAATGATCCGTACAATCCTCTGAGCTTCTGCTCTTCCATCGGCTCCCGAACCAAAGTTAACCAGGAACCAGTTAAAACACTGCCAATTGAAACTAAACATACAGCTGACTTCAAACCAGAAGAGGAAAAAGCACAGCCACATGCAGAGAACAATGGGAAGAAGGTAACTATAAGTCATTATTAGACACAAGCTCCTTCATGGTTTATTTGTTCAGTTTTGAGTATTTAATTTCAAGTGAGTGGTTTCATTTGTTCTACAAAAATATTGTTATTTCTTCATTTTTAACAGTAACTGGAAGAATTATTTGCCATACTGAGCTTGGTTAGAGATGACTGTTGCAACCCTAAACAAGGAAACGTCACATTACACCTATGGCAACAGCCGGCAATCAGTCAGCATTATTCATCACTCACATGACTTTCTGTACCCTAGTGATTAATGCTGATGACAAACCTAAAAAAGGTTCTTCATTGCACAACCAATTGTTGGCACATTTTCTGCATTACTAAACATAATCTTCTTCACTATTTTTACTACATATAAAACACACAATAACCCTTAACACCATGTAGGACAACCAAAGAAATTATATACTTCTATCAATGTACAAATGAAAGAATATATCGATTGTTAGGTGCTTTAAGTTAAGTCATTTTTTTTCTTTCGTTCTCCAGGTGCATTTCAGTGAGGAGGTTTCTGTGCGACCGCTTCTGGTCTGGAGTTTCGCGTCTCAAAAGGCCCGAGATGGCTCCTGCTGGCTCCAGGCAGCCAGAGACAGAGAGAGATTCCGCAGACGAGTGAGCGAGATGGAGAGCCTCCTCAATCCCTGCCTGACGCCCGCTCACAGAGACCAAGTCTGGAGAAGACTGCAAAGTCAACAGCCTTTAGTGACATCATCATCTTCATAACGGAGAACACTCCAACTTTGTATAATCATAAGAAGAGTAGCATCCAGCTACGTTTTATAAATAGTGTTCCAATCTTTTAAATGTAATTTTGGTTCAGAAATCTTTTCTTTTTTTGCATTTACGTGAGAACACTGAGCTTGTAAGTAGACCTACTTATGTAATGTAGCATACATTTTTGGTACAGTTTTGTATAATACTTTGTGATGTGTTTTGTAAAAAAATGTTATTACTGATTTCTCATTTAGTTTTTTTGGTCATGAACAACAAGCACTGAATTTATGTTGTGAAGTACCCAAAATATATTAAACGTTGAATGTTGTTTATCCTTGGTAGATTACAATTACTTCCTTAATGTTAAACTGTATGCAGGAACTTAAAGCATAACAAAAACTTTTTCAGGGAGATATTGCATATTATAAACCATGATGTGGCCCATTTTTTGCACCTTGGGTACCTAGTGGGCTACACAAAAAAAGTCTGTTCTGCACCTGTGTGCTGCAAGTACAGTAACTTTTAGTTCTGTCAAAAGTATATATTTTTTGGAATTCATATGAATAATAAGACCAACTACTATAGATAAGTGTTGCTATATGTGCAGGTTTACATAACCCACACATTGATAATCATGGTCTATCATATCATTTACTTCATGAGACTTTAAGAGAACTCTTTAATTGTTAAATAGAAATTAAACAAGACTTAGATCAACAGAAATTAAAGTGTTCATATTTCCATGGGTCTGAAAAAAAGAGAGGTTAAGAACACCTGCCACACACCAAATCAAATACAAAACTTGTATTACAATCACACATGAATATTCTTGGTTAATTAGTTAAAACTTTTAGTCATTAAACTTAAAGCCTTTAAGTTAATTAAGGGTTAAAGGCATAGGAAAGGCAACACGTACAAAGCAATATTAGTAATAGTCATATTGGTTAAAAATTGGACACAAAGCAGTAAAAGATAAAAAAAATAATGTAATTAAATTAAGTATATTAAATTCAAATAAGAAATCTAAAAATGTCAATGAAAAAGAATGCAATTTCTTATGGTTTACAATTTTTTTTTGGGGGGGGGCAGTCAACATATATTTACATTTTTTGGTTGGTTACCAAAATTTCCCACTCATTAAAAAAACTTTGAGCCCAAAATACTTTCTATGAAGAAAACGAAACCATTTCATGGCAACAGCAGCCAAACGTTGACTATCAACATTTTTAATTTTGCTTTGATATTTCTTTCCAATCTAATCCAGCATCACGAAGTTGTTCTGGTACTCCTCCAAAACATTTGTAATCAAGTCACTATATTGAGCTGCTGCTCCAAAAATGAGGGTGATTATCCTTCAGCTCACCTTTAGAAATGCGCATCTAGAAAGCCTAAGAACTGACTTCAAGGAAGGTTTTTTTAGAGCGTTATGTGCTATAAAAATAAAGCTTACTTACTTAGTTATAAGCCTAGATTAGCCTAACTTGTAGAAAACAGAGTACTCAAGTCACTGATTTCCATGTCCTTGTTGTGGTGTGAAAAACGAAGCGCAGAAGTAAACGTATTCTCGTGAGTTCCCTCTGCTGGGTGGATGTAGGAGAGCATGTGACCTTACTAATGGAGTCTGGTGCTAATCACCTCGCCAGCATGCAACTCATCGATGATGAAGAGTCTTCGAAGAGTAGATCACCGAACAGCACCTGTAAATAGGCTAAAATTTCATTTGAATTTCCTTGGAGAGTGACGAGACTGCTTTTGAAATGTACCTGTAGTGTATATATATATATATCAAGTGAAGAGAGAAATATTTGGTCTTTGCATATTATAGAAAAGAAAAAGACATGCAACATTCATCCACGATAAACTCCTTGAGTTTATTAAATCATGTAAAAATACAATCAATGCAATTCATTAAAAATGATTCACTCATAGCTGGTTACAAAAATATTAACTGGTAACAAGCCACAAAAATAAACTATCTTTGTTTACTTGGTCCCTGCATTTGCATATGGTTTTCACACTTGCACATCTCATGCATGCACATGCACTCACACCTCAATAATGATGCAGCCAACACATGGGCTTACAGTACATACAGGGGTTTGCATTGCATTGATTAAGCAGATAATTACCCAAAATAATCAATCAATAGTAAAAATGAGTAAAAACTGACAAGCACATTTTCAACAATAACAAAAAGGGGGAAGGGTATAGGTTAAAAAACAAGTTAATGTTCAAACTGTAGATTTAGTAGGTATGTGCTTCATTTCCAAAAAATAATATATATTTTTTTATAATAAAAAATTTTGGCAGCATTCTACATTAGTACATATACTTTTCTTGCAACCCATTCCTGAGGTAATATATTACATATATAAGTTACAGTTTATCATCAGTAAAAAAAAAAAAAAAAAAAAAAAAAAAGGCAAATAGTATTGTGCATTAAAATTCTACATTAAAAGTTAAATTGACAGAATTTTTTCCTGACAAAACTATGTGGAAAACTCATGTATGTCCTCATGTATGGCAATACAAATTTAAATACTGATGAATTGTATTATAATGTAGAAAGAAAGAAAGAAAGAAGGAAGGAAAAAACAGAAAGAAAGAAAATAAGAAAGAAGCAAAATAAAAAGAAAAGGAAATAAAATGAAAGAAAAAAAGTTAATGTATAAAAGTATCTAAGTATATAAGTTACCATTTATCATAACTTTTGAACAATATTGACCAATAGTATTTTGCAATTTCTTTTTGTAAAAACATTAAATTCTTTTTTTCATTGGTCAATTTTTCTTGACAAAACTTTTAGTGGAAAACTTGTGAATGTCCTCTCTAAAAAAAAAAAAGGCAATACAATTTTAAATACTAATCAATCATATAATGGAGTAGAAAAAAATGAAAGAAAAAAAACAGAAACAATGAAACAGAAGAAAGAAAACAAACAAACAAATAAAGAACAATAAACAAAAAAAAAAGACAAGAAACAAACAAACAAGCAAAAATTAAGTTTTGGCATTTTAACCCATAATACAATAGTTCAGAAATAAAAATCAATTTGTTTTGTGGAAATATGATCATGTACTACACAAAGACAAGGTTATTTAAATATATTTAAATCTGAACACATTCATAAAAGAGGATCACAAAATATATCTTTTTTTTCTTACATTCACTTTTCCAAACTATTTCCCGGCAGGTAAGAGATCAACTCATATTAGTGCAGCAAATTCTGAAACACTCTTCACTTGTTACTCTCAGATTATGAAAATCTTTATTAATTGGCAAAAGTTTTTCCTTTTAGTAAGTCATAAATGTGTTGTGCTATTACAACATAATCAAATGTCTTTTACAGGAAACCCCCAAAGGGACTAAAACTGGTAATAAATGAGCTAAAACAGTGAGCGATATCTTGAAAGTGTGTTTAAAATGCTAGTAGTTGCAAAGCAACAATAGCCGGTCTATGCAAATGATGCAAACCATGTGATTGCAAAGATTGATTATCGAGCCGCAACAGATTCACTCAGAACGAAACATTTAACATGAGCTTTAAACAGAGATGAATTCATGTCAGGAGGTAACGAGGACTTAAATGTAGCTTCTCCCATGTACTAATTTCCCCCATCTGAATAGTAAATCTAAAACTGTTTACCCAAAACATTTTCCAAACAATGAATCTCAAATATCTCATTAATACAAAATATAGAAATATACTTACTGTTGACATAAAAATATAAAACTCATCCGCAGCTGTGCTAACGGTACACAATTATTAGATGAAATTTCGGCATTGTGGTTCAAATCAACTATTTTATTCATTCAGGCTTGTGTTGAGAAATGTACTAAAGTATTAACTAGTTTTAGTATACTAGTATTACCAAAATGTTTTAAAGGAGCAGTTAATAAAATAAAAAAAAGACTTGTTTTGGTACAAAAATGTACAAAAGCAGGTTTGTTGGCACAAGAAACTGCTCAAAAATATCCTAGGGATAACATCTTACATTAAATTATTTTTGAGAAGCATAAGTCATAGATAACTATAAAAGTCATATTTGTGCTGTGCATTTTCATTGATTTAACGTTGAACGCCATACGTCAACATTCCCTTATAAATAAAACTTGAGATTAAATGTAAATATCTGATGGTTAATTATATCATCATATCAATAATATCATGTGTTAAAGTAACTCAAAAACATCTGGGTGAGTAAAAGACTAAATGTGACATTTTGAAGAATGTAGTTCATTTTTAGCAGTCTGACTTCCTGTAGACCAGGGGTCTTAAACTCAAAACCTTGAAGGCAGCAGCCCCTACTTGTTTCAAGAGACCCAACGACAGCTTCAAAAAAAACCAAGAGGACTTAATTAGTGGACTCAGTTACTGATGCCGGGCTGCGGCCCTACAGGACTTGAGTTTGAGACCCCTGATATAGATTCTATAAATAAATCATGCAAAAAATAGTGACAATTTCCTTAAAAAATATATTTATGACCTCAAAATAACCTGGTTGGCACCAATAAAACAGTGTTAAATTGTAGCAACCTAAATAAAAAAACATAACCATTTGTCTCATCCTCATGGTTTCATACTTTGCTTTGCCCTAAACCAAAAAGCTCATAAAATGAAAAAGTTGGAATCAAGAAGCTATAGGGATAAAACAGGACCAATTAACAACATTCTTCAAAAATATTCAGATGAATCGCAATCATAAAGCTAGTAAAACACTTACAAGAGATTAGTAACAAAGAAAAGGAAGATTTTTCTTTTTCATAACACCTGTTTGTAAGTCAAAGGCTGCCATTTTGAAATAAATCCTCAGAACTTAATATCAAGGTCACTATCATGACTGAACAGCGCCTTCAGGTCACCTTGATGGAGGGCTTCCTGTGCACACAGAGAAGACTGACGTATGGCACTCCAATGAAAGCCCACTTCTCACTTGGCCAGAATCTGAGAACAGGACCCTGCTCCGGTGCCTCTGAAGCAGCATCGAAATACGCAAAACACACACAACCAAGATACGAGGCCAGACAGATCAGGATGTGCCTGAACACACACAAACACAAAAAACAAAATAATGTTACTAAATTAGATTGCATTAAATGTGTACACAACATCTGTTAAGAAAAAAAAAAGTTCTGTTTTTCAGAAAATGGGAAAGACGAGACTATCTTGAAATCCATTTTCTGCATTCCTGTGTTTAGGGACTATGGGGATGCTGTGGCAAAAATGTATATCCATGTTATTTCTCATGGAATATTAAATATAATCAAGACAATTCTCATTTTGGCTAAAATGATTTCTAGAATACAATTAAAATTACCTATATTTTTGATAATCCTTTTAAACAACTGCAACTGAAAATGCATAAACAACCACAAATTCTTCACAGGTTCTCTCCGCTTAAAAGTTTTTCTTAATACTACATCCATTAAAATGCAGTATATTATTTAATAGTAGATTACGTGCGATAATGTTCACTAGCTTAGGTTATATTCCAAGGAGGAAAAAAATAAATGAACATTTGACAATGAACGTATACTTTTCATATTTACATTCATGCATTTAGCAGATGCTTTTGTCTAAAACAACTTACAATAGAGGGAAATATAAGCAAGAAAGAAATTAGAGGATAGGAATAGTGAGAAAAATATATTTATTAGTGATTTGAAGTGCTCATGGAAAAGCTTACTTTCCATAAGCTTATAAACAGTCACTTCCTCCATTCTACATGTGGCCTAACACACTGATCTGGGATGTTTTCTTAGATTGCCTTACTGCCGTGAAATTTTTTCACTCATTATAGTTCATTTCTCCATGGTGAGTCAGGTTTCCCCCTCTATTTTTATTTCATGCAATTTCCTTTGTTATTTGCTAAATTATCTTTGCTAAACAGCTTTAAAAAAACACTAGATCTGCTACTTTATGTTAGTTTGTAAGTAATTCTTGCTAAACTAGCTATTCTGTTTAGTGTTGCTATTCTCACATTGGATGTTTATGTAGTTTTACTTTCCTATTTATTGTAGGTCGTGGTCTAAATCACCTAATCCCTATCACTTATCAGTGATGGGAAGTTTGAATCATTTCTCCGACTCGAATCTTTGAGTCCCATTCAGCAAAATGAACAAATCTTTTTTCGAGTCTTTTCGTTCATTTAATTCATTTTAGTAAAATACCAATAAAATGTTGTGTGTTTCTTCCCTAACACATTTTGTATATACACAAACCCGAATCGCACTACAAATAAGACAAAACTATAATGCGTGAAGCTAAAAAACATAATTTAATTAAGTCTTCCTGGGTCTTTTAGTGATTCAGCTCAGCTCTGATCTGATCTGTCTTTAGGTTAAAGTCTCATTCGTTCCTCACATTTCTTCTCTCTGATGGTAACGAGTGCAGTTACGCTCGGAAAAGTAGAAGAATGTTGCGTATGCGCCACTGAACGAATCCCTCTCCGACACGATTCGTTCCTACGAGTCACATTAATGAGCCGTTCAAAAAGAACGAATCGTTCATGAACGACACATCACTATCACTGATCCCTAAAATCTGTTTTTGAGCAGTTCGCACATTATATCCGTCTGTTAATTTTCAACACAATGTACTGCATTCAATTTAGATCAAGGCTTATTTATCAATAAAGTAAAGACCCTAAACAAATGCTGAGTGTGTTTTTTGCAAAGATAATTTAACATTCAACAAATATTTAACGAAATTGAAGGCTTCACAATCTTTTGAAATAATCCACTCACCATGCACAGTGCAGATAAGGGAAGTTCACGGAAGACCACATTTCACAGAAAATTCTGTCGCTGATCCAGCACATCAGTGCCAGAGTCCACCAAAGTCCAGAGAGTAGACCAAGCTTGAAGACGCGTAGATTATCACACCTAAACACACACACCCACATAAAGGAGTCAAACGCAACTAATAAAATTATTACAAAAACAAAATTAAAAGACTCCAAACAACAAGAGAGAATTCACGAAAATCCCCTTCAGTATAACTGAGCAAATTAAAATACTAAACTAGTTTAAATACAAAAGAACAGTATTCAAAAACCCAGACGATGTCTTCCAGTTTCTTTGTTTAGCTTGGTGTTTAAAACACACGACGCATAAGTTATCACATGGTATCCTCTGAGATAAAGCTGCAACTAGCCAAAGCACTATCTGGAAAGTGCAGCAGCAGAAGCCACTGATAATGCAGTTTCGTCAACAGTGAAAAACTGTGTGAACTCGATGAACTTTAAACGGCATATTTCCTGACACAGAAGAATTTCAAGCGAGTTTGACAGAAAAAAAGGTCCCTAAACATGGAGAGGGGTCCAGGTGGTGTTCCATTCAGAAGCAGTGCACAGTTTATTTAGGTTCAGCATTCCAAATGTGTGGAGAAACAACAAATCAAATTAATTCCAAACAAAAAGCAAAGATTACTTTTAAACATGTGTTCTTCATTAAGCTATGGAAGATTATCTTCTCTATTGAGTAGAGAAGAAATTAGGTACTTGTTCCTTATTTTTCTAACAGTGGCTGATTCCCAGTAGGTTTTTAACCTGTAGAAATCCTAACAAAACAAGTACAACATGCAGTGTTCTCAAGTTTTTGATGGAACTCGGAGTGAGACAGAGACATCTCCACGCAGGGTCAGTGTGGGGGTCAATTTGTTGAGTAGCATGTTCAATGAGAATTACAGTGGATTGAATTTTTAGAGTAATATAAGGTGAAAATCTGATCACGAGAAAATAAAAAAACTATAATATAAGTAATATATCAGTGCATGAAAATGAATAGATTCTTCAGCTTTAGATAGCATTAAACAAATTTAGGGGGAAATAGAAGTCTTTAAATAACAACCAAAATTAGAAAGGTTACACATATATGGCTGGCATCAAATGCTTATACTTAAAATGTTTCCAACAATAAGTTACATTTTTGATTTTGATATTTTACCTAACTAACTGCCACTTAATCTCTTGTAAATTGAAGCCAGATTCCAAATGCTCTTTATCCCCAAAGGGTTTCTGAGAATGGTTAAACAGCTCGGGTTTGATTGGCCAGCAGTAAGTGTCAACTTTTCTATATATATATATATGCAAAAACACAAACACAGGGGCACAGTAATAGTAATCCTAGTATTTATATTTATATCACTCTCTGAATGCCCCACGAGTGTGCATCCACCTGAATGACGTGACAGCTGCCAGATATCACATGTGCTAAGCATCTTTTTAGCTATTTTTCCGCTACACTTGTGCTAGTAAAATTAAGTGGAACAGCTTCATAATTTGTGTCTAAGAGATCGGAAATGTTGTGTATGAGAGCAGAAAAATGAGACTTGAGAGCCCTGAAAACAATTCTAAAACAAGAAGTCAGGTTTGATGTACAGTAAATGTTCAAAAATGCCTATTCAAACTAAACTACAAGTAAAAATAAAATATCTAGCTATTAAGTGCATATTCTTGCTATCAATTCATTATTCTTTCGAATGTGGACTGAATTTTCTTTCCAAAGTAAAAAAAAAGTGAAAACCTTTTAAAATATTAAGAGCTAACACAACTGATAAGAATAAAACAGCTTTGGAGAGCTCGATTTCAAAGATGTAAATAGAATATTTAATTGTATTTAAATATTCCCATTTCTTTTATTAAATGAAATATTTATAGAATAAAAGCTCTAAAAATGGTATTGGGATGGAATTGTGTTTTCAGACAAAATCATTAAGTGCCATTCTATATTTAAAGGTGAGAATTGAAATAAAGTCATACTTAATGAAGAAATATTCCAAAAGTTACTGTGTGTAGCCTATTTTGATAGCAATAAATGACCTCAAAATATAATTGTACTTATATTTAATCTACATCACAAAGATACACATTTTTAAGACAATATAACTTCCTTTTATGAAATGGGCACTTTTAAAAGTATATGATGGAAAACTTACAAAACACAGATTCTATAAAAGCATCTTATTTTGAAAGCCAAGCTACCTGAGGGAGAAAAATGTTGTGAAAAGAAACACCTTTACGTCTTTCATTCAAAGACATTGCGCTATATTTAGAGATCCATCTCAGCAGTTTCACATTAATGCACAAGGCATTAAATATGCATGTTGTTTCTCAACCTGTGGCCCTTCATGTCTCTCCAGGATGCTAGTGAAATAGCTATTTTAAACTGATTTAGCTTCTGGATAGCTCCCACAATAACTGAAATGATCTCTTTAATAATTCACCCCAAACAAGGCCTCCAAACATGTTCCGTACTCCACTGATGTACCAGTATGCAAAATATTGATCAACCATTTCTCCATTTTACCAAGTAAATATATTCATAAAGGTGCTATCAATTGATACATTTCACCATGTTGATAACAGATATAAGAACCTACGGATATCAATAAAGGTGATAATCAGGAATAGAGTTGATAAGACTCCACTATCACAACAAGCATTCAACATGGCAATCTCCTTTAACAGCTTTGTAGCCTAAAATAGCATTGTCGCCGTTTATATTTTTTTGTAACTATTTTGGCATGTGAGAGCATTTTCTGCATAATGTAGACTAGCATTTACGAGACAAAACAAAACATTTTAAAACAAAAAAAAGTGAAGAACACCGTTTTTTAAACCACTCCGATGTGCCAGAAAAAAAAAAAAAAAAACAACAACTCAGGCACACCCTTCAGTCAGGTCACTGAAGCTCCCCTGCCTCTCCAGACCAGGTGCCAGCATCACCTACACCTCCTCACACTGTCCCAAAGACGTTTTAAAGTATTTCATGTCTTTATGATAGGTTACGATGTGTGTTTTGCGATGTTATGCATATACCTCCTCAGCTCAGAGATGAGGAGTGCTGTGCATGGGATGCCCAGAGTCATCAGAGAGATGGAGTTGATGGCAGGTTTGATGAAGGCGAGACAGGTCGTGACACCAGAAAGAACAGCCACCATCAGTTTAAACCGAGACCTGGTGAGTGAGTGAGTGAGTGTGTGTGAGAGAGAGAGAGAGAGAGAGAGAGAGAGAGAGAGAGAGAGAGAGAGAGGGAGAGAGGAGAGGAGAGGAAGAGTGGTGAGATTGGATTCAAGACTGCACCTATCCATTGACTTAACATGTAAATAACTCACTAACCAATCAATTATGGTCTTATCCGGAATATGGAGAGTTTGGAGATACAAGTATTTTTATTTGGCTCTAATGAAATTTATAATTTGAGAATCTGACTAATTCAAACAATGTCTCCTTTTCTGACTAAATTTGATTTCCCTACCTCAACCAGCTATTCATTTACATTTTACATTTTACATTTTTATGCATTTGGCAGACGCTTTTGTCCAAAGCGACTTACAGAAGGGGAAATCGCCAATGCCCCTGGGATTGATCCCAGAACCTCATACATGCAAACCATGTGCTCTACCACTGAGCTACACCCCACCCCATTCAAACTAAATCTCTAGTTTGGTTGCCCCTGTACCTATTTATTAACACACCTGTCTCTGCGAAACATTTTTGGCAGGTATCTCTTGGGGAACCACATCCCGATTGCACACATCAGGACCCAGAGAATAGCCAGCTCGTCCAACATCTGCCCAAGGAAGCTCAGTGTGGCATGGAAATACGTTGAGCCGATTCCTGACAAAGAAGATGACATAAAAACAAGATTCAGATTTATATCCTTATTCAGCTTTTGACTCTCAAACTCAAGCAGAATTGGTGCTTAAAACGTTGTAACTTTGATTCTGGTTCAGACTATAACTAATGAACAATTTATGGCCATTTTATTTGCCATCATTGGTAAGATACATGTTTTGAGATTTTTCACTTTCTACAGTGTATATATTTTAAATGTGACAAATGAGAAGCATCACAAAGATTAACAAAATAATATATCACTAATTCTCCTACTATAAAAAGTTGCTTTCACATCAATTAAATTTTAATATAAACTTAAAGATCATTGGTATTTAACAGGGTGTTAAATATATATGTTAATTACCCATTCTAAATATGTCTGTACTGACTTAAAGGTGCAGAATGAAAGGTTTAAGGAAATGCTGGGAGCGTCAGCACTAAAACAATCTTGTAGCCATTCAGTAGCGGGTGATTGTTTTGTGTGATTTAATATATACTGTTTCTTAAAAGTACATTGCAGATATTTTTCACTTGAAATCTACAATGGGTTTTAAATTCTAACCAGTCCCCTGAACCGTTAAATTACTGAAATGCTAATTTAAGTGGCACGCCCCTCCCCCTCGTCTATGTCATAACCCTAGAATGATTTTTAGAGATGTTAACATACATTGATCTCAATTTGCTAAAGACTGTAACCTGAACCATTTAATTGATTAATTCAACAAGAAAAAGGTTCATTTTAGTTTTGCGGGTCGTTTTTACAATTCCTTGTTTGAAAGGAAATTGTTATCAAAGCTATGTTGCATCATTCTCATCATTGTTTCCAAATTACTGTTGTCACAAGGTTACTGATAATATACAAGATTAAAAATCATGAGCTATCTAATCAGCGGTTTAGTGAATGTGTTAAAACCTGTACCTGTAGTCAAACAGCAATCTCTCTCCTCATCTGGGAAGTTAGTTTGTTGTTACAAGACATGATAAAAAAAAATGTAACAATATTTTAAGTATTATTTTCACCCACACATGATGTGACTCTTGCATGACCCTCCATACTTGGTAAGAGTGTAGGCAAACAAGCAGTGTTTCAGTACTGTAACTTCTTATTTATGAATGGCTGACCACACCCCTTTTCCATGAGATTTTCTTGAAGCGTACCCTGCTGAAGGCACCCTGCTGAATCAGGGGGGTGGTGTGACATTTTAAAGGTTATATAATCACATTGTACCTTCTGGTGAATCTGAACAAGAAAAAAAATTGTTTCACAAAAAACTCACGGCATCAGCAGAAAGTCTGCGATGCATGAATTCTGTTTTGTCTGTGTCCTAATCCTTTAACTAAACTCCCTATATTATGTGACGCCAAAGAGGATTTTAACTCAAAATCCCACCAGGATTAATTAAGTCAGCAGCTTCTTTAGCTATCGAACAAACTCTGAAGACGTTTGTACAGAGCAATGTTAGATGAGAGGGCAATTTTCCCAAATCAGTCACACAAATGACCAGTCCCTGTGCCATGAAGACATTTCAATGCATACTTGTTTTTTGCAAATGTAGATATATCTGATCTTTTAGCAAAGAATCAAATATGCATTACTTAAAAATATGCAAAAGGTCAAATCCAACCTTGCTCTATTCCAGCTCCTGCTCCGTTCACTCCCAATAACTTGTCTAAAGATCTCCCCTGTCTTACCAAAGTAAAGGACAGATCAAAGCCAGGAACATAACTGTAAATCTATTTTTTCATTATTAAAATAATAGCTTCATTTGTCACATTGTTTAATTTCAAACGTGTGTTTACTGTACTGTAAAAAAGAGTGCAAACAAGAAAACAAGTACAAACTATTACGCAATGTTCACTTCGAAAACAGCTCGTACACATTACAAGCACTGAAAGAATTTTGGTACAAACAAGCATTAGTTTCTCAGAGATAACGTGTTTCCTTCAGAAGCTCTTCCTGCCTAGCTTAGCAATTTCCTGGAGAACAGAAATATTCCCAGAAAAAGAGGAAAAGTCACTGACTCCTGGCAGAAAAGCATGAACTCTGTCGTAACTCCACAAGAAGTCACTGTCGGTCACTGACTTAAAGCTTGAGAGAACAACTCTGTTTAAAGCTCTACTTTTTTATAAAGCTCTGATCGAACAATCACTGTTGATTAATGAAATGCACTTAGTGTTCCGGATCTGTGAGGGAAGTTGCCATGTTAGGGTCTCAAGAATTAATTTGAGTTTGCTCTCTCAAGTACATATGATGACCTTTACAGAGTGTGCGTATCTCTGCCTTTTGCCTAAACAAAGCTAAGACTTGCAAAACCTTGTGACTCTAAATAGAAAGAATGGCTATGAATAATGGTTGAAGCAAATTTAGAATCATGTTGATTGAACTACACAGTACTTTACGATCCAGCAAAGAAGTACTGCTTTCAGCCAAAAGTGAGTAAAGGCTAATTATAAAATGCATTGAGCTTAGAAATAGACTTTAGAAAGTTATTCTACATATAGAATAAGAAATAAGTTATAACTACATATATGTATGGTGTATATACAAACACATGCTCTTACTACAGCAGTCGACGTGTAATTAAAATTTACCAACGACCACCAGCAGCGTCCAGATCACATAGATGCCACTGTTGAAGTGTGTGGCGTACTGACGAAACAGACACATGAGGATCGGAGGAAGAATGAAAAACAGCACATTGCTGATCTGAAATGAGAAATAAAAAAAAATAACTTAAATACATCACATTTGATATTAGACAATAGCTGGTTTGATATTTTACACACACACACACACACACACACACACACACACACACACATATATATATATATATATATATATATATATATATATTATATATATATATATATATATATATATATATAATATTTGATTCAATGGAAACAATCAACCCTTTTCTAATTTCTTCTTGTTTCTTCGCCTAAACAATCTGGTTTTTGTTCAAGGCAGCAACTTTAGAAAATAGATAGACAGACAGATAAAACGTATTACTTTGATTCAAAGTCAATGACAGCTCATGTAAAAGCAAACTATTGTCCCTTGTATCTGTATTCACAAACGGTTGAGGTCAGAAATCAACAAACATAACACGCACGCGCTCACATGCACACGCGCACAGTCACGCAAACTAACAAAGAGCTTCAGACAAACATACCGTGTTATAAAACTCGGCTATTCCTGGATAAATTAAATAATTCCCCTCACACCAGTCCACCTCCGAGCTGCCAGCCTGAAGATGGTACCACAGATGCGCCTCCATTTCTCTAATGATATTAATAGTAACGTGAACTAACTGTTAATTTCCACGACTATGACACGTCTCTTGGCGTAAAGCGATGGTCTCGACGGCTTGACTCAAGCGGGTGTCTCTGTGTGGTTTAGTCCGTGTCGAGTGCGTGTTGTTCTCGTTCTTATCTGGGGATGTCATTCTGCCATACAGTCCAAGACTAATCCTGTGCTTGTCTGAGTGTGTGTTTTGTGTCACTTCTGCCCTTGATACGAGTGTGTGCGTGTGATGCTCTAGCAATAACAGAGCAGCAACATGTGATCGCGCATGCGCAGAGTACAGCAGAGAAACCTTAAAGGGACAGTTTAGCAGAATTCATATTTTAGTCTCCTGAGACGTAGCCTATTCATTTATGTCGCCCTAAAGCTGACATTTGTTTTTAGTCTATATATTTTGAGACATTTGAGCTACTCGACAAAGTCCTGGTGTGCTCAATAGTGGGAACCCTGGCCTTTACAATGATACCTTACGTGCTTTGCGGGTCCAAGTTGCTAGAAAGTCACAAAAAAATTACATTGGAAGATTTGTTTTCCTTGGTTCTCACTTCTAGTGCTGTCACTGTTTTTTTTTTCTAAAGAACAATGTTGAAATGTTGAACTTTGTCTCCAAAACAACCAACCTGAGCTGTTCCTCTGATGTGCTCGTTCCTAATCTTGTCCATCCTTGTCACTCCTAAACTGAACCTCAACATCCTCATCTCTGCTACTTCCATCTCTGCCTCGTGTCTCTTCCTCACTGCTACAGTCTCTAACCCATACATCATAGCTGGTCTCACTACTGTTCTGTACACCTTTCCTTTGATTCTTGCTGACACTCTTCTGTCACACAACACCCCTGACACTTTTCTCCAGCCACTCCAACCTGCCTGCACTCGCCTCTTCACCTCTTTTCCACACTCCCCATCGCACTGGACTGTTGACCCCAAATACCTAAACTCCTCCATCTTCTTGACCTCAGCCCCCTGTAACCTCACTGTTCTACGTCCCTCCCTCTCGTTCAAACACATGTATTCTGTCTTACTACGACTGACTTTCATTCCTCTTCTTTCTAGAGCAGACCTCCAACTTTCCAGGTGTCCCTCCACCTGCTCTCTACTCTCACTACAGATTACAATGTCATCTGCAAACAACATTGTCCATGGAGATATTAAATGACATAATTTAATTTGATTTAATTTAATTTAATTTAATTTAATTTAATTTAATTTAATTTAATTTAATTTAATTTAATTTAATTTAATTTAATTTAATTTAATTTAAATATTTGTTTTATTATTGTAATGTAATGTAATTTCATTTGTATTATTTTTAATTTTATTAATTTTGCTTATTTAGTAATGTATACTTGAAATAATGTAATAGAAGTTTAGCTTAGTTTATTTTAGGTTAATTTAGTTTACATTTTTACCTACACGATCTAGGATTAGGCGTCACGGTGGCGCAGTGGATAGCAAGCTGGTTCTAGGCTCGGCTGGGGTAGGTGGCATTTCTGTGTGGAGTTTGCATGTTCTCCCCGTGATCGCGTGGGTTGTCTCCGGGTGCTCAGGTTTCCCCACAAGTCCAAAGACATGCGGTATAAGTGAATTGAATAAGAACGATTGCCCATAGTGTTAAAGAGTGAATGAGTGTGTGAATGTTTCCCAGCAATGGGTTGCGGCAGGGAAGGGCATCCGCTGCGTAAAACATATGCCAGAGAGTTGGCGGTGCATTCCGCTGTGGAGACCCCGAAAGGGAATAAAGCCGACATGAAGATGAATGAATGAATGATCTAGGATTACGGATGGCGTTTTAGGACACTCAGAGTTACCCGCTATGTAACAGCTAAAGACGAAGAAGAAGGACAGCGGAGCAGATTTCGCGGGAAGATCGTGGATAAACTGGCAAAAGAAGCTACAGAAAAAGAATCAGATAGACATACATACTCATTTCAGCAAAACGGAAAAAAAGTAAATGTTCAAAGATGGAATTGAAAAAAATCTCAAGAACATTGGGATAAAGAAGATAAAGGAAGGAAAATATGTTAAGTACAAAAGAAAGTAACATCTACAAAGAACATTTCCCTAAAAAGACAGGAGGAAGTGTGTATATTTTTAATAGCGGATTAAAATTCATTATTAAATTTTAAACATGAAATTGTTTTATAAGTTACAGCCAATGAAAGAGTAAAGAGTAAAATATGCGATATTAGAATGCGGTAAATACTCAGCATAAAGGGAAAAACGTGTACACCACTGTGTGCAAATGTAGTTAAAAGAACATAGACAAATGTAATAAGTAAAATAAAAAGAGATCACATCTCAGTCCAGCAGATGGCAGTAATGTACATTAAATGCAAGCTGGCACTAAATATTACAAGAAGAAGAAATTTCGCGGGAGAAAGAAATCGCTTTAGCTAGTCTGAAGGAGTGTGCATGCTTGTGAAATTATATTCAGTTATCTGAAACCAAAATGCCTGGTACCGCATTAGAAACGACAAACGGTCATAGTATCGGTGGAGAGATTCTAAAGAAAGACCAACATGAAGGGAAAAAGGAGTATTCTCAGTTTTGCGACGAGCGCGGGTATCTGAACATGGTGGAGTTTATTCTGGAGAAAGGGATGCGCAAAAATGACAGGACAGGAACAGGAGTGATTTCTGTTTTCGGGACTCAGGCCAGATACAGTCTTAGAGGTAAGTTTCTGATGAGTGTAAAGTAAATATACGTTTTTATTATAAGTTTCTTAATATATAACAACGTTGTCTAAGAGTAAGATTACGTATGTACATTACGTATGTACGGTAATAAACATTCTTAGTTAACGACATTGAAATTAACATGTAATTGGTTTCCAAAAGAACCCTTCCCCTTTTAAGTCCTAGTGATGCATTTACTTTGTTGTCATGACGTTGAAGTCTCACTCAAGTTAGTTTAAACTTTAAAGTAATGTTAATGGATTGATTATTTGGTAATTTATATGTTCTTTTAGTGAGAACTTGCACTTGAGTTAAAAACAAAAGGCGTATTTGAATCTCCACAGATCAGTTTCCTTTGTTGACAACCAAAAGGGTTTTCTGGAAAGGGATACTGGAGGAGCTGCTGTGGTTCATCAAGGTGAGCAATTGATATTCTTAATTTTCAGTTTCGATTTTAGAGTTGCAGGTTCTGGAGGTTTCGACTGATAACAGATGTTCTATAATTGTTTAAAATACGCTTAACATAACATCTTATATTCCACAAATGTGTTAGTGGCCTGTGACTACCAAATTCATAATGTTATGCAAGCTGCGTATGTTACATAATACACAAACTATTCTTTATAGTCATGTTAATAGCTAAACAAGACCACAATGACCTTGAACACTTGAATGAACTGCCATTAAATTGGTATACTATATAGCACTCTTACTTTTTGCTTTGTGGTGTGTTGTTTTGAGGCATCCGATATAGCGAAAAATGCTGCAACCTTCAGCCAACCAAAATATTTTTAATGTTGGCACCCTTGTTCGGCCTTAGCACCATGGTCATACATTTTAGATGTGTCTAAGTCCACTAGTCTGAATTTTGGCTAGGGTAAGAGTGTAGTCATGATTTTTAAGTAATCTGTTAAAATATACTGGGCCAATATAGTATTTTTAAAGTATATTATGTTTAAAGTATTTAAAAAACGTACAGTAACTTTTGCAGGTTAATAATAATTATAATGTTAACATGTATAATGAAACTTTTTCATGAAAAAAACCCCAAAATAACTGAACTTTTTACATTCATGTTTACATTTAGTTTAAGTTGTGAAATTAATATCCTTTGTTAATGTTATGTTAAGTTGCAGCTGTTCGTTTCAGTACAGAATTTTGCAACAAGGCTAAGCCAAAAGTTTAAAATTTTTTATGACCTTGAGTTTTTAACTTCGTTTAACTACCTCTTTTATAGATCGTGTGCTTTTTGTTGTCACACTATTGTTATTTTTTAATGACTACATTAATTCGTTTTTTTTTTCTTGTTGCAATGCTAAAACTTTTCTGATCTAGAAAGATGACTTGAAATTTTAGCAGGATCAAGTGTATCAGTCTTTCATTTGATTTTCAATCTTTTTTTTTTTGCAAAATGGAATAACAATTATTTTGTTGTTGTTTTATTTTTTCAATTCTGTGCTAAAAAACATGCAAAAATCAATTACAAGCTTGTGTCACTTTTTGTTTTCTAAATTTTCTTTTCTGAATGCGTTCCATGACCTGGAAGTTTAATGACGTCGTTACATTGTTTGGTTTGGAGCAGGAGTGTAAAAGCTAAAGCGAATCAAACAAGTTTATTCCATGCGGGTTATACTGATGCCTCAATTTCTGAGACCTTAGAGTAATTGGACATTGAGAGATGCTCTGAAATGAGCGTAAGAAGATTTTAAATGTTTCATAATCTAAATAAAGACGCAGGGGAATAAAAAGAAAAGGAAAGACTTAAGTAGTTTGCTGCAGATTTGCTTTTCCTGGCGAGTTGACTTTAGAGTTAAATGAACAGCTCATTAGTGTTGATTTGCAGTTGTGTTTGATTAATTTAATATAGATACATTTTCATAGACACTTAGATTTTTGGTCAGGTGACAAAGGCTTAAATGTTATTGCTGCAATCACTTTAGGGTTCTACTAACGCAAGAGAGCTGTCTGAGAAGGGTGTTCGGATTTGGGATGCCAACGGCTCAAGAGACTTTCTGGATAAAAATGGGTTTACTGAACGAGATGAGGGAGACCTTGGTCCAGTCTACGGCTTCCAGTGGAGACACTTTGGAGCTGAATACAAAGACATGCACACTGGTAAGAGGAATTTTGGGAAAAAGTAAAACCTCTTTTCATCACTACCATTTAGATTGGATCATTTAAACCTCTGTTTTTTTTTTTCTTCGAAAAAGTTTAAGCTATGGAAATGCTTAAATGAGCCCTTTTGATGTTTACTGCAGATCACTGTTTAAAATTCCCACGAAAATATAAAAAGAAGTCAAAGTTACTTGTTTATCAAACATTTTAATTGAGGGATTGAAATGTTTTCTTGGGGCTCGTAAGGTAAAAATTTTAATGTCGATGATCTGTTTTTGTCTTAGTTATTATGTCTGATTATTTGCACAAGTTTGAAGCTAAATCAATGCATAAAATGTTTTTGTCAAACTTGAATAGGATTGTTTTATGTCTCCATTCAGATTACTCTGGACAAGGAGTCGACCAGTTACAGAAAATAATTGACACAATCAAATCAAACCCAGAGGACAGAAGGATCATCATGTGTGCCTGGAATCCAAAAGGTCTTTGTCAAATTAAACAACACACCTTCTACAATTGGAACTAATGTAAACATATAACATTTAGTGCTTTCAAATGGTTAAAAAAAACCCAAATTAAATGAATGACCCTGTAAAGATTAATATCAGTTTATTCAAAAGCCCATGCTGGTTTTTAGCAACAACTTGTGGTTTATACTCACAGTCTGATTTCTGACGGCTCTGCGTATCGTCATTTCAATGCAGCCGGTCAGCTTGGTGGGGTTTTGAACTTCACTGACTGCTTTTATTAATCAATGAAACCCCAGGGCTCCACATAATCCCATCAGCACAAACCTTGCAATCAAAGTTCTGAATAAGTAGATATCCTCAATGTCCTCCAGAGACAGAGCGGCCAGCCACATGACGCACCACTTCTCCCATCCGTCCATCATGTAGGCAGCTGCAAACGTTACCGCAGGGCAGGTGGGTTCCCACAAACTCGAGCTTCTCGTTGAGAAGATGGTGTCAATAGCATTGAGAGATCAGCTGATCTGATCCATAGTTCCTTGTTTAGCGTTTAGAGAGCAGGACAATGAGAGTCTCAAACAGGACTAGACAGAGGGAGCCAGCAGGAGAGATGTAAAGAAGAAGAGAGAGACCAAAGAGAGCAAACATCGGGTCAATGTTGTGTTAATGTATTTATTCCATGTCCTGTGGTGGAATATCACTAATTTCTGCGGAGAACTTCAATATTATTGATTACCTGACAGGTTCTCCAGGTAAGTTTGCTTACTTTTTATCTTTGTACAAAGTTAGTATTAGTAATTATATAGTAATGTACAGAAACTGTTGCAGAACAGCAGATTCACTATTCACAAAGTCCTGGACTCTCCTTTTCATTTTGTCACAGGCCGGTGTCACTGTTCCGCTTGAACCAAAAATTATTTTAATTTTATTTATTTATTTATTTATTAAAAAAAATTCTAAAATAGCTCCTTTTCCTGTTCATTTTAATTGTCTAGATAAGCGCTACACCACTGGACTGGCATGTGTTGTAAGACTTTTACTTCAATAAATTGTTTAACTACAGAGTGTGGGCTTGAATCAGAATAAATAGAATTTTGAATTCGTTAAGTCTTTTCAGAAGAGCTTGGGAGTTTTATAATTGCCTGGTTGGTTGGGGGAAGAAGCGCTCATTGATTCTAATCACTTCAATGGAAACATAATTTGCAGTTTCTCATATTTGTTGTTTCCACTCTGCTCTAGTTTTATATTGCACAATTTTTCCACATTTGGCATATGGCAACTGAGTCATTCATTTTATAAAAGCTGAAATGCAAGAACACAGGGAGCACAGGGTTGGTTGAATATTGCGGTCTGTCATTTCATAGTTATTGCTTTTTGTAAATGACAAAAGCTTCCCTTTGTGTTTGGTGAAATCTGTCAAAGGCCATTTTTAATAAATTTTTAAATTATTGTTCTTTTTAAATGATAATCTCCCCATCCAGGCCCACATCATAATGCATCTAATCCATTTTCCCCCACCAGCCCCACTAGGGAGAAGATTGTTTGGCTGGTGTAAAGAAATCATGTTGAGGTTTCATGTTACATTGTAGTAAAAACACCTCAGCATACTGACCAGAGTCAAACAGCACAGTGGAACAACAGCATGTATATTAATTACTATTGTGTTTGGGTTCTTTTAGACCTCCCTCTGATGGCGCTGCCACCGTGCCATGCTCTGTGCCAGTTTTATGTTTCTGAGGGAGAGCTTTCCTGCCAGCTTTATCAGCGATCTGGAGACATCGGTCTGGGAGTGCCGTTTAACATCGCTAGCTATGCTCTGCTAACGTACATGATCGCCCACATCACCGGACTCGAGGTCAGCACCCTCAAACAAAAAAAAAACAACGTTGTTTACGGCATTAGTTCCACAGTCAGTCAAAAGCAAGGATGTTGAGTTACTATTATAAATTCTGGAGTAAGGATCGACAATGAAAAAAAAAAAAGTATGTAATATGTTCTTGAAAGATGCAAAATGTTGAAAAAAAGAGCATTAAATATGAGTCTAGATTGGATTAAATGAGTCTTTCTGGTGTATGTTACTAGCTAATATGTGAATTGAAATATAATTTTGATAGCTGCTGCTTTTCGGCACAATTCTCAGATCTGAGTTTTGTTGAAAACCCAACCTTTCAAAACCAAACCTCAGGGATTATTTCTAGCTTGGTTTTTATAATAAACATTTCCAGAGTATTTACAATAATGATTTTTATGGTAGCTAAATAAATGATATGTTCCTTATTTCTGAAATGACATTTTTGCTCATGCTCCCAAATTTTGTCTTTGGCATCAGCGCTATCAAGTTGAAGAGTTAATTTCAAGTCTTGATATATTAATGCCATTTTCCACTAAATGTTATTAACCGCCCAGCTCTGCTTGGAAATGTTTTTCCACCTACTCCAGTATTAGTTCTGAGTGCACTTGTTTTATACAAGACTCCAAATTACTCTACATCATCAATTTTTAATAGATGAATAGAGTGTGTGCACACAACACTGAACAATAAATACCTCGGAAGGAGTGGTTTTCTTCATGCTGTGCTAGGGAGACGCTCTAGGCTTTGATTATAGCAGGAAAAGGAATAACTTCCAAAATGTGTTTCTTTCACTCTTCTGTCTGATGGGGAAAGATCTGAGAAGGAGCAACTCCTTTTTTTTCTTCTTGTTTTTTTTTTTTTACTTCAGGTATCAGGTAAAGCATGCAGAGGCCAGGCCTACCATTATAAAATAAAACATTGGATCAATATGCTACACTTTGTTGAAGGAGCATAGAGATAGAGTTCAGTCCAGCTGTACCTAACATTGGATTCATGTAAACACTCCAAAAAGTCCAGCAAATTTTTTTTTAAGTAAATACCATTGTGTTTTATCTCTACTTAAAAAGATTATCACGTATAAACTTTTATTTACTTCATAAGGTAAAAGTGATACAAGATTTATTTCTCAGGGTTGCTTTCCAGTGCTATCAAAATCACCAAAATGATTTGTTTGCAAGCACCATTTATTTCAATTTCGAACATTACACAAATATTTATTTCTATGATGAAGTACATTTTATATTTGCTTATAGTGTTCTCATTTTTTGTTTATTTTTCCTTGTAGCCTGGAGATTTTGTTCATACGTTAGGAGATGCTCATATCTACACCAATCACATCGAGCCTTTGAGGGAACAGGTACAGTAAAGAAACCCATCTGAAATACTCTGTTTTTAGTGCGTGATGGAGCTTCTAAAGTCTCCCACCTGGAATTCTACTTTATCAGTCACTCTTTGTAAAGCTATGTTCAGACTGCAGCTCAAAAAGATACGAAACAGCTCCTTTCTAAAATACTTTAAACCCGTCCCTGGTCACCTTCATCTGTTCTTGAATGTGATGCAAATCTGATTTTTTTTGCAATGTAACCTCACATTCTTCTGGTTTTTGCTTCATTGAGGCGTGCAGTTTTTATGACGTTTGAACAGTTACATCAGTGCATTCTTGGAGGCATAGATTCCTCCTCTGCGCATGCGTGTCACATTGGAGCTACATTTTGCTCACACAGAAGACGGAGGTTGCAAAAAATTTTAATTGAGAATTAACATCTGCAGTCCGAACATAGACTACTGAGTGAACTTAATATAATGTTCAGAATATAACGTTCATCGCACTATAGTTATCTATTGTCATGTGCACTTGTTTCTTTTTATTGAATGTTAATTATGCTCTCGTGAGTAGTTTGCTGTATCTGTTCTTTTGTTAACAAACCACTTCCACGCCACTGAATTCGATCCATTTTTGGAATTTGATTCTACCTCTTAACCTCCTAAAACCAAATTTGCATTTCCAGCAATGTTTAGCCATCTAGTTTTGGTCAGCGCTCACACATTGTATACGTAAAATGCTTGATGTTAGTACATCAATCAGTGTATCATGAGATAAAATTTTTTAAACCATGTTAATAATTGCACAGGTATTATCATGTACGATACTCACCCCTAGTTACCATCAGTACTTACAACACAAATGCACTCATTTAGAGGAACAAAGAAATAATGTTTCCTTTGGCAAAAATTGCTAGACTAAAATGGGCTGATTTGCTGATGGTTGGTGTTCTAAGGCTTTAAAATAAAAGTGAGGAAGGTCAGTGGAGAAAATCAAGTTTCAAATGTTGAACTTGAGGTTGAGCAATAAATGGAAGATTTCCAAATTTAAATGAAACATTGTTTACAATGGATTGAGAAGTTTAATTGTTTTGTTGTTTCCATTATTGAATTGTGTATGTAAATCCATTATTTATCTGCTTGTAGATTCGGCGTGAGCCGCGTCCGTTCCCAAAACTCCGGATTAAACGCAAAGTGGAAAAAATCGATGATTTCACTGCTGAAGATTTTGAAATTTATGAGTATGACCCTCATCCCACTATCAAAATGCAGATGGCTGTTTGAATTAAAAAAATGTCTTAGCTTTTAATCTGCACTTATAGAATCATAAAGAAAGACTTTTAGGTTGTTTTTCGTCAAATAATAATTATACCTTTTAAATAAGAAAATATTTTTTGAATGATCTGACTTTATTCTTCAATAAAAGCAATGATGTGAATAAACTGCTTCAGGTTTTTTTTTTATGACTGATTTATATTGTCATTTTTGTAATTTAGGTGCTGTATTGTAATTTAGGTGCTGTCCGTACTAATAATGACATTTTCCAGGTGACAGTGGGTGGAACAATGGGAGACTGCGAACCATGTTTCTATACATGTTTCTATATATACATGTTTCTATTTAATGGCAAAAACATAAAAATAAAACATTTTAGAGAGACGTGAAATCTTGGTTTTAGTTGCTAGGGACAAACTGATCTTATGTATGGATATAAAAGATCACAGTTCACTTCCTGTCTAGTGCTACTGTATTTAAGAAGATATATATATTTTTTGCCTCTACGTTGCTGCCCTCTTCTGGTGATGAAAAAAACAGACGGAATTTGTTTTAAGTTGATTGACCTATATATATTAAAAACATAATTTGTTGAATCGGCAAACTGGCATATTTTATAATTTCCATTTGTTGATCAAATGTTTGTGGTTTGCTGTCAGTAATAAAATTGTGATTGATGCATGATGACCAGAATAAAACCTGAGTTAATTCAGATCATTTCAGTCTTAAATCTATAATATTAAACAACAGTTTGCTCTCTACAGTAATTCCGTTCTGCATTTGCAACACACTAACAGGTTTTTAGATCTCAGAAATATTAAATATATAAATATATAAGTTGAAGCTGCTAAATAAACCGTACAATCCACACATATAAGCACACCAGCAATCACAGATATATTTTGTATAATAAAAGCTCAAATGTCTTTTTAATATGGTCTATATTACCCTGCATTATTTGCTTAAAGAAGCTGCACTCTTGACCCTCTGAGATGTTTTCCTTCAAGATTCAATAAGTCCCATGTTTACGTTTTCATCAGCATATTGTGTTAATTAAGGCAAACAGGGACATATGTTACGCAGGTTATAAAACGAGCACAGGTTATTGCATTGAGAAGAACTGGAAATAATACAAGGTTGCTCATCGATCTTCAATCACTCTATTATAAACATCATATAAAAGAGTTTGTGTTCAATAAGTTCTAAGACGTTTAAAGATGGTAATCAGAGTTTTGAAGGGGATTTCTCTAGCTCCCGGAATCCACTTTTAAATGATCACATCTATATTAGCACATCTGTAAGCCAAATTTTCCAAAGTATTCTCATGAACATTCATTCTCCACATGGTACCAGCTTTTAACTTTGAGGGTGGGATGCTTATCATTGCCTATTGGTGAAACACAGGAAGTGAATGAATGGTAGAATTGCAAATTTATGTACTATTATTTTATCAAGTTTTTTGTCATCTGATGGATTTGAACAAAATGCTAATATTTTGCTAAAAAAAACTAAATGCTAATATTACTGAGCACCCACTAGTTTTTATTTTGTTTTCTGTAACATCTCTGTTGCAGTTTATGAAGTAATCTTATAAATTGTTTGTTTAAATTTCACTCAGTTGGCAATTTTCTCTTTAATTTTCTGTTCTGCGTGATACGAGGGCATTTTGTAACCACATTCTAAATTTGACCTGAATAGTGCTTTTTGTAGTTGTTTTTGCATACAACAAATGCAAAAGAAGCATGCGAGAAACAACCAGATAGGAATTCTGGAGATAACCTGCACAGTAAAATCATGAGAGTAGCATTAAGTCTATCCATAGTATGAGCAAATACACTCTGTTTAAAGTACAAATAACTATAGGGTTATCAATTCTTCCAAATGTTTGTATTTAGCAATTAAAAACATCAACTACTTGATTTTCAATATCACAATGTAAAAAAAAAAGTTTAACTTAATTATTTTTATGGCTAAAGTTGAAGGGTTTAGTGTTTAATTTAACTCTATCTAGTGTAGGACCAAATAGAGTTGGAACAGAGTTAATGGAACACTAGTTTTTTTTTTCGTCTATGTGGATATGATCAGCAATTCTCTGATACAATGTGAGAGAAGTGACTCTTGAATGGGTCAATAAGATGAAATGTAATTATGCACTTTGGTCACATGACTAACAAATTGACAGTTATCTCAGAGTATATTTCGTACTTTTTAAATTACAAACTAGAAGTTAATTTAAAACTGGTTGACTATATACTTGAATTAGCAGTCAGTCAGGGGACTATAGACCATGGGGTCATAAAATGATTTAACTATACTCAAAATATCGATATTTGAATTTGAGCACTTGGTGTCATGTTTGCAGAAGTGAAGGAAAGAGTTGAAGGTTAAATTAAATCTTACCACAATATTGTGCGAAATATTAAATGAATTAAACAAACATTCTTAATAAAATAGCTACTTCTATGATTTACGCCTTTGCTTATAATGGAATGGGTGTTATGAAATCAGAGTTTTAAACGATGCATATTCTTTTTAAATTTGTGTTTGATCACATATTTTGCAGAAGAAAAGCGAAACCTAAAATGCTTCTTCAACTTCAATCTCAAAACATTTTCCTGATACTCTAAGTATCATTCATAGCTGATGGTCAACTCAATTATTTTTGGATAAATAAACAGGAAGTTGGCTTTTTACCTTTAGTTAATTCCACAGTAATGAAAAAGATGCATCAACATTAGCACATTGCCAGGGTCATCAAAATACAAATTTTTGCTCATAAAATATTCAACCTGCTCTTAAATCTACAGTAGGCTAGAGCAAATTGTCACTATTTATTCAAACAACACTGGAGAAGGCTGACCATTGAATTTGATTCTGAAAGATGAAACAAATATAAGTCAAATATATTTTACTTTTGGATAAATTAAATTGAAAAGGGGGAAATGGAGAGAACTAAATAGTAATAAATAAATAATGACCTTATTATCTAATATTGGCATAATGGGGAATATTATAACGCAACCAAAGTTAGAGATTTACAATTTCTTAGCAAGTTATTTCTGGTTGGTAAACAAAGGTCATGACAGTTATTTTTCAACTTTCTAAAATATGCGAACTATCTATATATTTGGAATATCAACCTGTATTTTTAACTAATCTGAAACCTATTTATTTCATTTTTTGTCAATATTGTGTAAACGTTAAAACAACACCAGAGACATGATTATATCCATTAAATTAGCTCTGTATTTTTCAGACTCGTTTTCTAATTACAGATTGCACGGAGAAAACATTTGTCAATCATAAATAAGGAAAACCCAACAGGAGATCAACAATATATGTATATATTTGTATTCGTCACGGAGGAAAGGCGGGAAAGTACAGTCTCTCACGTCCACAGCACAAAGAGATGACGCGGGTCGACGTGCTCTCGACGTGAGGAGATGAACCCCGCACGAGTATAAGAGCCGACGAGTAAAACTCACCACACTACACTGAGAAAAATGAAGACTAATGACAATTTCCTTTAAATCCGTCAGACCGCTTTCTAAGAGAACAATTCGACTCTGAGAAGTTTGAAGAGCAGAACTGGGGGAGAAAAGGAGGAGAGGTGAGCAGATTCTTCATCCCTCGCATTGTTCAGCCTTCAGCCTTTTCACTTAAACATTAGTTTGGCGGGAACCGTCTACTTTATATACGTGTATACTTAGTATTTTAATTTCGTCAACTTATATATATATGTATTTTAATAAGCACGACTTTGTTTAAAACGTTTCCAGATAGAAGTAAAAATAACCGTTGAAAAGTTGTCAAATTTGACCTTTTTTTACGTGACAACACTCAAAATGTCAAAAGCAAAATTTAATTAGTAGTTAAATGTGTTTGCTAAGAAGTTATTCCTCAAAAGTGGGTCTGTACCTATTCTCCCTCTCAGTCTGCTCAAATGGTCAACCCTGTTTCTGTAGCTCTTTCACGATAACTTATTAAAAATATTTTAGGTATCTATCCTAGGACCTATCCCTAATTGTCACCAAAGAGCTACAGAAATAGGGTTGACATCATTTGTGTATGACAAGGACACAAATGCTATCACATTTAAATGATGACCCAAAAATCTTTTGAAGGCTTGGTGCAGTTTAATGATGCTCAAATGTGGGGTGTATTAAATATTGTGCTGTTAATATAGTAATCATTTTGTTTTTTCACCAGAAGAAATGACGGGCAGCAAATCAACGCTTGCCTTCCTCATCTATGGGCTCCTGGTGCAATGCATCGTCTGCTCGCCTCTAAGCTACCCGAGCATCAGGTGAGAGATTGGGAGATAAAACTAAACCACTGCTTATGGAACTAAAATAAAAACATTTCTTTTTTAGTGAGTAAGGGTCGAGTGTCCTAGTATTTTAATTCCTTAAACAAATTTTAAATAAACTCTTCAAGAATCCCAAAATTGTACACAGTTTCGTACATTGTGTAAGAATGTTGTTTTAATAGTATGACAACAGATAGAAGTTGGTCACTGCCAAAGTAAGATGGCTATGTTAGGTAATTATCATTTATCTCGTAAAAAATTTTTGTTTATTTTAGAAAATAAAAAACTTTGTTAAAACACAAATATATGAATCACAAAAAAGCACTCTCATGAATACTTGTTTGTTATTATTATTTTTTTATTCCGACTTAGAAATGGTCATGCATTTTTAATGAAGATACTTCAAATGCACTAAATAGCTGATTAAGAGTTGAAAGTCCAATCAATTGTCATTAATATTTTAATAATGAAATGTGAATCATTTCTCCATGTTTCAGAATGGAAACGGCAGGATTCGATGAGGAGGGAAACTCATTAACGGATGTAACTTTTGACAGTGATCAAATCACCATACGAAGCTCTCCAACAGTCACTGAAGACACTTTCCCTTTATTCAGTCCTCCCTCCAAAAGGTGATTGTCGTTTTTCAACGTCCACTTCTACAATGGGTGTAGCTCATCCATAAATGAAAACACATTTCATGTATATATGTCAAAACAAACAAAAATTACAAATTAAAAATTTGCCTCGAAACAAAGAAACCCTGCAGATATCAGTGATCAGTTGTCAATATCAACTACTTTAAGTTCTTATAAAACATCATTTTAATATCAGAAATAAGAAAATGATGTCTGAAAAAGTCAGTTTTTATATTGGGATTCCATGTACTAAATATCTTTTTAATGATTTAAGTTGAACAAATAAATTAAAGATATTGATTAGAATTTCTCAAACATTGATTTTATTCTTTTCTATCATTGATGCAGACTTGAAAGACATGCAGATGGAATGTTTAACAAAGCTTACAGGAAAGCACTCGGTCAGCTATCAGCACGCAAATACCTGCACACACTGATGGCAAAACGTGTGGGGTAAGAGAAGTGTTTCTTCCCTTCATCTCTCCTCTTCCTTTTTAATAAGCATTCTTCCTTAATGTGACGCTCAGCATTTTTAGGCACTCCATCATTCTTTTCTCATTGACAACTGATAATTATAGATAACCTTCATTTTGTGGTACATTTTGCTTGATTTGGAACACTATAAACATTATAGACTGACTGCTATTGAATTGTAAGTTAAAGCATAACTGGACTATCATGGTTGTGTCTAAAATCAACTCAATGATTGGAGAAGATTTCCTAAAAGAATCGCGTCCAGCTCTGATTTGTGTAAAAGCAAACACCTCGCACTAGAAGATGACAGACAGTTTAGATAAGAAGACATAGGTGGAGTGATTTGGGTGTGGCAGAGATTCTGAGGAGTCCAGGAACATGACAGTTCATTTTTTCTAATTAAAATGTTGACAAATGTAAACTAAATCACTTACAGTTCCATCCTTTCTAAGTAGAACGGCTATAATTACTACAGTTTACAAAATTAAATGATTTTATATACACACAATTTTACAATTTTTTTAAATAGTGAGACATCTTCATGGAAAAGAAGAGAAAAATAAAGATTAAATATTTAGCCACTGTTTTACAATTTATTTTAATTGGTCATCTAATAATTTTATATTAATAACAATAATAAATCGTTAACAATAATACTTTTTACATTTAAAGCTATATAATTATTTCACAACCCTGTAAAGTAGATTTTCATGATGTAAAATTACAGATTTTAACTTTTCCAGACTTTAGTCCTAAACTTTTTAGTCCTAAACAATAAACTAAATATTGTATTTTACAGGAATTTGTGGTTAAAAAATGATTAGGCAAATGTCTTTTAAAACATGTTTACTATATGTTATCGTATGTTGACTATTTTTAAGTAGTTTATATGAAGCTTATAGTATTTTTAAAACTAAATTATTCTATGTTTTCATTTCATGTTTATATCTTTATGCACAGGGGAAATATATTGTTACTTGTTAATTGCGTCTTTTCTTCAAGTTATCAAATTGAGAGAATTCGAATTAGTAGAAAAACCTTGTTCAATTAATAGTATTTTTTATCGCTCAGTTTTTATAAATGTATGTATTATACATGTGTTTAGTTTCACTAAATTCTGCCAAATGTCTTCTCTAAAAAGATGAACACAAGATGAATGACGAAAGAAGTTTACGAAGAAGTTTATTATTCTCTCTTCTTTTGCAGTGCAGGGAACTCATTGGACGAGGACATTGAGCCACTCGCCAAACGTCACTCAGATGGGGTTTTCACTGATGGCTATAGCCGCTTCCGAAAACAAATGGCCGTCAAGAAATATCTGGCAACCGTGCTCGGCAAAAGGTATAGACAGAGATACAGAAGCAGAGGACGTGGGCACACTTTCTTATAGAGCTTTCATTGCATTTCTCTGTGCAACTCTCTGTACTTGTACTTGTTCCACCAATAAAGAGACAGTTCAACTTAAATATTTTATTTGTCTTCGATGAACAAAAAAAGAGAGAAATTTTGAAGAGAACTGATGGCCAAAGACTTTCATTTTATGATAATTAGCCTTCATCCTTCTTCAAAATATCTTCTTTTGTGTTTATCAGGACAATGATGATGAACTGTCCCTTTAAGAGTGCTATGATGTATTACCATTACAAACATGTATTTATGTATGAAGCTAATTTAAAAGAATATTTTGATACAATAATGTTTTTCTATTGTATTAACGTACCTAATGATGCCTTGTTGGTCAGTGTTAGAGCTTGAACAAATACCAATAATCTATTTACTGGTTTGTTTGTATGTTGTTTATATATCATGCCTGCACCTGATACATTGTTAATTAACTTTACATAAGTTAATAAATAGTCTTAAAGACCACCTCTGTATTGAATGCCACCTTCCTTCTTTCGCTCCTGGAATGAAATGAAGTGTTTGTATTTGCAACAGCCCTGAAGACTTAGATTTGCAGCAATTTCTACCAGACCTAGACTTTGCTTTGCTCCCGGATGATGATCAGATTGAGGCTTTTTTGTTGGAATGGCTGAGACAGGTTCCTGCTCAATTTCAGGTGAGTTTTGTATAAAACTAAATTGTCAATCCTTCTTACCCTTTTCTCTATTTAGACTCCTCCATTCAAAGAATACATGATAAGTATATATATTAAGTATATATATATATATATATATATATATATATATATATATATATATATATATATATATATATACCCAAACCAATATTGCTCTCCAAAGAGTTCCAGATGCTTCTGAAAATCATGGAGGGTTTTGTTGTATGTGATGTGGTTTTGTTTTATGATTTTTTTTTTCAATTTTTGTTGTATATTCTTTGTCTGTGTTTATTTTTTATATTATGTGGTTTTGTTTTGTTTTATGTTTTGTATTTTGTTTTATTTAATGTTTGTTTTGTTTTCGTATTTTGTTTATGGAATGTTTGGGGTTTGTTTTGTGGGTTTTGTTTTATGTATTTTAGTTTTTTATCTTGTTTTAATTTTAGTTAATTTTGTTGTTTTTGTATTTATTTAATGGACCTTTGTTGTATTTATTTAATGTAATTTTGTTTAATGGAGTTTGTTTAAATATTTCTGTGCTTCTTTGATTGTTTTGTTGCGTTATGTTTTGCTTTAACTTATGTCCAGTTTTTTTGTTTGTTTTTGTATTTCTTTTATGATTTGTATATGCTTTTTATTTTATCAGTGTTTGTAGATTGTTTTAGTTTTGTGTTCATTAGTTTTGTGTTTGATGTTTTTATCTTTAATTCCTTTTTAATCTTCATTGATATGTTCTTTGTTTTATGTTTTGGCTTAGCTTTGCTTTGAAAAGTCTTTTTGGCTTAAACAAATAAATAAATTACATTTAAATGTAAGGTTATTTGTTGTGTTAAATGAAGGGCCAGCACTGTGGTGCAGTGGTTAGCACTGTCTCTAATAAGAACAGCATTCTTCAAAATTGATTTTGTGTACTTAATAGCAGACTGTATTTGTGATGAGTTCTTTAAGCATGTTAAATACAACAGGTTAAAAAGAGAACATTGAGAAAAAGTTTACATTTACAAGGTTTACATGTACAATTATCCATCTTGATGTCCGTGGTGTTTACAGCTGTTTATCTGATTGTGTAAAAGCTGTGAAACCCATGTGCGTTGAATTCTTGCAGGATTTGTGACACAGGAGGCAGCCTTCCACTCCAAAATGACCGCGAGGTTCTCATGGCAAATTAGTGGCCCTCAAGATGCTGCGATCGCCACTTAGATTCATCACTTGCTCCTCACAAACATCTTTGGTTTAACTGAAACCTGGCTCTGGTTCCTCTCTATGCATAGTGTGTCGTGTTTGTAAACATTTCATGTTAAATTAAATATTTCTTGTGCAGAAAGAAATCGTGCCCAAAGCCTTACTAAAACATGAATAAAATTTGTGTCTTGTGTTGATCATCAGCACCACTGATAATGGGTCTCCATTGTGTAAAGAGAAAGGCAAACATGTACAAATTTGTATGAATAAATTTTTGAAAGACAACAAATATCTGTCTAATTTTTGAAAATCTGCAACTTTTAAAATAAACTTTCAATTTGGAGCTTAACTACTTAAACTACTGTGAATAAAAAAAAGAACCACCTGTCAATCTAAAACTACACACACTAACTCAAAGCTGACATTATTCACCCATGAAGATCAGAGCACATTCATAAAATACATATTTGTATAAATCACCACTGAAAGTCAAGGCTCCCAAAATTTCATAAAAATACAAGCAAGAGATGATTAATATGTAGGCAAGGATCACCAAATCTGGTCTTGGAGGTCCATGGCCCTGAACATTTTTGGTTTAACTGTCATGAAATACACATGCGGCACTAATTAAGGACTCCTTAGCTTGTCTGAAGCTAGATTAGTATTCATATTAGAGCAGGGTTGCAACTAAAATGTGCATCACTTCGTACCTCCAGGACAGTATTTGGTGATCCCTACTGTAGAGGTTGGACAACATTTTTTTTACCAAGATAGTCAGTGATTTGGTGCCCTTTTTTTAAGTTGTTAAATTAATAAAAGATTATTTTTACAGTGCAATAAATGTACATAAAGACATGAATTTATATATATATGAATTTAATAAAACATTTTTAATTAACACATCAATAATAAGCAGGATGGAAATTATTATCATGTATTCATGAAAGTGTACATCTTCTGGTTCAGTTAAAAGTTGAAATAAAGAAAATATTTACACATTTTGTGTTATTGTCTTGACTCTTTTGAAACTTATACAGTACATGCCAAAAGTTTGGACACACCTCGTTCAAAAAGTTACGTTTTCTTTATTTGCATGACTATGAAAATTAAAATGCTAGATTCACACCGAATGCACCAAAACTATGCTTTAACGGGCATAGAATTGTATACATAACAAAACAAGTGTGAAACAGCTGAAAATATGTCATTCTAGCTTCTTCAAAGTAGCCACCTTTTGCTTTGATTACGTTTTGCACACTTTTGGGGTTCTCTTGATGATCTTCAAGAGGTAGTCTCCTGAAATGCTCTTCACTTCACAGATGAGCCCTGTCAGGTTTAATAAGTGGGATTTCTTGCGTTATAAATGGGGTCGGGAGCATCAGTTGTGTTGTGCAGAAGTCAGGTGGATACACAGCTGATAATCCCACTCAATAGATTGTTAGAATTTGTATTATAGCAAGAAAAACGGAGCTAAGAAAATAAAAACAAGTGGTCATTGTTACTTTAAGAAATGAAGGTCAGACAGTCCGAAAAACTTTTTGAATGAGAAGGTGTATCCAAACTTTTGATCTGTATTGTACATTTGAAATGGTTCTCTCAAAAGAAAAACGTAAAATAAAAATAAAACCGTTACCTCTGTTGTTAAACAGTAATTAATTTCTACTAAAAATACAATACTTTATGATGATATCTGACTGGAAATCTCTGACAGCTGGAGCTTTGGTATATTCATGTAGATTTATGGAGGTATAAGAGAGTGTTTAATTACTTGACAATGTAAAAAAAAAATATTACTTGATAACGTAATATTGCAGGAAACAAATCTTTCCTATAATCTGAAAGCAGAAAATGGGATTGAAAACCCTTAAAGTTTAGTTTTGAAATTTGCAATGTAGTTTTTTTTCTCTTGTTTTAGAAAACTGTTTTTATGAATTCAGCAAAAAGATTATGAAATGGTTGTGAAAATGTAAAGTGTTAAAATACAAATAAAATACTATTCTAGAAACAATTAGTATCACTTTTAAGTTTTAAAATAAAAAATGCAGCCGGCATTTTTATAACACAATTGATATTGTCTGTGCATTTGGCCATCTGGTTGAATAATCTGTATTTAACCCAAATGAAAGCACCCAGCACTTGGATGTAGATGTGAGTGTGTTTCCATAAGAGCCTGACCGATATATCACAACAGCAGGATCTGAGGAACCTTTTAGTTTTCAGTCAGATCAGATCAGAGCTAATAATCTCACACCCCTTCAACACAGCAGGACAAACCTTTGACCTTCAGCGCAGTAAATCACATGTAAACTTACCTCACTGTTTACGCTCTACTCTGCAGATATTGTCACAGTTCTGTTGTGTTGGTTAAACAATAAAAACAATTAGCAAAGGTTGGGTTTAAACAAACCCAAAACTTGGACAAAACAATTTTAAAAAACCTACTTATTATCATGCAATTGATATTCAATGTAAGAAATGAATTCTGTTTTCTCTATAAACTGGTCACCATGTCATGGTTGCTTTGTTTTTTAAAAACACATTTTAAAACATTTTAAAAACACACACAAACACACACGCATGCACGCACGTGCACCCACGCGCATACATGAACACTTGAAAATGCTGGTTGCGAAGTTAATTGAAAGAACTCATATAGAATAAGCACTGTGCTGTTTTCTTTTTCATGGGTGAAAGATAATTAACATTTAAAGTGGTTTAAAAACATTACATTGTGGTCATATAGGATTAGATTATCTTTAAAATAATTGTTTACTTAATTTTAGAGATTTGTTCACAAAATAGTGATAATCAGACTGTTGGAAGTGTTGTGTTTAGTCTGCAATCCCTTGTTTAAACTGAACTAGATGTGAGATTCGACTGGGGTGCAGCATGTACACTTGGTACATGCTTAAATGTTCATGGCCATGCGCAACTGTAGCGATTAATCTTGTTTGCACACTTGTTGCCTCCTTTTGCAGGCTTTTGAGCCTTTTCTCTCGCACCCCCTTTAGCTTTTAAGATTTGTGAACTTCCATAGAGGAATGGGAATGTGTGTGCAAAAAAAAGAGAGACCAATTTCCCATGACAACCCCTTCAACGATGCGCCCTGGGATACCCCCCACCCATATCTAAGACAGCCTGATTTCATGGTTTATGTGAACAAATGTTTATAACCAATAGAGTGGAGTTATTCCCATTCATAACATGCAAATAACTATCACCAAAACCATTTAGTATATGGATATAAGGTTGCATTCAATTTCTACTATTTCTCCATTTGCCATATCAAAGGGATGCATACCACTTCCGTGAAAATGTTCTCAGACCTACAATTACAGACCTACGATTTCCCAGCATGCACTGCACAATGTGGGAACACTGCTGTTTACTTAAGATGGCTGCCAGTGTGACAACAGAAGCACAAATGTGAGCAATTTACAAAATGTAAGTAAAAAAAAACAAAACCATCATTTGATGTTATTTTCCATGTTAATACATATATAGGTCAGAAATAGTAACACAAAAAAACCACAATAATAATACTCAAGAATAGTATGCTAATGTTATAACAATAACGTTACATTCACAGCTAAACAGTGGTGTCCAAATTCATATGATTTTCAGTCCTTCTTAGGGGAAGGGTTAAGGGTTAGTGCCAAGTGAGAGACCAGGAATGCAGCCTTAACAGGATAATAGTCAGTGTTAGTTTGTGTTCCATTTCCTGGGTATCAGTTATACTCCACTGTTGTTGTTTTTGCTCCCATGTGCTTCCTTATTGTTTCATTGTGTTACATGCCCACTTGTTTCCAATTCAATTTGTTATCCAATCACATTGCTTTTAGTTCTAAGAAAGACAACCAGTAAGCTGAAATCATTTACATGTATATTTTTGGTGTGGATTTTTTACAGTTTGTATCTTTTGACTAGTGCTAGAGTAAGTGTGCCACCAAAGTGTTTTCTTATGAAATGAAGCTGAGAATACAGCGGTGAGAAATCACCATTTCCAAATCCTAAATAATAAATAACGATAGAAGCACACAAATCAAACGAGGCTCTGTCTGAATGGTTTAAAGTGTCTAGAGGGAAAGCTCAGAGATCATTTCGACTTCCTCTCTCTTCCCTTCCTCTCAACAAGGACTGAAGCTCAAGTGCACTAAAATGTCGGTTTGAGTGATGCAGCGGTCTAATACTCAAATATAAGATGTGGTATACTAGTCCAGAGCTTCACCCTATATATAGTTATAGAAAACTCCAGAACATGTATAATAAAAAAAAAACAACATTTAGCTACACAATAGATTACTTTACTGCTAGTAACATCTTGAAGTCTGAAAACCTTTTTCAATCTATTTGATATGAAATGCCAAGAAGAAAGTAAGCATTATGAGATCCAGAACAGTTGTACAAAAGTGTTCAATTACTTTAACATGGTTTAGGAAAAGGATCGGAATCCATGTGAATTGTCAGTAGCTAACATTACCCAGATACATTCTCTTAATAGAAACTCAGGGATGAGTAACATACGCTATCTTTCATTGTTTTAACATTTAATGGCTTCATTTACAGGTGTTTTAATTTGCACTTTGCAGCATTAAGAGAGAATTAGGATTGCATTTTCAACTCGCTTAAAAAAATGTAGATAATATATCACATACCAGATTGCACATTTTAAATATATTTGAACCGCTAAGCTTTTTAGAGACATGTGAGAAAATATTTTCCACAATCTTCAAGCTACCTATACAATGTTTTTAATTTAAAGAGAACACCGTATAACACATTGAAATGAGTGTATAGATCCTTTCAAAATATCTAGTAATAGAGAATGAACAATTTTACTGCCATTTTTTATAGAAAATACTGTTAAACATTTCTGTTTCAACAAATAAAACCCAAACTTTTATAAGGGGTCCTCTGCAAAACAATCGGATCTGTTCTGATATAAAACCGACTATAAAACTTTTCCATGTTTTAGTTTCACAGACAAAGCCCTGTACACTATCCTAAAATATTAATCAGCAGTGGAAAATGGCTCTTGCTGGACAGTTAGCATGTGACACTCAAGAGCAATACTATTCAATAATAATTGCTTCAGCTCTAAAGATACAGAGAAATAATTGAGAGAGTAGGGTACAGAGAAAATTCCCTCCAGTATTAATATTTCATAAAGATGCTGCCATTACTTATGAATAATGTGTGAAGAGTTTGACAATGACACCTCACGCATTTGCTCCAGTGATCAACACACAGTCCATCACAATAGATGCCTTCGCAACTCGTACACACACATACACTCACAGAGGCTGTGAGTATGAATTATTAATATGGTCATTGCTGGTGATCAATGGAACAAAAATCAGACAATAATATTCTAAACAATTAGAATACAGGGATTATTTGTTTATATTATTTCAATGATTTCAAGTGTTTGTTGGTCTGTTAAAGTTAGATTACAATTATTTAAAAATTAATGCCACTTTAATAGCTTAATTCAAGATTATCTAGATAACAGTTATTTGGAAGGAATTGATAAAAGAACCTGAGGAGGAGGTTCTTATGACTTGGAGGCAAAAGGCTGCCGAAGATAAAGTGCATGCCACAAATAGAATAGTAAACACAAAGGCATTTCAGCAGGTAAGGTGACAGAAAGCAGCAGAACGAGAAAATTATTTGTCTGTGTTGTAGGGCAAATTTGTGGCCTGCAGCCTAAAGGATGTATACTTAACAACACATACTGAGGGAGCAATCCACCTGAGAGTATCTGCCACCTCAGGTGAGTCAAATTCCCAGACCACAGAGAACAAGCGGTGTTGAAGAAGGGAAACTACTCCATGAGGAGTCGCAGAAATCTAATACTTTCTATTTTATGGATCCATGACCTAAATCTGTGTGCACCAGAGAGCCTGGTGAACACCAGTAAGGGACCGACATATTCTGCCATATTTCTTGAACCAAGAACAACATTATCAACTGCCTCCCTGATCAACACACCTTTTTGGAAAATTAGGCACTTTAGTTTTTCTTCAAGTCAATCTTTAGCAGTCAGTTCTACACTGAGTTTGCTAGGTGTGGCCTTCTGAAGATGGAGGACCATTGCAGCAAGACAGGAGGTCAGAGGTTGTGACCATATCCTTGCATGGAAGTATCAACTTAAACAGCCTTGTCCAAACCTTGTCATCGCCTGCTTCCTTGATTGTTTACCCCTACTGTTGGCCACGTGTTGGCTGGTAACCCCCTCCCAAGTATATTCATTGGGATTTACTTAAATTACCATGTTTATTATCAGGAACGATATCCTCTCGGCTCCTAGTTCTACATGAATGAACATACCCGATATTCTTTTCTTAAATGAAAAAAAAAACTGAGCAGATTTCATTCTAAATACAGGGCAACACCGACTTCATATATCATAACAGACCAGTGAGCACATATTCAGACTTCTAAATATGTGTCCCAACAAGATTTCTATTGTTTACAGATTCAATGTAGCTCTCCTGGACGTATGTTGATTTGTATTATGAATGAACATTTATTTAAAGTTTTCAAAAACTAAAGTATACCATGATTCATGTGCTTTTTATTTTAACCTCTGATTAAGAATAGCAGAAAATGTTCTGATGTCACCTACACTCAGCCATAAAAATATAACAGGTTTTTAAAGAGTGAATTACATTTTTCGACCCTCTTCATTTTATAAAATTTTCTTGGATATCGCCTGAATATTGCATGAACACAATTTGTTCCAAAACATGAGGTTGACAATAAAAAAAAGACAAGGCAGCTGCATTGCTTACATTTGAACTACTGTATATTTACATACAGTAATATAGCTAGCTAAATAGTAGATCATTTGAATTTACACAGACACAAAATATAGTACTTAAATCTAATTTCCTGTTAAAGGGAGACTGTATTCTTTCGAGTTACACAGATACAATAAAACTTCTCAGAATGAAAAGCAAACAAAAGCATCCTTCTCTGTGTGCACAAAGAGAACAAGCACATCTTTAAATCACATTTAAACATCAATATTTGCACAATGATATGAAAAACATTTATTTCTCAACACTACAGTTGAAACCTTTCAGAGAGAGTAAAAAAGGCTTTGTGAAAAAGAGAGAGTCGGGTGAGGAGGATTTGAGATTGAACAGGATCATTAACCTTTCCGAGGTTATTACGGAAGAATAAAAGACTCGTTTTGCTGGAAATGTCAAAGCTGTAACATTTGCAAGAAAGAAGTGAGCGCTAATGACCCAGACCCTCTCCAGAGAGAAGTTTTTTTTCTCTTACTCTTCGCTTTCACTCTGCTGTCTGCAGAGTTTGCATCCATTTGCCTTATCTGACTAAGGTTTCATTTTAACCTGTGATCACTCCTTGAAGATTTCTATCTATTTCTTTCTAGAAATTGCATTTCTGTTTTAAATTGATGTATCAAATTATTCATTAAATAATTGATATTTATCAAATGCAATATATAAAAAATGTTTCAGTATTTATGAGGGTGTCAGTGATCTTCATTTCCATCCATCTTCATGTTGGCTTTCTTCCCTTTCGGGGTCGCCACAGTGGAATGAACCACCAACTCTTTGGCATATGTTTTATGCAGCGGATGCCCTTCCAGCCGCAACCCATCGCTGGGAAACATTCACACAAACACTCAATCACACTCATACTCTATGGACAATTGTTTCTCAATTCACTTATACCGCATATCTTTGGACTTGTGGGGAAACCGGAGCACCCGGAGTAAACCCACGCGATCATGGGGAGAACATGCAAACTCCACACAGAAATGCCAATCGACCCAGCCGAGGGTCGAACCAGCGACCTTCTTGCTGTGAGACGACCGTGCTACCCACTGAATGAACCTCGTGCTTCATTTCAGTTGATTGAAGTTATCTCAGCTAATTCACTTAGTTCTTGGTAAATACATTCAATAATTTAAACAAATGCATAATCAAGTTAAAAGTTTGTCAGTATAAAATTAATTAAATCCTACAAAGAATTGTGGAGTTGATGTTTTATTTAATCAATTGCTTAATTATTAAGCTGGTACAACCTTTCTCTCAAAATCAAACATTTTTAATGTTTTTAATGGGTCGTTGTAAATCAGGTCTCATCATCTCAGTTCTTTACAATAAAAAAAACTAAATTGTTAAGTTTGAGTAATTTAATAATTACATACACTGTATGTCCACATAAAGTACTTGGCAATGTAATATCTCAGCTAAGTACTTAAATTATTTAACAAATATATTATTTGTATATTTGTATTATTTGTATTATTCAATTTGAAATTGAATATATTTATTATGTTTAGGAAAACTGAACATGTAATCACATTTGTTTTGAATAATTCAAAGTTCAGTTGGCCGTGAGCATGAGTGTAATCCTCATGCTGAGTGTCAGTCTGTTTAGTCAATGGGAGGCTAATTGGCAAATGACATTTAACACACTGTTCAGATCAAGCTAATGAACTCAGGCTAGTGAATTTATATTATATACATCTACAAACTCACACAAAAATGGATTTGTTCACGCATACCCTTTTTCGGGGATATTAAATAGTTTGAAATGACTTTGAAATGTGAGGCAGGCCTGAACTGTAAGCAGGAATTTTTGCATTGTGAAGATTTAAAGATCTCATATTCTGCAAAATCCCTGAAGATAACATCTTTATCCTGACAGGGTCACTAGAGCTTCTCCGGTTTGTGTTGTGCTGCGGTATCTTCTGCTTTTCTTGTAGGAAGAACTGGAGCATATTCATAATTTAATCAAAAAGCTAAGTTGGCAATGAAACAAAAACACTTCCCTGTTTACAGGATCCTTGAGGTGTCAATGTGACGAACACATTATTGCATTGTATAAGAAAACCCCACAATTCTGGTTGAACCTTAACTTTAAGTCATTTTACATACAATACTATTAGATTTAAAAGTGTTATATTTTCAAAGAGGAAAAAGCCTTTGGCATAGGTCAATTTAAGTTTTAACATCCACAGACATGGTATTCTACGGAAATGAAAGTATGCTGAAAGTAGTTGGCAGAAACCAGTTTAAGAACATACTGTAAATGTTATTAAAAGCGATCCTCATTTAAATTTCAAATTCATTTGAAGTTACATTGTGTCGAATTCATTAATTAAACTGAAAACAAGTAAAAAAAATAAAATAAAAAAAGGAGAATGTACTGGAAGAAATTAAAGGGGACTTTTAAAGAACTGGCATTTTCATAAAATTAAAAACCTGAAATGGCTGTAATATTACAGCACATTTATTAATTTAAAGGTTATTTATGTTTTGAATAATGTTACAATAAAAATTGAAATTATTGTCTTGGGTGGGATTCAAAGTCTGAACATGAAGCTTCTTTGATTTTATCCAGCGCACTAAAAACTTTAATTCAATGTGTGATTGCAATCAGACTTACACAAGCTTAAAAAAACTGATAAAACTGTGTAAATTATAAAAATGGTCCACTTCTTTGAAATTAACAAGGCATTTGTCCTGTTAACACATGTATTCACAGCATTGCTCCCAGTGGGTTAAACAAAGACAGGGGCTCTGGTGAAGTTGCATTCTATAACCATAATTAGCCATTGCTACTGTTCTGAAAGTCCCTAGGTTTTAGTAAGTTTAGAAGGTCCGTTTCATTTCTAAGCTAGACAACAACATTGATCACCACTAGGGGTGCCGCTCTGTTTACTTGACTTAATGATCATTTTAATTTGAGAATTAAACTGTTGAGTATTATACAGTTGTACAGTGTGCAAATTCCATAGGTTTCTAAATCCTTAACCTACTCCCAAAACTAAACAATGCATTAGGAGAATTTTGTTTCTTCTGATGATAGCCTATGTAATAGAATACACTGAACCATCTGCTCCTATTTAAGATGCCAGATCAGAAGGTGAAGTAGCTAACTACTCGATCACTTAAATGGTTTGATAATAAATGTATCAATCCATAAATAAAGGTATGATGAGGCATTTGTGAGAGAGCTAAGGAGTATATCTTCTAAAAAAAAAAACAATACATTTCAGAAAAATAAACCATAGCTATGCATAAACAACTAGACATAAGCCTTACATACAGGACAAAATACCCAAAGCACAAAATTTTAACAAATAAATTTGTAATTTTAGTTATACTTAAAAAAGTAAACATAGTTTGTCTTTAAAACAAACAAAAAAAGAACAAATAGTATGTATGAATAAAAGTAGTTGATATGTCCCAAACTGTTAAATGTAAAAGCAAACAAAAAATAAACAAAAACTAACAAAATTGTTAAAACAATAGGTTTCTGTGAAGATGTTCATAAATCCTGCAGTGATCTTGTTTTTCTTTCCCACAGTAAAATGTGAATAAAAGTAGTCAAAAACGATTAAATGTTAACACTGAACAATAAGAGTGAGTCTTGGCAAATGTTTCAACATGTACATGATTTTGTTTGGTGTAAAGATGCAGATAAAATAAAATATGTATAAACTGAAAAATTTATAGTTTTCCTCACCTGGAGGCTTGAGGGGATCCAAAGGGAAACATTCAGCCTCATCAATCCACAGTACCAAACAAACCTTTTTTGTTTTGGACTAAATTATTTAAATGGACCTAGGATGGAAAATCACAAGCTTTTTCTTGTGAGACATTTAAACTTGATTCAATTGTGTTTTGAGTGTCTTTTATTTGAACTGTAAATAGGTTAAAATGTTATAAAGCTCTTAATTTGGTTGAATGTTTTAGTAGAATAAATGCATTGGAACTTAATAATAATTTGACTTGAGTTTTTAAAGCCTATTATAAAAATTATGGCAAATGTGAGTCCAAATGTATGAAGAAAAATAATTGAGTAAGGGCTGGTCCCTGTTTTAAAAGGATGAGCCCCAGGTGATTGTGATTAGTATCCTGCCAGCTGCAGCTTGTTATGTCAGCATGCAAAAAAAACTCTATCACACAGCAAAGTCTTCAATAGATTGCTTTTTGCAACAACATTTATCTTATTTCACAGCAAAATCGTGAGAATTAACTCTATTTTATTCCCGGATAGAGTATAAAAAATACTCAAATTGAGTTAAAATATTCAAATAATCAGCCAATTCTTCTCTGAAAACTTTAGAATAAATATTTGTATTTTGCTATAAAAATGTTTTTTTCTTACTGTAATGCTAGATAAGGACCAAATACACTCAGAAAAAGTCAATTAAACTCTTTAGCTTTTACTGTGTTGAAAAAGCTTTCATTGGAACAGGCACTTTAAGCCTCTTAAAGTCTTTTAAGAGCTTCTATAAAACTATTGTCATTCGTTGCAAGTTCACATAGTAAGGATGTTTTCAATCTGAACCATCAAAAATTTTAAGTGAAAAAAAGATGAAGAGCGAAAATGAAAATCATTAAAATCCACAAAGCTCATAATGAAAAAAACCTACTTCATTCACACGTCACAATTTAATTTAAAAAATTTGATACTGAAAAAGTAAAAATACTGAGTAATGTACTTTGTTCGTCATAAGCAGCTTTGTTGGTTTGAGGAAAAATAACGCTATAAGAAAGTTATTAAAACATCATGTGTTCAACATTTAACTTTCTGAATGTCGTACATCACAAGATGCTTTAAAAATGCCCAATCACTATACACTTTGACAGTTTTTTCCCCACCATGTGCTTTAACCTACATCTTGAATAAATTTTAAAGTTGACAAGGAAGACCTTTATTAAATGTGTGTGTTGTGACTGAGATGTGTGTGGCCCTTGAGTGTGTATCGCTCCACAGGGGTGCAGAGGCTCATTCACACTGTGAAGAAAGGCAAATGTCCCAAAATGTCTTTCAGCAGGGGGTAGTTGTCTCTCCTGTCGACCTTGGTCAAACTACACACGTCTGCTGACGAAATCCAACATGGCAAGTGTTATAACAGAGCACTGAATTTATTCTGACCTCTATATAGTCAATTAATTTGTATTTAATCAAGGCAATGTATTTATTTTGTTGTCACTTAATAACTATACATCAGTCAAGTACGGTCACCACATTCACTTGATATAATTTTTTTACAGCGGCCCTTTCACCAAGATTTAAATACATTTTGAAATCATAAATGGACACCATTTTGTTTGCATTTAAAGAAACAGTGAATTTTATGACTTTGTAAGGTCACTACATATACACCATAAAAGCCTATTACAATTAAGTGCAAAATATTGAAACTCTACTTTACTAATCATCTTGAAGCTCCCATCATATTAATGGGACATTTTAGAATATTTACAATGACTTCTAATCCAGGTTGTCCCTTTTTGTTCGCCATCTGTTTTTGACCTATGATCTGGATTATTTTTAGGACCTTGCAAATGAAGGCTCTTAGTCGGACATCAGAGGAACAACAAAGCGATTCCTTATTTCGAGTGTAATCTAAATTCTCTTGGATGCGATGTAAAAAAATCATGGATGTTTCATCAAAAAAAATTTGTCCACTCCTAAACATCCCTGTATTCTAATTGGCTACATTACTCTGACAGGCAAACCATGTCTCCCGTTCACCATTAGCCTGGTGTGAGGAGAATGTTTTGGTGCAGATGAATGTCGCACACTGGTGGTGGACAGCCTCCTCAAGATGTAAAGTGTAAAATCTGCTATATAAATGTCCTTCATTATTATTATTAATAAATGTACTTAAATATGATACTGACGTAAATAAAAAATTTTCATCTTACACACTAAAAAGTATGTACATTTTCTTCAGAAAATGAGTATGTATTATAAGGGTGCGGTTAAATTATTCAGATTAGGACGCAAGTGCTTTCAAATGCAGGCCTGGAACAAACCTCAATAGGGCCCTTCAGGAATTTGGGCACACTTCATTGCTGCATTTAAATGTATTAGATATTTATATACTTTGATGAAGAATCTCTACAGCATTTCAATATTTTTGGATATAATGTTCATGTGCTTTTACCAGGAAAAACCTATAAGAGCAAAAGTATATAACAGAAAGCATGTATTTAAAGCTACTTGAATCTTGAAATATTTCAGTACTTACGAAACACAACTGACAATGAAACAGAAAACTGTCAGATGTAATGGAGAATTGCAATGGAATACACAAATACACTATTCCTCTCATTAACATGCGCAGCTACCAGAAGATACGTCAGGAGGTGGATTTCAGTTATGCATCACAGATCAGGAGTTTCTACTCCAGTCAATCACCCTGAATGTTTGTTTCATTCAGGTCAAGCAAATAATTCAACTCCATGGCCTGTCTTCTCATCAGATGGGCAGATAGACAGGTTACCTGGCTTTACAAACACTGAATTCATCTACATTTTTATATATCCTGTTATTTGGTTATCAGTAGCAGTAAGATCACAAAAAGCAGAGCTCCAAAGTGTAACGATCCAGCATGAGCTGGGATCTGGTAACCGTTGTTTCTGAGTGAGCAACCTTGCTCCAGTAAACCCAAATGCAGAGGAGGAAGACAGCGAGGAGTCCACAGGTTAAAACCAAAAAAATCTTTACTTCCAGTAACAAAAAAACCAACACAAAAGGTGTTGAGACTCTTTCAACTTCAGTAACAAAATGAAATATAAAAGGTACAAAAGACTTGAGCACAAAACAAATCAGACTCGAGGGTCTCAAAATGAACTTCCAAAAAATAAGATAAGAACTTGTGCTAAACACAGATCCGTGGGCTTCTGATCAACAAGGCAGGAAGATTCAGGACTGAGCACAGAGCCTTGAAAGCACAGTCTTTATATAGGGCAAAACACAGGTGCTGACAATGAGGCTGATTGTTCGCGCTCCTACTGGAACTGAGGGTAAGGGCACCACCACTAGTCTGGGAGAGGCAGTGCATGGCAGAAGCGCCCCCTGGTGGCACGGAGGACGTGAGTCCTTACACAAAGCTCTGGAACAAATTCCCGGGTGGTGTCCGCTCAGAGTTCAAAACAAGATTAAAAAGATATCTAGCATTTGAATAATTGGCTCCTGTTGTGTTCAAACAAGTATGGTGTCTGGGCACTATATGCACCAAAAAACTGTTGAAAAAAACAACCAGCTTCAACGTACTTATCTAACCCATCTCCAACATTTATTACACATCCTGCAGCTGATGCCAATCACCTGTTTGTTGTTTGTGTTACACTGTTATAACCACTGTTTGTTTGTTTGTTTCTGTTTTGTTTTTATCAGGTGGTGTGCAGTGATTAATTTCAAATAGACTTTATGCTGGGGAGGTGATTAGCACCTGTCTTGCTCAATGAGGCTCCCTGTAACCTCACAGAGGAGTTCTTCACTGCGGGAGATCTGTGCATGTGTGTGTGTGCGTTTTACTCCTGGTTCTCCATTTTCGTTCCAACATAAAAAAGTGTCTTAGTAGCTTTATTTCTCCCCAAAAAGTGTATTTAGATTCTATGGAAATCATAAATTACTGGAGAGTTTTAATCAACATTTTCCTCATATTATTAAAATTAAATTTGCAATCCCAAAGATAATATTATATGGTAGTTCTAGTTCTACCCAATAAAAATTTGCAACAGGAATACCTACTTAGCCCAACTTAATCCACATTTTGTGAAGCTGCTTTGAAGCAACTGCTAAAAAAAGTGCTATACAAAAACTATTTGTTAAATTGATTAACGACTATGTCTTTAAAAAGTGAATGACTTGAATATAAAAGTTAAATATATGAATACAAAAATAATGTATACATTCAAATTAACTTTTTTAAATATAGGATGAAGAATATGTTTTCACATATGTTGGAGATCTCGACAACTCGGATAGCGCTGGTACAGTTTTTCCTTAATTGCTCTGTGGATTACCATATACAATTGTATGTTAAATTTCCTTAAGTGAAGAAGAGTGGGTGGGTGTTTGGGAGTCTGGGGGATGTGAACTTTACTTTTGTATGAAAACAATATTCAAACTGGTTCTTGTTTAAAATAAAAAGATGAAGAATGTTTTTTCTGACAGTACATTCAACAAATAAATGTATATTACTGGTACTCAAAAACAATATTAGATTTTTTCAGGTATAGTGCATCAACAGTTGATTCTTTAAATTAAGTATTAAAAAATATGTACTGCTTTTGTCAATCTCTCTGCCAGTTGAATATGTTCTTATATGTCACACTATTGCTAAAGCATTATATGGCTTTAAATTCATAAATCGTTCATTTGTATCCATTAAACTGAATATACCCAATAAAACATATATTTGTATGTTCAATTTCCTGATGGAAGGTGTGCAATTGAGTGTGTAGAGGAAGAACATTTTTCATTTCCATTTTTGCATGGAAACAGTACTCTCAACACATTGTCAAATGTGGGTTTACAATAAAAAGTCTGAAAAAATGTATTAATTAATTTTTAAAAATACTTAATAAATATATATACTACTCACATTTTATTTTTTCAGTGGTTGAAGGTTTAAGTTCCTGTTACTGATTCAATAATGTGTTCATACTCTTTGGAGCAATTAAATATATCTTCTTAATATTTAAACAAGAATAAGAGAATCCAGAGCAAGTAACAATTCTCTAAAAATGTAGAAGTTTTATTTACCAACAGAATGCAGCAGCTAAAATTCATCAGTAAGAAACACACTAAAATAAATCTCAGCTTGAGATCTAAAAACAAGGTGAGTAGAAGAGTGCAGCAAGAGTGATCAGTGATCTACTCTGTTTCTCTGGTGAAATACTGGCAGTGTTGGAATTTGATCACTTCATTTCCCCAGCTGCTCCAGTTGCTCTCGAGGCTTCTAGCAAACAGCTCCAAGCACCGCGGGTCCTCTGGAATAAAAGGCTTTAACACAGCTAGAACCAAAAACAAAAAATTACTTCAGTAAAATAATTTATAATTTAATTTTTTTTTACAATATTACAATCCATCACTGTTCTGATAAACGATAAAAACAAACTGAATTCTGATCACTGTCTGATCACTTCTTGCCATTTTGGAAAGTGGACAGTTCTCAGAAATCAAAGATTGGGCTTGTTGGTGCAGGGTGGCAGCATGTATTTTAAAATATAGTAGTCCAATTCACACTTTTGAAAGCGTATGATCTCATTTCTATCTCTAACAGAATATATGGATGATGCACATGATGTGTGTGTTCACCAGAAAGTGAAGGCTTGTGGGAGTGCAGTGTTGATGGAACACTGAGCAGAAGCCTCTGGTCTGGAAGCTCATCCGCTGCTGAAGGACTGAGGCACCAAGTGAGCTTTATTACTGACATATTTTGCCATTGTATTGCGATATTATATTTTCAAAAACAAACAATATAAACTATTTACTACAAAATCCTCATATTACCTGTTGTCATGTTCTGTACTAGAGCAAAACTTCCCCAGAATTAGTGCTTCATATGGTTTCTTGTGCTGTGAATCCAGAGGAAACACAAAATCTCCAGATTGAGTCACCTGCAGATTTGCCCAAAAATGCAATAGAGTTGGTTGGTCATAAAGAAACAAAAGTCAGCTGCATTTTAGTACATTTACACATAAATACTGTATATAAAGTTAATAAGTTTACACAATATTCTTTACAGCTCTGTACCCATTTTAAATCGCTTTTTAGAATGCATTATTGTTTTTACATGCTTTTATAATCTATTCTATTCTAGGTAGTTTCAGAGCTTTAGAGTTTTTAAATTTCATGGATGTTCATACACTTCCCCGTTTTCCAAAGCACAAAAATCACTTTGGAAAACACATTGCATAAAATAAATAAGATGTCAAACATCTCAGTATTTTAATAACTTAATATTGACTAAAATATCAGATAGAACCTTATAACCAGCTACCTCCATGCTGAGACAACTGAATTAACCAAACTTTTTGCTGTTTTCTGTTACTGACACCGTTATATTATAATTATATTATTCTTAATTGTGTGATTACATTTTTGTGAGTAAATGTACCTTAACCCAGAGCCACTCTGCCATCACTTTAACACCCCAGAGTGGGTAAAGCTCTTCCCTGATGAATTTCCGATGCTTTACCCGGTTTGTGACCCACGAAACCACCAAACACCCTGAAGCAGCCAATGAGGGCACAGGAAGCTGCTTGAGCTGGGAGGAGGCCAGCCAATTATACCTGTCCATCAAAGCATCAGAACACAACCGATTTTAGTATAAACTGCATAGTGAATATTTCAAAATGTTGCCTAACAATACTTCGACAATATTTAAAATAAAATATCACAGCAATCAAAAAAGCTTTCAATTGGCAATACATTTAAACTATCCAATATTAATCAAACCAGGAAAATAGAGACTTAGTATGTTTAATGAGACAAGTAAGGTAAATAAAACTAATATATTTATCCACATTTATAAACAAGATTATCTGTAAATTTTTTGTGTGTTTTAGAGTTACTCGTACCTGTTGCTTCTTTTGACAGATTTATTCTCCCATGGAGGATCAAGGACAATAAGGTCATACTTCTCTCCTCCTACAAAATAAACATAAAACTATTTGAAATAAAAAAATCTATCCAAAGTAGAACAATTAAGAGGTTTTGCATGATATTGTTTGTGCAAATTCTGTGGCTAAGTTATTATATTATAATATTAGGTTATATTATTTATCAAGTAAATGTCAAGTAAACTTTCACAAAACAAAAACATGTCTTTATATTGAAAAAATGCAACGTTATTTGTTCTGTTTATATAAGCATAAAAAGTACAGCAAATTAATGTAATGAAAATAAAAACATTAACATATTCAATTACCAAATTACTTCACTTGTATTTATTACAATCTAATTATTCTATTAACTACCTTTATATTATGTAATAAACATGTTAAACATTATTATTAACAAGAAAAAGCTGAAAATACAATATAGTTATAATAAAAATTCTATACTATAATTGAATATACATAATACATAAAATGATGGCCAAAAGTAATTATTGTTCTTGAATCATATGACCACCCTGCTGGGAGAACTAAGTGCTCTACTTGACGCTAATACAGCACTTTATTAATATTCTATGTTGGGACCCACTGTTGACGAGCGGATGCATTCGAGTGATGTCTGACAGCAGAAATCGACTGCGAGCAGGAAGTAGATATTTCTCCTTCATGAGCGTGACTTCACAAGCACAGTCGAAGGGGTTTTCAGTGATGCTAGAGAATAAATCCAGAGCTGCGTCATGACGGTCTCTGCTCAGAGTCTGAACGGATGCTGTGACACTGTAAAATAGCAAAATAATTTACATTTATTAGAAAAGGAGAACAACTAAATACATCCACATTTAAAATCTGCCACACACTAACTCTGCTCATCGATTGTAATAAAACTCATTTGACTTTACATAATATTGATAACATAATTCATTGATAAAGACTTTTGACTTCATCGAGACAAATAACAACCTTCAAAGTTTTATGAACCAATGGAAATGCTAGGAATACAAAAAATACTATTTCAAAGATGGCTGCCTATAGAGATTGATCTAAATAGGAAAACATGAATTTGTTCATTTAAATAGCATATGACAACATTGTACAAAATCCACCCCACAAGACGTTGATTTAAATTTGAATTAAAGGAAGTAAAATTTCTGCACTGAAATACTTTGTTGAAAAATAAAGATTTATTTTCCCACATTTTCTTAACATGTTTCTTTAAAACACTAGAGTAAACTAGTGTAAACCCCCCCAACCCCCCCTTCCAGAACACTTAAATGATTGGTGCCACCAGTGTAACCAAGAGTTCTGGTTAAAATCACATAATAGTTTATTAAGTTGAATTCAATTACGATATAGAAATCACTACCCACATGAAAGTACTGCATGTGAAAATATATGAATTCTTTCTTAAACCTTCAATAAAAAATCTCAGGAATTTAATAAACAAATCACAGGAAAAATCAATAACCTATAAATGTAATCAAATGATTAGCAGCAAACACATTTTTAATAACAGTTGAAATCAGCAGAAAATACATAAATTTTCTTAAAATATTTGTGACAAAAATGCTGGAACTTTACAATAAAAACGCTATTAGACTACAACTAAAATTCACATTTATGCATTTGGCAGACGCTTTTGTCCAAAGTGACTTACATTAGGGAGAGACAATATGCAATTTGTTACACCGTCAAAGTCTATCTCAGCTTCTCATAATAGAAATTGTATCAACTGATCAATAAACCAAAGCAGTGAGGAAGTAGAGGAAGAAGATAAAGACAGAGGAGGGAAAAAAGAAGGTAGTAGTGTGTTTTTTTTTTAATAGAAGGTGTTCTCACTTACTAAAATAATGTATTTAATGTGTTTTAAAGTGTTCTGGTGCTTTATTGTGTTTAAAAAGCTACTACATTTTAAAAATAGTGTTCAATATAATATAATATATTTATTATATATTATTTTATTTATATTTAGTAGTAAAAATTAATAACTTACTTTATTATAGTATTGTGATCCTAGCATTCTTACAATAATATCTGTAATAAATGTATAATTTTTCAGTTATTTTATTTTAAGTATTAAGCAAATACATCTTGATTATCCATCCACATTTTTTTATCTACATTTTACTTCCTCAAAATTGATTACGAAATACAACTCACTTCCTGCTTAAAATCTAAATTCAAATTTAACTTCAAGCTCAAGTTTAGAATAGAATGTAAGTTTTTAAGTCTAGGCTTGTAATTGTAATTTTAGATAAAATGGCATTTGAAGATTAGATAACTAGTTAACTGTGTAATGTAGGGCACAGACTCGTGTGATATGGGCAGATCTTTGGCCAGGTCACAGAGGGCAGCGAGACAGCACTCAGGCGCTATAGGTCTTGAGTTCGGCGTTTGAGATGTGATTAGCTCTTCTGTGAAATATCCACAATGTCGTCCGGCTTCCACAAGAGTCTGAGAGCCCTGAAGAACCACTGACCTGATCTGAACAAGGAAAACATCAAAATAATTGCAATATTTCAAATATAAAAGGCAAATACCAACCAAATAAGCCTTGCTGAGAGGTAACTGTTTAGATAACACAGGAATGCAAAGAAAGGTACATTTCCAATCCATTAACTACAAGAGCAGACCTTATATACTAGTAAAACAGTATATGTTTTTTATAAGCATATAAGAATATATGTTCCAATCTCTAATTTATTTTCATTTAAGATCACCCTCCAGAGTCTAGATGGTTGATGCCAAAGCCTATTTTGATGCTGCAGTAATTGACTCACAAGTTGTAAAATATACACATTTGCTTAATCAAAGATGCTTAATCAACATTTAGTAAAAGAAAATGTGATTATTTAAAATAGGTAAATAGTATAAGTTTTTATGTCAAAATGACCTGTGTGAAAACTTTAAAAAGCAACTAGAGTTATATATAACATTACCAAAATATAATCTGTTGTTACACATTATTAGGAAGAGTATAGGTTGAAGCAGTTTTATTCCAGCTCAATAATGCTAACATAACAATATTGTAAAATAGTGCATTTGCCCAACAGTTAATGTATGTATCATCACCTTTTCATGGTAAATATTGGCCTCTACCTCTCCAGTGTTAAGCTCTTGCAGTTTTCGCTTCTGCAAATAAAAATGTGTTACATTTAAATAGTAACTCATAACCTCTGTGACTGTTCACATTTCCTCTCTCAAACACAAAAACACAACAAAAAACAATACTATACAATACTAACATGATATATAAACGCAATAATGGACTGCTTTGAACAAGTTTAACTTTCTTGAAGACAATTATTTTATCATTGGATTCCGGTTAACCCCTTTATTATTATAAGTAATATGCACATACGGTTAACGTCAGACATTAATCATCCTCTAAAAGATAATATCCTCTTTTCAATAGAGCTTAATCAATACAAAAAAAAAAACTAGCTCAGATCCAAAATAACCAGCGGAAGCTGTGTTTTATGAACAAGATTGGTGGTTTAAACTGGTCAAAGCTTGTTTGAGTTGCTGATTTTGAGCTACCAAAGCACAGCTTGAACTTGTTATGGTGGAAGTTTTCCTCAACGGGTCCATTTTTCCCTAGTAATGCACTTTTCTCCAAAAAGGTGTTAAATGGTGACTAATAAATTAATGATCTGTAAATGCATGTCCCAACCCTGATTCAAACTACTCAGATTAACTAAGAATTACACATATATATCTCTTTATATCCATGTCCTCCTATCTTTTAAAGGTATTTTGAAGAGCAAAACAATTTATTTTATTTTATTTTAGCACATATAACATTATGTAAAAATGGAACAAACTGAGTACCCCAACATCCATACTGAGCTACTTTAACAACTCTCAAATCTGATAATCTGGTAGTTTCATTCTTTTCATTATTTATGTTTGAAAGGAATTGGAAATAAACTATAAAATGTCTAATCCTTAACACGATTTTACGGGTTTTATAAATACAATTAAATGTAAAGGTTGTGCCTACTGTCAAATCAGTTTGCCTTGTTATTTATTTCATAAGCTATTGAAGGTTAAACACAACCAAAACAGCAAGGTAGTTTTGAGATCTAGTTAAAAATTGCCTTTTTTTGCTTGTAAAAGTCAAACGGCAAGCCAACTTCACCATAGTAAAGAACCGTTGTTTTTTGTGTTTTTGTTGTCTCTTGGTAAGAACAAAAAACAATGTGAAAAACTATTTAACTCACCTTTCGTGTTTTCCGTTTAATATTTGTTTCTTCACCATTGCTTTCTTTACCAGCGTCACAACTTTTTGACTCTATATTTTGTTGAATATGAGGCTTCCGAACATCAAAATATTCATTTCTTAAGCGGCATTTGAAGTATTTTGTCTCTTTAAGTCTGTCATTAAGACAAAAGCAGCGTTTAATATCTGCATCTTTCTGTGCGCAAGAATCCAATACCCACCCCCAAGAGTTAGCATACACTATGGACATTTGTAAAATGTAATTTTGTAAATAATTTAAATGTAAGATATATTATTGCTTTCTACTCTGGTGACTGCTAGTGGGGATTTTCTTCTTCTTGAGAAAACCAAACTGTCACATTCGTGGTTCTTCAGCGCCACCAACTGGTCTAACGAAATAAATGTGAGAAAGCTATGAATAATTTATTATTTCCTCCCATCACCTAGTGAGCGCTGTTCGTATAATCCATCTACTAGCTGACCGTGACGTCACCAAAACCATAGTAGTAGCGAAAAGTAAGGCGTAGTTGCAAACATCCCCTCGCACAATCTTTAAATGCTATATTTTCTGAAATGTAACGTATTAACCTGAAAGGCCGAACTCCTGTCTAATCATTCCACGCCAAGGTATAATTCCGAAGCTGAAAATGGACATTTCAGAGACGCAGAGGTGAATAGAACTGATTTTATTTGAGGTTCACGGTAAGTGAAATATTTTACGTTTAACCTTAACGTTTATTGACAAAGTAAATTGGCTGTTCATTTTGTTTTTTTGTTTTTGTTTTTTTTTTGTCGACAGATGCATATATTTTTTTTAGAAAATATGCATTGTATATATTTTTCAATTATTTATTAATATGACAACTTGTAGTGATGCCTTTAGCACAGTGTATTAATAGCACCATAATACCATATACCAATAATACCATACAATGCAATACCATAACGGATAAAAATTTTTACGGGATGAATATGGCATTTTGTTCAATTCTCAGTTCCCCAAGGTGCAGATTACTGCTGCTCAGGTGCTTTTTTGATTAAGCACACCTGATGAAGCTTGTTAAGTAAGCCGTGTTGTAGGCTTTTATGACTGGAGACCTCTAGCGTGAAACCTCCAAAGTTACTTCACAAATAAAAACCAATGCGTCAAACTAACTTGGTGAAACAGTAAAGCCACATTTTTAAAATGTTAATTGAAATGTTTACTGTTTAATGTTATTGTTTATATTGGCATTGGCTAATTGAAAGATTTTAAGGTTGCTGTTCAATAGAATATGCCAGGTCAATGTTTTAATGTTTGTATTGTTGCGGTACATTACATTTGATTTATTTAGCTGTCAAAATCAATAAAATGTTTTTAATCAAGACCATTAACGTATTAAAATCTCTGAATCTTTGTTATTAAAAAAAAAAGATTTGCCAAGTTGCAAAGAAGTGAAAAATCACTTCTAAACCAAATTAAACTCTTAACCTATTTTGTCCCTTGAGCTAATGTAGCTGGAAGTGAGAAGAGTTAAATTAAGAGATGAAGCGTAGAAGAATATTTAAATCAGGGTATTAAATTATTCACTCATATATGTTCACAACATTGCAGTACAAATCCCCATATAGGATTTTGATGAAAAATAATAGCTGAGATTCTTTATTAACACGTTTTGTAATATGTACTTATTTTGTTTTTATCTCTAATTTTTTATCTTTAATTTTTAACTCAATTTCATGTTTTAATCTGATAACAGCAATATTTTGTTTGTGCTCGTGTCGTTCATTCAGTTTCTATTGCTAATATCACTAATAATGAGTAATGAAGGGGAGACCGATGGAGCCGGAGGTGAATTGTCAGGAGATGATCAAGAGAAGAATAAGAATGTTCGAACAGTTCAGGTTTATGACTGTCGGCCAGAGAGAAGCAATGGACCTCCACAGAAATTCGACATCACAGAGGATGATTACAATGGCTTCCAGGCTGCCCTCAGACGGGTAAATATGCATTTATTCACATAAATATAGACCTCATACATTTCTTCGGCCAAAGAAACAGAATGTGTTGAATCAAAGCGTTGCAGTAAAAATATTCACAATTGTCTAATCGCAGAAACTACAACTGCACTTGATTTAAACATTAATTTCATGTGAACGTTTACCAGATAGATTTTTTTTGCTAAAATCTGACTGATAACAGTAATATAATTATTTTTTTGTTAAATCCTTCTTTTTCCACCATTTTATTTCTATGGCTGATTCATCAGCAGATACAATTTCTAGTGTGAGCAATCCGAGTTAGACTTTGGCTTTGTAACAGTTTGCATATTGTCTCTCCGCCTGGTGTAAGTTGCTTTGGACAAAAGTGTCTGCCAAATGTGTAATTGTACATTTAATAGTCAGTTCTTTAAAAGATCCAATCAAAAAAATGTATAAATATAGGCCTACAGTGATTGTGGTTGATGATAGATGCTTGTTTTTTATACCAATTGTTGAATTACATGATTTTGTAATTATGGTAAACATTGTTTTGTTATGCTATTGTTGGAAAAATATATAATACAAAAAAGCTGGGCAAAAAGTGATTTTCTTTGTGAATTGCTTTAACAATTTTGTTTAAAAGTGCATTCTTTTTTTAAAGCACCATGAAACACCTGAGACCACCTAAACATTTTGTCATTTTTAACTAGTTTTCGACAATCAGATTATTGCTTGTTCGTAATGAATGACATCTGACTTTTTCTCTGCATTTCTTCACATGTATTTGTTTTATAATTTTGTAGTTGATTGTGAAATGACACACTGACCTTCATTTTCATGTTGGGGGACATTGTAAGATAGATGGCAAAAATGACACTGTGTATATCATAAGATTTTTTTTTTCCATTTCAGGAGTTTTCATTGTCCCAAGAAGAGACGTTTATTATTAGTACAACAGACCGAGAGGAAATCAACGAAGATCTGTATAGTAAGATCTATACCTTTCAATTCTTCTTATTTCTGTGAATGTCTGTCCCTGCCTCCCACATTCTCTGTGACATCTTCTCTAAACCCCTCACTTTTCAGTCACTGACCTGTGAAACACACTTTGTTTGCTTTCATTTTAGTTAAATGTGTTGTCAGCATAGCGTTTATATGTCATTTTCTACATTGCTTTCTACAATGACGCTTGTTTAAATTTTGTTTCTAAGAGGTTTTTTTGTTGTTGGTCATAATTTTTTGCACGAGGTGTCTGTCCAAGAGAAACTGGTGTTACATTGATGGTTTAAATAAAACTTGTGTTGTTCTAAACTGGCAGAAATAAGTCTTGCTCACTTGTATGTAGTGATCAGTGAGCAGGACATGTAACACACAGCTGTGCATAATTTTCAACTTCTAGTGTCTAAAACTACAAATGTGTATAAAATAGACCATGAAGAGACTACATAAGTTTCAGTAATGAAAGAGATTACAGATTCAATGCCTGCGGCTATTTATGTTTATATAAGGAGCATTTCATTGTTTTTTTTGCATGTTGGTCATCAACATTGACTGTGGTTCTTTCTAGTCACCACCCCCTCTCTGTCTGCCTTACTTCACTTCCTGTCTAAAATATCACTCTCTTAATAAAGGACAAAATAGCTGCTAATAGTAACCTTAAAAAAGTTAGAAAGACAACTTCTCCATTAAATCATGAAATATTGTTAGAAACCTTTACTTTAACATTTTACACATGTGTTTCGTGTAAAAGGAGAGCTATTGGATGGAAAAACACTTCAATTGCTGGAGTCAGTGGATCAGGAGTTGCCTACTGCGACTCAGGAGCGTGTTGAATATCTGCCCCACTATCACACGCTGGTGCAATGTGGCATGTATGAGTACTACGCTAGCGAAGGACAAGAGGCCCTGCGTGAGTCTGTTTTTTTTCTATTAAACTATTTATCTATTTACACATTTGCAGTTACTATCTGTAAAGCAGTATTATACTCATTCAAACGAATTTCATTTCAGTAAGATGTTTTTGGATTTGTTGTTTTGCAGCTTATGCGTTTGCTGAGCTCATCGATAACTCTCTGTCGGCTACAAGTAAAAACCAAGGAATGAGGAGAATTGAAATTCGATTGGTGAGAAACTAGAAAAGGTTTTCTTAGATCACTCAGTGAATATTCGTATAAAGCCATTTGCGATGTTTTCAACCTCAAGCATTTAAAATTACAGTTGAATGAAGAGACTTCATAAGTTCCAGTAATTTAGGAGAGTGCAGATAAAATGACTTACTTTATTTACTTTATTATTTAAGCAGTATTAGACTGTTTATATGTTGTTCGTCAACCTTGGACTTTTTACTTGATTTTTTTGTTAGTCATCAAAATGCAATACAAATGTTAATCCTATTTAGATGGTATTATTTTTGTTGCAACTCCCCCCGCCCTTATTTCTTTTCAAACAGCTTTTCAACGAGGCTCAGGGGGAACCTGCAATCTTGGTGATCGATAATGGCTGTGGAATGACATCAAAACAGTTGAAAAACTGGGCTGTTTACCGTCTGTCGAAATTCATTCGAGAAAACAACTCATTTAAAAGGTCTGTTCTTAGTGCTGTTGACTGACATATTTAATGACACATTTTTAATGAAGTCAAAATCCAACCAAGAGTCTATTTAATGTTTTTTTTTCCCAAGAAAGTTTACTGCACTAAAATTGTATAAGAAGTTAATTTGTTTAATTAAAATGTGTTTGATGTTACAATTCGTTCAGCAGATTATGCTTGATATGCACATGTTAAAGTGAATTTTTCTGTTTCTCTGTTGTGTGCTTAGAGAGGAAGTTGGCTATGTGCGACCAGATCCAGTTACTCGTAGTCTAAATAGTGACATCTCTTATTTTGGGGTCGGAGGCAAGCAGGCAGTGTTTTACATCGGGCAATCTGTCAGGGTATGACTGAGCTCAATGATTTTCATCAATGTGTCAAATTGAATGCAAATGATAAGTCTGTGCAAATGTTACATTCTCAATTAATTGAAAGGTTAAATACTGACACAACAGATACTTATTTTGCCTCTCACAAAAAGGACAAAAATACAATTTAGGATTCATTATTTGTTAATTGTTTAACTGTTCGATAGAGTGAGCCCTTTGGTGGTCTTAATTTGTGCTAGTTTTTACTACAATGTTCATAAGGTTTAAAGAAGATGTTGAATACATTTAGTAAACAGGCATATGTATGATATTATATCTACTGCTTATGCTTTCCCTTACACTTTATTAGCTTGTTGCATGGCTAGTGCGAAATCTGTAAGGTTTAATAGGACAATTTGATTAATTTTATATTAAAAAAGACCTGCTGTTGCATTTTTTACTTGTTGGTTTCAGTTTTGGTTTCAGTAGTGTATTTAGATTAAACTTTTTCATTAGCTTGTTTATAAACTGTAGATAAAGTTTTTAAATGAGTTTTATGTAATTTCATTTTGGGACTTTTATTTGCAATGAATTTTATAATGATCTCCGAATGAAGAGAAGGATCTGCTATTTTTTTAAGTAGTTGTAAAGGTTTTCTCATTTAAATTGTTTGTATTGTAAAATTATGCAGTTATTATCTTTTGATTTTCACATTACTACAGCTCCACTTTTAATTTAATGTTTATTCCTGCAATATTTTGATTCTCTTTTTACTTTTTTTATCATTTTTTGTTGCTATATTTAAAAAATGTTTTAATAGTTTTTAATTATTTACATATTGTATTTTGTTAGTTAGTTAGTTGTTAACAATGTTTCATGTATTTCAGATGATCAGTAAACCGGCAAGCTCTCCAGATGTTCATGAATTTATTATTTCAAAAGATGAATTTGAGCAGAAGGAAAAAAACAGAGAGGACATATACTCTGGGTTCATACGGAATAGAAAGGTATAGGTTTCAAAAAACAAAAATTTATTGTAACCCTATATAATTTGTTGTGTAACATAAACAAGTGTGTTTTCTCTGACAGCCTGGAGATACCTCCCATTTAAAAGGCGATGAAGAGCTTTTTCTCCTTCCCATTGTGAATGAAGAAGTCGGAAAAGAGAGTTTTACAGCCGTTGTGATCACAAGACTTAAACAGGCGCACATCACCTACCTCAAACAGAATTTATGTTTGTTGGCCAGAGAGTTAGCGTACGTCTCTCTAATATTCATAAAATTTTCTTTGGTTCAAGGTTGTAGCATTTTAGTGCTCAGGTACAACATTAATACATTTTATTATTTGCTAATACATTAAATTAGTTAATGATTTTTATGCTGCCATCACATTACATTTTACAACAGTTACCTTCACTTCAAACAAACTGAACTTGTCAATTCAGGAAAGTTGATACTAAAATAAGCCACACCCGTCTTCCTCCATGCCAACATTTGATCTACGTAAAAGTTAATACTTAACCAGGACATTTTTTGTGAACATTGTGGTTAATGTTAGGACACAGATTGAAAAGATAGATTTTGAATAATGAACCATAGGACATTTCCTATGTCTAAAACTATGTCTAATTTAGTTTGCTGAATATACTTTAGAAAATAATTTAAAGGCATTGGTTTGTTACGTTGAAAACACACTTAATGTCTTGTTAAATATTAAGCTTTTTGCTTCGATATAGGCATACCTACCATTACTATATCCATGGGATTCACGGAAATGGCTTGAGAGAGATGAGTGAAGCCGAGCCCACTCTCAACATTGACATTCAGGTAAGGACAAGGAAAATGTTAGCGCTTGTATATCCTGCTTTACAGCTTTATTCAAGCCGTATAAAAACCATGTGTTATGTTTTTTCTTTATTTCCTTTTTTTTGGTCTTCCAGCTTCGATTGGGCAATGGTTTACCAGACAAAATCACCTCTATATTTGTTTTAAATGCATTTTTTTGCTGAAACGATTCCTTCGAGTTGCTTGAATAGCTCAATTACAAAAATTAATCGAGGCAAAATCCTCCGCCTAAAGGCCTCCATTAATTATTTTTATGCCACTTATTTTTTAGGACACCTTGACTATAATCTTTATTATGGCATGTTAATGGTAGTCACACAATTTTTTGCTCGATTTTAAATGGATTTAAAAGCATTTTTGATGTAATAATAATCAATGTTTCAGCGGCTTCTACCATTTATTCTCATGGGCGGGTGGAGCGGCAGGCAGAACACCCAATTACAAAAATATTCGATAGCCACATCGAATATACTATTTTCATCCCTAATGAGATTGTTTCATCTCATAATAATGAGCCTACTTTCCATCATAGAAGCTTGAGGCTCATCATGATTGCGTTCAGTATTCAGGGTCCAAAGTGCAAATAAGGTACCAGCTCTTCATAAGATTACTCCACAGAGAGTAAATTTGTCTATAGCAGATGCAGATAGTCTATGAAATTTGCCCTTCTTGCTTGCTAATCTCTGTGAAGGGATTGCATAACATTGATTTCCCTAATGGGACCATAAACCACAAGAACCATTATGTCAATTTTTGGAGCATGAATGAATGACCTAGATTTTAGGGGCGTATTTCACATTTATGATGGAGCATATCAGCTAAAAGATTCGCTTTCAAAAATAACTTGTTTCAGTGACTCAGAATTGTCTTTCATAATAAAGACAATAACTTGATGCACAAAGCACTTTCAGATTCAAAACTTCATCTTGGTGTTCCTCAAACTTAATACTTCACACCACATGAGAGTTAATTTTCAATATCGGCTTTAAAATTTTTTTTTATTTAGTCTGTGTTTTTGATGAGCATCTTAAACCTGTAGCCTTTTGAATGTCTATGAACTAATAACAGTGATTATTTGCTTTTTGTGTACTTTTCCTCGTGTTACTCTGTCTTTGTCATCAGATCTGTTTGTTTGAGCGCTCAAATCGAATCCCTCGTTTGATGAATCTGAAGGAGATCGAGACTGACATGCAGACCCTCTACATCCGGTCCGCAGCTTCCTACTTTGAATTTAAAGCCACTGGTCCAAGAGATTCATTAGTGGAGGGGTTGATAAGATACCACCCATTCCTATATGACCGAGAAACATATCCACTTGATCCTTACTCTCCTACAGGTAAAACATTATTGCTGTAGCTGGTTGTTTCTTTTCTTTCTTAATATTTTTGTAAATGTCACTTTACTAAATAGCAGTGATTACACATAATGTGTCCTATCCAAGCTTTGAATTTGGACCTCAGCCAACCACAGAAATGGAATCTCTTGTTATAAACAAAGCAGTGTGAGATTATTTAGCTGCATAAAAAACAGATTTGTACTGAGGATACATTTGCTTTTTTGTTGTTTTCTTTAGAGCTCCAGCATTTGTGTACATATATTTTTTAAACAGTTTGTGAGGGTTTATAAAGTCATATACACTTTCATTTGAATTTTAAACTCAGTCAGCAGCACAATATGATCATGCGATTGTTGTCCTATTAGATCTATCTGCTTTTGTCACCGTCGACGACAGCATTATGTTTTCTCGATTGCAACACCTATTGGCTACTCATTGCACTGCATTGCAATGTTTCGGTTTCAACTTATCTGAGAGAATAATGTTTTTTTAACGTTAAAAACGTTGAATACTCCTCTGCTCAATTGTTATATGGAGTTCCAGTAGGCTCTAATTTAGGACCTCTCCTTTTCTCCCTTAACTTAATTCCTGTAGCCTATATTATATTTTAAGAAAGCATTGCATATTGTTCCACAACTATGCTGGTGATGGCCAGATTAACCTGTAATCAAGAAACAACAATGCAATTAATTGTCTTATGTCAAGCTTTGTTGATGTTAAAGACTGCCTTAGAACCAGATGCCGGTGATGTCTAACTTGGTCTTTAAATGGATTGTGAATTTATATTTGACCACCAAATCAGAGCATTGGTCAAGTTAAGCTATTTATACCTTAGAACGCTGGAAAAAGTAAAACCCTTTATCTCGCATCAATGTTTTGAAACCGTAAACCATACTTTTAATATGTCTTGGCTGGATTACTGCAATGCGTATCATCTAGCCAACGAATTGCCTTTTGCGAAGGCTCCACATTTCCAAAGCAACCTTAGATGAGGTAAACCTGTCCTTTGTTAGCATCTGTGTTGTGTTTTGGTTAGCGTGTAGTTAGCATGTTTCTTAGCAACTCTTTTGTTGAGAAATGAGTGTGTGCAAACCTTCCGCAAAGCCCAATTTGTGTAATAGACCCACGATTACAATATTGGCTCATCTCCAATTGTTAAAAAATTCTGCTGCTCGCTGACTCCTATTCGAGTCACACAAAATACTTTTAAGTCTTTTAATAGAGAAAGATTGTAAAGGTATATCTCCCTCCCAAAAAATGTGTCAGTAATCTCTTCCCTTTATGTTGTTCTTAACCCATTAAAGCCTTGTTCCCCTTAATTATGTTTAGTAACTTAATTTTTCAACATGTATATAATTAATTTTCCTGTAATATAGCATAAAATCCCCTTGAGTGCTGATATATTGTTATGTATTCTATTGTGTATAGTTGTACTAGGTTATCTTGGGTAAATATATTACAATTCTGTCGCTTCAGAGGAAGAAGATGAAGATTGTATGGTTGTGAATCCTGAAGGCCGTGGCAAACGTCCAGTTTTTGAGTGTTACTGGAATGGCCGCTTAATACCGTACACCACTGTCTCAGAGTATGTTGATCATGTTTTTATGTGCCTTTGTCCAGTTAAATTGTCATATTAGTTTTAAAAATATTAATACTAAAAAACAATAAATGAAATAAAAATGATATTACATTGATTTAATGTTTCAAAAAGTATAATCTCTTAATAGTAATTTTAGGCACACTTGGGTGTCTGTCTGTGCTCTACAGGTTTAAATGGTGTGAAAGGCCCAAGAAGGCAGGCGCTGTCCCACTGGAGTGTTACAACCGGATTTCAGGGGTGCTCTTTGCCAATGACAGGTTTGAGGTTAGCACCAACAAATTGACCTTCATGGACTTGGAACTTCAGCTTCGAGACAAAGAAACCATCTTCACCAGAGTCAACAATGGACAGGTTAACACACATTAACACACACCTGTTGTAAGGGAATATTTGCGCAATGTGTTAAGGAGATGCTTAAAAAGGTGCAATTTGTCACAAAGGAATACTTTTTATTGTTAAGGTTTCAATTAATCGGCATATTAAAGGTAGTGCTATGAAATTTAAAAAATGACTTTGTTGGTTTTAAGGATTGTACTTCTGATGAGAGATGCTTGTGGAGATGTGGAATTGTTGAAGCATCATTCACTCGCAATTACTTTGTTGTAGCGAATATTACCCTTTTAAATCATCAAAATATCCACAGTAAAATATTGTGTTCTATAGACTTGTAGAATGAGCACAAGTATGTAATAAAAGCAAACACACCAGAATGAATGAATAACTTTTGATTTGGGAAAGAACTTACTTAAATTGTTCTATGTATCATCTGTCTGAGCAAACAAGTGAACACTTAAAGTCACCATATGGCAGATAATACCAGGTAAAACATTCAACCCCAGCTAATCATGTTCATTCTAATTTTTATACAACTTTTTCACAACCATGCCATTCTACCATTCAATTCATCTGTTCATTTCACCCATTCATCTAATTTGTTCCATTTTTGTTTATTCCGTTTCCTTGCAAATATTAAACTATGTTGAATTCACTTTTGACCAATCAATGTTAAGCCTAATGTTTATTATAATATTTATGAAACAATAAATAAAAATATACAATATCAAGCATTCAAGCTCAGAGTTAAAAAAAAATTCTTATTCTGATTGCAGTAGTTCTTCTATGGTGTTTTTGTCCATTTTGTTCTTGTTTCTTAAACAATCATGAGGGATGTTATCTTTGATCATCTCTCTATAACAGGTACTCTTTTATGAGACAAGATTTGTTATTTATTTTGTTCTTTTTAACCCCAGGGACAGCGAGTAAATATCGAGAAGGAGTTCACCAGCTGGCTAGAACAATGTCACAATGAATTTGACAAGCAGGTATTTGCCTGTCAATATCAAATACAGGAAATTAATTCTTAAGCAAATTGTGGACAAAAAGTCATCCAGCAATTTCTTATAGATGATCTCAATTGCATAAATAATAATTTTTATGTTGGTTTACTTCTATGCATAAGTAATATATATGTTGGTTCTTGTGCTTGAAGGTGATGTTTCTGGATTTTCTGGGTGAGATGAAGAGGACCGATGTGGCTAAGCGGCTTCAGTTTCCATGGGCCAAATTCAGTGCCATTAAGTGGGATGGAAAAACATACAAGAAAGGACAATACGTGAGATCTAGTTGTTCTTTAATTTACTCTTGTTCTCAAGGTTGAAAGCTTTAAGCTCATGGATTCACCTATAGCACAACTTAACCTTTTTAAATCTTTACTTGATGAATCATACTAAATTAACTCTTTCTCACTATAAAGAACAATTGTATACATAGACAGCTTGTTTTTTTTTCAATAGAAGTTACATGACATTCTCTAACTTTTAATGCAGTAGATATATAGCTTTCATCATTGTTGTTCTGGCAAATTGTATCTAGTTCAGGAGACGTGTTTGAGACCCCTGTCATACATTGACTGAAATACTTAGTATCTTCTTCTTCTTTCGGCTGTTCCCAGTTTAGGGGTCGCCACAGCAAATCATCTGTTTCCACCTAACTCTGGCCTCAGTATCCTCTACTCTTGCACCAATTACCGTCATGTCCTCCTTCAGCACACCCATATAACTTGTCTTTGGCCTTCCTCTTGCCCTCTTGCCTGGCAGCTCCATCTCCAACATCCTTCTACCAATATAACTACTATCCCTTCTCTGCACATGTCCAAACCATCTCAATCTGGCTTCTCTGACTTTGTCTCCAAAACAACCAACCTGAGCTGTTCCTCTGATGTGCTCGTTCCTAATCTTGTCCATCCTTGTCACTCCTAAACTGAACCTCAACATCCCCATCTCTGCTACTTCCATCTCTGCCTCGTGTCTCTTCCTCACTGCTACAGTCTCTAACCCATACATCATAGCTGGTCTCACTACTGTTCTGTACACCTATCCTTTGATTCTTGCTGACACTCTTCTGTCACACAACACCCCTGACACTTTTCTCCACCCACTCCAACCTGCCTGCACTCGCCTCTTCACCTCTTTTCCACACTCCCCGTCGCACTGGACTGTTGACCCCAAATACCTAAACTCCTCCACCTTCTTGACCTCAGCCCCCTGTAACCTCACTGTTCTACTTCCCTCCCTCTCGTTCAAACACATGTATTCTGTCTTACTACGACTGACTTTCATTCCTCTTCTTTCTAGAGCAGACCTCCAACTTTCCAGGTGTCCCTCCACCTGCTCTCTACTCTCACTACAGATTACAATGTCATCTGCAAACATCATTGTCCATGGAGATTCCTGTCTGACCTCATCTGTCAACCTGTCCATCACCATAGCAAACAAGAAGGGACTCAAAGCCGATCCTTGATGTAGCCCCACCTCCACCTTGAACTCCTCCATCTGACCTACAGCACATCTCACTGTTGTCATACTCCTCTCATACATATTCTGAACTACTCTGACGTACTTCTTTGCCACTCCTGACATTCTCATACAGGACCATAGCTCCTCTCTCGACACCCTGTCATACGCTTTCTCTAAGTCCACAAAGACGCAGTGCAGCTCCTTCTGACCATCTCTGTACTTCTCCATTAGCATTCTCAGAGCAAAAATTGCATCAGTAGTGCTCTTCCTGGGCATGAAGCCAAAATGCTGCTCGCAAATATCCACTTCCCTTCTTAGCCTAGCTTCCACTACTCTTTCCCAGAGTTTCATTGTGTGGCTCATCAACTTTATACCTCTGTACTGTTACAACTCTGCACATCACCCTTGTTCTTAAAGACTGGCACTAGGACACTTCTCCTCCATTCCTCAGGCATCTTCTCACTCTCTAGAATCCTGTTGAATAACCTAGATAGGAACTCCACTGCTGTCTCTCCTAGACACTTCCACACCTCCACAGGGATGTCATCTGGACCAACAGCCTTTCCACTCTTCATTCTCCTCAGAGCCTTCCTCACCTCATCCTTTCTAATCTTTTCAACTTCCTGCTCTACAATGTTCACCTCTTTCCCTCTCATTCTCCTCGTTCATCATCTCCTCAAAATACTTCTTCCATCTTCTCTGCACACTCTCCTCACTCGTTAGAACCCTTCCATCTCTATCTTTAATCACTCTTATCTGTTGCACATCCTTCCCATCTCTGTTTCTCTGTCTCGCTAATCTGTACAATTCCTTCTCACCTTCCCTCGTGTCTAACCTGGCATACAACTCATCATATGCCTTCTGTTTGGCCTTTGCCACCTCCCTCTTCACCCTGCGCTGTGATTCCTTGTAGTCCTGTCTACTTTCTTCAGTCCTTTCGATGTCCCACTTCTTTTTTGCTAGCCTCTTCCTCTGGATGATGTCCTGTACTTCCTCATTCCACCACCATGTTTCCTTATCTTCTTTCCTTCTTCCTGCTGACACACCTAGCACCTTCCTACCACTACTTTGCAGTCAGTGATCTCTCTCAGATTGGCTCGTTTACTTAGGATGTAGTCCACCTGCGTACTCCTACCACCACTCTTGTAGGTAACTCTATGTCATCCCTCTTCAGTGTTAACTACAGCCATTTGCATCTTCTTGGCAAAGTCCACCACCATCTGTCCTTCTGGGTTCCTTTCCTTAACACTAAACCTGCCCATCACTTCCTCATCACCTCTGTTGCCCTCGCCCACATGACCGTTGAAGTCTGCTCCCACCACTACTCTCTCCCCTCTGGGAATACTCTCCATCACCTCATCTAACTCACTCCAGAATCTCTCCTTTTTCTTCCAGCTTACAGCCTACTTGCGGAGCATAACCACTCACTACATTCAACAACACCCCTTCAATCTCTAACTTCAAACTGATCACCCTGTCAGACACTCTTTTCACCTCTAAAACATTCCTCACAAACTCCTCCTTCAGGATCACTCCTACCCCATTTCTCTTCCTATCCTCACCATAGTAAAATAGTTTATATCCCCCTCCAATACTACGCGCTTTACTACCCTTCCACCTGGTCTCCTGCACACACAGAAGTGACTGAAATACTTAGTATACACTCACCTAAAGGATTATTAGGAACACCTGTCCAATTTCTTGACCATGTCCATCCCTTTATGACAACCATGTGCCCATCTTCTGATTGCTACTTCCAACAGGATAATGCACCATGTCACAAAGCTCAAATCATTTCAAATTGGTTTCTTGAACATGACAAAGAGTTCACTGTACTAAAACGGCCCCCACAGTCATCAGATCTCAACCCAGTATAGCATCTTTGGGATGTGGTGGAATGGGAACTTCGTGCCCTGGATCTGGATCCCACAAATCTCCATCAACTGTAAGATGCTCTCCTCTCAATATGGGCCAACATTTCTAAAGAATTTTTTCAGCACCTTTTTGAATCAATACCACGTAGACTTAAGGCAGTTCTGAAAGTGAAAGGGGGTCAAACACCGTATTAGTATGGTGTTCCTAAATAATCCTTTAGGTGAGTGTAATATACTATGCATCTTTTTTTGCTTATACTTTTAGGTGAAGTCCATTAAAACAAATCCAATTCTATTTGGCTCGGTGGTTCAGTTCTTACTATATGGAGAGCATGATGGTGACGTGTATGCCACCGGAGGACTTGTTCAAATTGCCCGGGTGAGGATTATTTTACAGGTTTTACAGATGTTTTGTTATTTTGATTTTGTGTTTATTTTCAAAAGGCTTTTCATATCTTCAGGTTATACAGCAGAGTTGAAAACATTCTTGTAGCTATTAATTTTTCTAAATTCGTTCAATCAGTCTTTCAGTTCGATAGCCTTATGAATGAATGTTTTCATTGGCTCAGTCAAAATCTCCTTAGTTACTCTATTAATAAAAACCAATGTTCAACATTTTTCTTATTATATGTTGAAAATTAAAGCAGACATTCTGAAGTGTTATTGTGAGAATTTACTTTGCAGAACCGTTGAAAAACCAATTGTTAATTACTAAAAGTTTTTCTATTGATATTTTTGAGGATTTTTGTATAAATTATTTCTCATTATCTTTGCAATTTTAGGAACCAAAGGAGGTTTACGAAGAGGAAAGGATCATTCCTATCTCAAAAATTGACAGGCTGGCTGCTATATCGACAATTCAACAGAACATTAAGATGGAGGTTGAAAAGTCAGTTTGTTCTCTTTTTTTAACATATTTCCACTATCCATGGGTAAATAGTTATTTTGTAATTTAATTTATAATTAAAAGTTACATTTACCAAAGTCATATAGCATATAAAGCCCTTCAAAATCCTGTTCAGTGTGAATATCTCACCTCATAGTGTCTCCTGAGATTCCAACCAGCTCATACTGTTTTACTTGCTTATGCACTCGGTGGAATATGTACAATCTGCCCGGGACATTTCATTAAGATCTTCCATTGCCATTTTCATTCAAAATCAAGTGAATCAATCATAACTAATTGTTTTAGAACTAAATTTCTTAATATTTAACTCTTATTTTTTTATATTTAAAATTATTTTTTGTGTAAATTATTTAAATAAAAAATTTGTATGTGGTAAATTCTGTAAGTTACAAAAAGTTAATGAAAATGCAGGTATTACGTATTTGTTAATTTCTAATTAATGATCCTTTCAAGAATGTACTGTGTTGAAAAGTCATATGCTAAAAGAATATCTCTTATAGACTAAGCATCATTTTCTTTTACCAATCAGGCTTCCCGTTAAGCTGAGAGTCTCTTGGCCTGAAGGAAATGCTTGGTCAGAGAATTGCATTCAACCAGCTGGCACACCACTAGGTAAACGGACATTAATGTTGGTCTATGTTGTCGTCAAGAAGAATGGGTTAAATATATTGTCTAGGTAAATAGTGTTTTATAGTTAAAATAAAAAAATTTGTAAGACTTTTATTATTGATGAGAGTAGGTATTTTATCTAACTTTTGAGTTAATCTGACACATAATAATCAGTTGCTGGTTGTTCAGGGTTTCTGCAGATTCTTAAAAAGTCTAATTTAAAAGCCCAACTTTTAGGCCTTAAAAGTCTTAAAATAATTCTTCTAGGTTTTAAATAATTTACACAGCTCTTATTTTTCTGACGTCCATTTAAAGCTAATTTGACATGTGTTTTTTAGCTGTTGTTTGTGGTTGCCAGAGATGGAGATAATGCTCCTAAATGATATAATTAAAAAAATGATGGGTTTCCATAGTCTGGGAAAGAGTTTGAGAAAATGCTCATAAACACTCATAAATTGGAGAAAAGGTGCATAAATTCTCCAAAGCAATACAAGTGATTGTTAGGTGTTACCAGTGAAAAATCTCTGTTATGCAAAAAAGTTTTGAATATGTTTTTGATGTTATGATGTAGGTCTTAAATTTGATTTTTAATGGTCTTAAGAGGGACTTACATTTGCCCTTATGAAACCTGCAGATACCCTGTTGTTAAAAAGGACCAATCATTACATTTGAAGCGGTAAATATTTAATTAGCTAGGAAAAATGGACATACAAGGTCAATGGCTAACATAAGCATCCATGCATGCACACATGGACATGTACAACATTGCCAAAAACAGTATTAATGTCAGGTTAACTTATAAATTCTAATATGTTGAGATGATATTTTGTTCCATTGTGTAAGCTTCCTTTGAAGTGGAGTCTCTGAGGTTTCCTGTATTTGAGAATGGGAGTTGTTGAGGTGTCTAGTTTAAGAAATTGGAGTTTTTTTAGTCTTTATAGAGCAGGCCTCTGCTTTTTTCATCGTGTTTTTATGGGTTTTTTTTGTCAGGCCCAATTAAAGTGGAAATTTTGAACAAAAGGGAGGAAGCCATCTCTCATTTGCCTGGAATGTCGAACTCAAAGAAACTGTTGGTTGAGCTGGAAGTCATCTGGCACTGTGAGTCATAGCTGATGCCAAAATGACATCAACTCTAAGCTTTAATCCATTAATCTGTAGTCTAGCGCAACCCATGATGGAGTAGTGTGCGTGGTATATACTATTTTATCACACTTGCATTTTTTTCTACTTCAGCTCCTGAAGGCAAAGTCCTTATTAACTCCCACACTGGGGTTCATTCATCGAAGTGGGAGTACTGGTTCAAGAGCATGTGTAAAAATATCTTTTATTATAGTAAATATTGAATTGAAATGAATGCTTTCTGTGCTGTTTCACAATGCCTGTTTTTGGTTTAAATTACAGGGAATCTTACTAAGCTCGGGAAGTACTCGTTGCATTTAAAGACTGCTCCGAGTGACTGCTCAGCCAGTGAATGGGAGGAAAAGACCAAAAGAAAGCTCCCAGTCTACAACCTTAACTTTTCTGTTAAAGGTACATTTCTGTTTGCTACAGAACAATTATTTTATATGGTGACTTTGTAATATGTTATGTAGCGGGAGGTACTAATGAACTTTTACTGATGAGAAGTTTCTGATTCCATGATTTAAAAAACCCATGGGAAGAGAAATTAACATGAAATTGCATTTTCAAAGTTCGTTCACATAATTTAATTTATAGGATTGATAGTGGCTGGGGATTTGTTTGTTTGTTTGTTTGTTTTTTACTAGCTTTTGCATCATCACTTCATGTTTCTGTGGGAATTCTATATTTAGTCTAGTTCCTACTGTAAGGATTTTAAATTACTATAAGTAATTGTTGGTACAATGCTGGTGGTATAGTATATTTCTACCAATATAAAATCATTTTAAAACCTTTAGTATTTAGGTTTACAAATTAAATATTTTGAGCTAATATTTTGAAATTTGGAGAATTCCACCTTGAAAGAGTCTTTTTCTTTAGGTTGTTTTATATATTGCTACATTTTTTTTAACCTCTAACTGTTGAGGTATTGTTTTGTTTGTTTTCTTGTGTGTCAAGTTTATTGATCCCTTGGTTTGTTTAAAAAAAACAAGTCATAAACAGTAACGTAAACTTTATAGTTAAAAAAAGATCTAAAACAATAGTTTAAATGATTTGATGAATGTTTTTTTGTTTTAAACTTGGATGTCCATTGCTATTTGTTACTGACCCAGTGACTAACAACTAGATAAACTAATGTGTAAGTGTAAATTTTACAATTTTGAGTTTATTTGCCTATACATTAATTAAATAGTGTCAGCATGTAAACATGTGATTAAAATGAAGTATGCACTATGTAATATTCTTCTGTCATTGATTGTAAAGGCTTTTTTGTGGTTTGTTTCTCAATCAGAATGTGAAGCTGTGTCTTTTGTGATTGGTGTTCTTTCATCGCCTGTTCTTGTTGGAGTTCCCTTCAATCTTCCTCTGGACTTCAGAGATCAGTTCAGTCATCCCACTCAGCCACCCAGTGTCTTTAAGCCACAGCTAATTTCCAGGTGCGGCAATCTTTATAGTTTTGCCATGGAGACTTTACAACTGGAACGAGACTGTTTTATGCATTAATTATTTGAAGCTTTCAGATTTGTGAAAAATGAACACTGTTTAACAGTATTTTTTTTTCAATTAAATAACTGATAAACTATCCCACATTGGTTGGTCGTTTTTTCTTTTATTAAACAAAAACAGTAACATCATCACATACCTTAAATGTTTTTCGGTAGTATCGGATGGCTAAAAAATATTTCTGTCCTTGCAGTTCGCTACAGTTAAGTTATGAGAAGATCACACTTGGGAAGACGTCAGTCATCAAAAATGTGAAGGCCTTTGGAAAGATCAATCAAGAAAATGGGGTTTGTATAATCCCCTTTTCATTCAGTTGCCATTACTGCTAATAATTGAGTTATGTTACTTCTTAAATATGCCCTCTTATCTACAGCAGACTTGTTATGAAAATAAATTTTTTTCTTTAAAGAGCCAACACAAATAAACAAAAGCTATAATTTCCAGATGCACATAGTGGATGTGATAGTGCCAGGAATGGATCCAGCAAGTCAGACTCTTCAAATCAATCTACAGCCTGGTATGTCTTCTTCTTTTTTAATTTGTATTATTTATTTTCTATTTTATTGTTATTATATATATATATATAATATATATGTTTTTTTTTTTTTTTTACATATTTCAGAATATATTTGTGTCAATTTGTTTTGGCTCTTTTTCGAACAGAAGTCCAAAAGTGTGTGGGTGTGTGTGTGTATATATATATATATATATATATATATATATATATATATATATATATATATATATATATATATATATATATATATATATATATATATGTATATGTATATATATATATATATGAGTGTGTGTGTGTGATATTACCTTTAGTAATCAATATGATTGAATAACTAGCAGCAAATTGGTGGATTATTTAATTACATATTTGAAATCAGGCAGCACAGTGTGATTAATCTCAAGTAGTTCCAAACTTGTGTTTAAATGTTTACAATAAAAATTTGCCTTTGTTTCAAACTATTACTTTATTACCATCAAAGTCATGTTATGAAAATATGGAGTGTCTTTAACACTATTTATTGGCTAATGAGGTCCAACTAAGTTATTTGCTGATGGCACTCCTTTTTATTCTTGCCTAAGCAATCTTTCTGTGGCGAGGACCATTGTGGTCTGGTCTACTTGTGATCGGAAGGTTGCAGGTTCAAACCCCAGATCCACCGAGTTGAAGGTGGTGTGAGTGATGAAACACTTGCTCTCCCATCTTCTGACCTTTGTGTGTCCGTGTTTACAGTGTGTTTGTTCACTGCTGTGTGTGTGCACTGGGTTGGGTTAGATGCAGAGCACAGATTCCGGATAATGGTCACTCCATATATGGCCAACTGGTTACTTTCACTTCACTTCACTAGATGGTAGATTGTGTACTTTTTAAAGTCTAATTTATTTTTACAGGACTGCCGGACACTATTTTCGTGCTTCCAGATGAAGATTTGATTACTGTTGAGAACAGGACACCAATCAACTTTAAAGTTGAGGTTCATGACCAGTCCCAGAATGTCAGCATTCTGCCGAATCTCATCGTCCACTGTCAGGTGCTCGAACACATGCAGGCCAATGTGAAGAGTCATTGGGGCATTCATGCAAATTATCTACCATGATTGGGATTATATCATTAGCATCATCTAGTCTTCTGTTCTATAATGTAATAAAATATATGATATATCTACTTTTAAAAAGCTTTTGAAAAAGTTTAAATTCAACAAAGATAGAGAAATGAACTTTACTATATTTTGTTTCTTCTCATTCCAATGTAATAGTTCAGTGGTGATTGGGAAAAACAGTTAAACATTATATAGGGTTTCACTTAATATTAAACTAAAGCTAAGCTATTGTAAGTCTTTAGAAAAGTATCAGCAATGATAAAGACGATCATATAACAATTTAAATTTTTGTCTTGTATTAGTTGCTGGGGGCTCCTGACCTGCCACTTGAGGTTGTGGACTGCAGCATCAGTGGCTCAGGACTCATTCTGACCAAACAGCTGTTCCTGAAGGATATGAACGCTGAGCGAATCCTGACAGCTAGATTCAGCACTCCTGTGAGATTTCACACAAAAACTTTCTTGTCAATATTATTCCTTTATACTCAGTTTTTGAAAGGGAGTTTAAAAATACATGGAAACTAAAAATATTTGTCATTCCTAACTGGGATTTTTTGTTGTTTCAATGACAACATATTACCTCATAATATTGTATTGAATTCTAGCTATCGTTTATGCCCTCGATTTGTTAGCTTTGAAGAATATCAAGTTGGACAGTAATGTACTTTTAAGATTTCATCTACCCATGTTTGATTTTTTCTCTGAATATTTTCTGTTCTTTGTTGTTCATAACCCAGATAATCTTAAAGGGGCTACTTTCAAACACTAAACTATGTTGTCATATTTCCTAAATTACTTCATATTTCTTTGAGTCAATGACAAATTTTTCATAATTTATTCAATAATAGTGTGTGCACCAAGGCTTTTTGTTTTGATGCTATTGAATCCTTCAAAAGTTTAGCAGTCAGTTGTACGCTGCTTACAAAACACTTTTTACTATTTAATCTAGAATCATGGGAATGTGCCGTGTGTGGAGCGAAGTCTCCGGGTTTTGCCCAGTTCACAAACCTGTCGTCTGGAGATTTACAGACAGGAAGAGAACTCTGAGGATGTCATGGTGCTGCAGAATTATGAGCGTATCGATTGGACGGCAGGAGACACTCTTGGAAACTTACGTTTCCGGCTGTTCGATGAGGGAGGGAGACTGATTCCCCTTCAGTCAAAATTCACCAGCAAGATTCAGGTATTGATTTTTTTACAGAAAACCTGGATCAGATTAATGATTTTATATGGTACTAATTGGAACCCAAAGCAGAATTGCACATTAAGGAAATGTGAAAAAGAAATCACCAGAATACTATATTAATATGTTAAGGTAAGCTATAATTTTTTTTTTGTTGAGACCATTTTTTGTACAGTAACAGAAGCTCCTTCAAAACTACAAAAATAAAAAATAAATCAGTTTGCAAAATAGGCCAATTGGCCAAATTGCATATTTTTGCTATGTTTGACTCCATCTTTTTCACAAGAAGTTAATGGCTGATTTTTTCAGATCCAAGCCTTATTTGCGCCTTAACTTTTGCTTAACCGAAGAGTGATGTTATGTTCACTTGATTTGAGTTTTTTCCAGGTCCTGGTCATAGAATTAGAATGGCATAAAAAGTGACTTATTTCAGTAATTCCTTTCAAAAAGTGAATTTGTATATTATTTTATTTTTTGCACACTGACTGGCACATTTTAAGTGTTTACTTATTTTAATTTTGAAGACTATGACCGAAAACTAATGATAACCCCAAACTCAGTATCTCAGAGAAACAAAGATTACTGTGAAAGTTTTCAATTTTGAGTACACTTGGTGGCAGATTTTTGCTAATTAACTCAAAACACTTGTAAAAGCCTTAAAAAGGTCTCTGTACAGTTTTTTAGGTTGCAAAAACATAGTGAAGACTGCTGATTTGACAGCTACCTAAAAGACAACTATTGAAACCTTTTACAAGGAGGGCTTAGAGCTTGGAAAAATATTATTGCAGAAGAAACTGGCTGTTCACAGAGCTTGTTGATGGGAAGGAAAAGATGTGGTAGAAAATTGCTTAAGCAATAGGGATAACGTCATTTTGCAGAGGATTGTAAAGCTAAACCAATTTAAAAATGTGGAGGAAATTTACATAGTGGACAGCAGCTGAAATGACAGTTTGTGTGTAATGATATCAAAATTATTAGCAGTTGAACTGTATTTTCATGATCTTCTAATTATATGACCGGTTCCTTTATAGTTTATGATGGAGACACAAACATAGTAGGTAGGTGTTGCCAATTGCCTTGACAGCATTTCTAGGGCAACACGGATTGCTTCATTAACTTACCTGACAAAAAAAGATATGTTTGTATATACTTATACTTATATATTTATAAAACAGGAAATGAGACATTCTTGAATAGTTGTCTTTTGTTGATGAGATTAAGAGGGTGCCATTTTAATTGCAGACTGAACTACACTTGTAAGACGTGAGAAACATACTAAATGGCAGAGATTAAATGCAATTGTTGCAGGTTGGTCACATGATGCTCTTAATATCATCAACAATAATCAACCCAGTACCTTCAAACATATCTCGCCACTATTTGGTATTATGCTTTGTGATAGAATCTTGTTCCATGCTCACAGAGTGCAGTTAAAATTTCAAATACGTATAAAGGAGCTGCTTCTAAAGAAGCTGGTATACTTTAATTCCTAATTGGAGATTTTGCTCAAATGTGTTTGACAATGAGATTTATTTTATTTAAAATGTGTTTATTTGATGACATTTTTGCACTGTTACAAACCAAGTGTGGGTGCATGCTTTTTTGATCGCAGTGATCTAAGTTGCTTGTGTATGTTGCAGTTGACCTGGACAGCTGAGAAGAACTCTGCGGATCTTGCTCTGGGGAAACTACCGAGTGTGGTTGTGCCAACTCATGCTGGCCGTGACCATTACTACCATGTTACTTTCCAGGACGAGCCGAGCATTAGCACATCCTTCATCATAATGTGAGTTTACTCAAGCAACTTTTGAATTACATTAATTAGTTTGGAAAAGTATTCAGAGATAATCTAAAAGCATCAACTCATGTCAGTACTTGAGCTAAGTACATTTAATTATTGAATGAGTCATTTATAGAGCTTTACTTTGAAGTAGTATGCTACATACTAGCGACCTATAATCAAGTGTTTATTGAATTTATGTAATTTGTTTTTGTAAAGAAATTTTATATCTGTCTAAATTCTTTTACCAACTTTCTCTGTGTCCGTCAAACATCAAGACCACGTCCGGATGAGCCTGAGCGTTTGCGAGTCAAACTTTGTGTGACCAAGGTCCAGATGGGCAAAACTCTAACTGACTGCGCATGTGAGATCTCAAGTCATTTTTTATAGCTTCACATCTTTCAGGTTGTAGCTTTCTGCTGATATACAATTGAATATATGAAAAGGTGATTCAGGAACCTTGAGATAAGTGCTATTTCTAGAAGAAAATCAGAGGACAAAGAATTGTTATTTTATTATGCATTAATTTATCTTTGAGGGTCACACCTACAACTGAAATTGCCAAGCTGCAGAAGTTGTTCCACAGGATAACTGATAATAAAACTATAATTGATAAGAAGTCAATATGTGGTTGTGTTATCAGTCACCAAATACTGTGACTGATGGAGGGTCTGTATCTCTTACTCGGTAATATCAATTTAACAAAATTACCTTTTACTTGCAGAAGACCTCATCATGACATGGTCTTTATAATAATCTAAAGAGCCCCTATAATTATTTTGAAAGGTTAATAGTATGTTTTTATTAGTATAGTCTCCAGCAGCATGTAAACACATATAGGAGGTCAAAAATTCTTTGTTTCCTTATAATATGGATAAAAAATGTCTTTTTTTAACTTTTATTGTAATTTTTTATTTACATTTTTAACACTTAATCCGTTTTCCTTTCAGATGTGGAACTGATAGATCAGTTTGGGAACAAAACCGGATGTTTAAATGCACAGAGTGTGAAAATGTTAAAAGTTTCTTCTCAAGGTCTGGATAAAACTGCTCTGAAAATCGAATGGCAGGTAAACAAAACATACTGGAGCTCTGCCGAATCTACACAATGCAGATCATTTGTGGTCAAAAACTTTCAGGTTTAAAATGGTGTGTAAATGATGAGACCAGATACCTGAAAGTATAATGATTTAATCATTTAATCACCTTCATTTAATAATGATGTTTTTTACAAATTCCTTTATAAATTGTAAGAGGATTTTGTTAAACAGTTGGGAGATATATATATAATGATTATCTTGGTTAAATTTGTTTTTACAATTAAGGAAAAAAATGGGCAGTTCTAGGTTCTTAAAATATTCATCAAATTATATAAATTTTCTTTTGTGCTTGGGATTTAACTTGCGTATATGCTTTCCTATGTAGGCCAGCCCTGGGCGCCTAAGTGTGAGTGGTCTCCGGTTTGTGGGAATTTCTTCAGGCATGAAAGAGATATGCTTCCGGTATAAGCAGATGAAGGAACTGTTGGAAGTACAAGTGACAGCAGGGATTCCAACTCAACTAAAGCTAGCAGTGAAGCCAGAGATGGTATCAGTGCAATTTTTGTTTAAAGCTAATGTGTTTGTTTAACCCTTGATCTCCCCCAAAAAAAAGATTAAATGTTGCTTTGAAACAAATTTTATGACAACAAAAATATATATTTTTTTTCATCCAGACAACATGATGTATACTTGGAATGATTTGGCATTAGTGGTTTATTAATAACCTAAAAGACAACATAAGTTGGTGGTATATGCAGGTTTTTTCTTTCTCACTAGAGTTTATAAAATGTATTTGCTGTTGTTGAATAAGTTTTAAATGAGTTTGAGTGGATCATTTAAAAGTTGTGTTTTGTAGCCTATCCAGGTGATGAATGGCCATGGTTTGGAGAATCCAATAATACTTCAGCTTTGTGACGATTGGGGAAATGCTTCACCTGATCCAGGCATCACGATCGAGATGAAATCTGATCAATTGTCAAATCTGAAGGTGCACTCAAATATCCAGTCACTTTTTTCTCTAAAGCATTGTTACAAATGATGGTTGTGCTCTGGGGCATTTTTATGGTTTCTTGTGGATTTTGCATTGTTTAAATTTTAAAGCTTAATACAAGTAATTGACCTGGAAAATGAAAATAGCTTAATTCTAAAAATGTTACATTTTACTAAAATTCAACTGTAAGCTTTTAAATTCACTGCAGACAATATCGGTTATAAATAAACATAATTAAAAGTCTTAAAGATTTTTTTTTTTGCAACTGCAGCTTTACTAGTGTATAATTCCAGGCCATGTATGTATTATTCACCTGGCTTTTTTATTATTAAGCAATTATTAAGCTTCCCAGAAACAAAATATTGTTAAATAAATTCTGCTTTTAACTTTTATTTTTGTTTAAATAGTTTGAAACAACTTTACTCACTTTGAAAATGTAAATGTATTTTTTTCTCAATAAACATACTACTAATAATGTCTGCTTTTAAATATTTTGTATAAGTGCATGCATTAGATTATGTAGAATCATGTAGGTTTTATGTAAAATAACTGCAGATAGTTAAATTTTTTTCCAGAAAGTGCATCCAAACACAAGTATACATAATATTAATAAATATTTGTAAAAGTTACCCCTTAATGCTTGAAACATAACAACCCCCCTTAAGTCTTCAGTTTTCTTTCTCTTTTCTTTTCATGAATCTGGATGTATCTATACTGCACACTTCCATGTCATTATCTCAGGTTATAGTAGTTTTGCTTAGGGTTTAGGAGTTGGGATTTGTGGACGCTAGACAAATGGTCTCCTTTTGTTAAGAGCCTAAGGTATTTAGAATATTGCATACATTCCAGTTCTAAATACTGCAATTAGAGCATATTTTCAGAATTATCGCAAACCTGTTTTTTCATTTTGATGATTTTTCAATTTGTAGATATTTTTAATCCCAAAATTATTTGTGAACGTGATTTATGAGACTAATATGTGACCTTCAATGTATGTTTTATCCAAAATGGGTATTTAAATGCAATAAAAAATAAATAAAAATTTTCAATAAGGTGGTAAATGTTACATTCTAGATCAATATATTTAATTAATTGATTTCAAATATGGGTAAAATTATTGTATAAAAGTGAAAGTGTTTTGTTGTAGTATAAAACCTGGTACTGGGTTTACAGAGTGGTAAGAGGGGTAAAGTTTGTCTCATTTGGTCACACGGTCATTAAATTCAGTACCATTGACAGGGTTAGAAATAGTGCATTTATCGCATTTAGTAAACAATAGTCATTGCTGTAGAAATAATGACATAGAAACTAGTTCATTTTAGTTCTCATAAACCCAATACGTTAATGAATGTGCATGACATAGACACTTCAACAGAATAATAAGTTCCAGGGCAATCCTTTTTTTGTCTTGTTAAAGCTGAAAGTATTTTGAAAGTAGTTTGATGTGTTTTCATGTTTCATTGTGTTTTATTTTGTTGTTGCTGTTTTTCAGATAAAGTCATCAGTTTCACATCCTCTAGATTCAGAAGGAAAAGCTGTCTTTAAATTGCACAGTATAAGTGGACCCATGTAAGCATATAAGATCGACTACTGGATGTGTAAATCTAACCTGTATTTCTTCATCTTAAAATCCTTTAACATGGATTGTCTGGAGTAGGAAGCTGCTATTTAAATTCACTCTTTTTACTTTTTTTACTTGAAAATACATGAATGCCTCTGGTGTTTCTGTGATCTCATTTAGTCTGGTCAATCTTGTCATGAAAACTACTCTGGTTAAGTTCTTGGTGAAATTATTGTATCTTTCTCTCAGTTCTTTTCTGTTTGTTTTCTGCACAAGAGGGGACCATGAGCTCAAATTTATGGGAACTTTGAGCAAAAAATCTATTCCTGGACCTGTTATCGAAATAAACCTGAATCCTGATCCAAATAAACCTGTGGAGCTCCATATTCAGTATGACGCCACAGCTACTTTGTTTGCTGGAGATATCTTTCCTGGTGAGTGATACTTTGTCAGTCTATACTTGTGCATCAAGCCTATGAATTTCCCTTTGCGGAGGCAATACCTTATACTGACCCCATTGCAAAGACTGCTGCATATCTTGAAATTTTCTACCCTCATGTCGAGTCTTCAAAAAAGCATGAACTCTTTCTCTTCTTGAGCTTCGCATTAAACACTGGATAACAAAGTAAAGCTTTGGAAATAAAATAAATAACCATTCTTTATCTGTGCTGAGTTTTAGCTAGTCAACATTGCCATCATGTCACGTTGTGATATTGATCAGTGCAAAGATATTACTTCTACAGCAGTAGCAATTTTGAATTGCTAGTAGTGGGCGTTCTTATCGTGCAAAATTTTTTGTCATTTTGAAAGAATTTCTTCATCAATAGCTTTTGTCTAAAGTGTTTTCAGTTGTTGTGGTGTCTGAGGAAGGAGTACCGGTAACAAATATTTCTCCTGGAAACTTCTCCATGCTCCTCTGGAAAGACACAAATTCAGACCCTTATCCACCATCCACAGTGAGTAAGACTTTATTTTTATTTTTATCTAGTGATACAGGGTTAAGATTCTTTGGTTATGCTGAACAAAATGTAAACAATTTTAGTTCATCCCTTGTGTATAGTTCAAATTGACTATCCTTTTGTTATGTTAGAGGGGAAAAACTTCCACTAAATGAAACGATTGTAAAAATTATATAAAGTTTTTTTTTTTTTTTTTTTTTTTTTTTTTTTTTTTTTTTTTCAAAAATCTGTTAATTAACCTCAGTACTACCAAATGTTTTAAAAAAAATCACCATTCTGACTCTTCAGTCGACAAATTCATATATGATTTTACCTTTATAATTGTTTAGGGTTGTGAAAAGTTAAGGTAGTTTAGAAAGTATAGTTTAGGGCAGTTGCGGTCTGGTGGATAAGGAAATCAACTTGTGATCAGAAGGTCACCAGTTCTATCTCTAAATCCACCAAGTTGAAGGTGGTGAAGGGATGAAACACTTGCTCTCCCATCATCAGCAAACACAGCTGTGGTGCCCTTGAGCAAGGCAGCAATTTACTGACTGCTTTCCTGGCTCTGCAGCCATGGCTGCCCACTGCTCTGGGTGTGTGTTCACGGTGTATTTGTTCACTGCTGTGGGTGTACACTGGGATGGGTTAAATACAGAGCACAAATTACAGATATGGGTCACTCCATATCTAGCCAACTGGTCACTTCACTTTCACTCTTTCTCTTCACATAATATAATCATGCATTTTTTGATTGTGGTTGTTTTCCTTAGCTGGTAAAAGGCTAAACTTGCATTCAATGTCAATGTTGGCACAATTAAACCTTTAGTAGGCCTGTTTAGTTGACGATTTGTGCCAAAACAAAAGAATCCTTAATTTACTCACAGAGACATTTTTTTGTAATCAAAACATTTCCTCAAAATATGTGAAAAAATATTTGTCAAATTTTTTTTCTTAGGCAATAACTCTGAAGTGCAATAAACGGAAAAACTCTGACAATGAGGACTGTTTCTGCTTCAGGTAACCCAACTATAAACTGATTTTCTTACTGTTAAATTTGATTTTAAAACCGTTTCAATTACTTGGGTGAAAACTGTAATGAAGGTTCTGTACAATTTCTTTAGGGGTCATTAACTATTTTCCCTTGTTACTGTCCACGTATGACAATTTTATGAATACAGTTTAAAAGTTTTTAGTTATAAAATTCAGAAAGGCTGAATTGGAATGACCATGTAATTTTATTTACTTACTTTTATATACTACACCTTTTTATAGTTTTCCTCATTCGACTGTGGTTTTACTTCCTGTTTCCTTTTTTGTTCAGAGACAAGCAGATTCCAGAGCTTGCAGGGAAGTATGTTGTGCAATTTCTTTTGGTTTACAACAAAGTGGAACACCTCTGGAGCAAGCAGGTGAGGATGGTGTACATGTTATAAAAGTTATATCTAATTTGACACAAACATGTCTTTCTGTCTCAGATTCCACTCCATATAGTTCCCAATAAACCAGTGAAACTAGCCCCAGAGAGTCCGGCTATGACTCCTGTGGTCTCAAATTGTACTGTCCGAGCCAATCGCACACTGCTGCAGAGATTGAGTCTAAGAATTATGGTGAGCCTAGCCTCTTGGCGATTTTCTGATTTGTTGAAAAATGTAAATTTCACAACTATTTGCTTGTATGATTTGTAACTTTTCATTCTGTATCATGTTACTCTGGCAATTGCTCTCTCTCTCTCTCTCTCTCTCTATTACTACTTTGTGATAATGTAAGAGTGATAAATTGCATATTGTGTTTAAAATAGCATGGCATATTGTTTGGGAAATGAAAAGTTATTTCCAACTTGTATTTTTTTTATGTGTTTTCAAAAGATTACTTTGTTTTTGTCATTACATTTTAAGTGACTTTCTTTAATGGTGTAATTTATATCTTGCTATTTATTTATTTTAATTCAAACAAACCCATTCAGTTATTTTTTTATATTTAGCGTGCAACTATTTTATAGCAAAAAAATAAGTTATATATATATATATATATATATATATATATATTTTTTTTTTTTTTTTTTTTTTTATTATTATTATTTAAATTATTTCTCTTATGCACATCTCAGTTTCTGTTCAATGTCAGTTCAGATAAGTTTTACATCTGACCATATCTGATCAGATATAAAAGGTATCAATTATTTATGTAGAACTGCTACACACGCTGGACCCTGGAAGCAAAGTCACTTGTAATTGTGTGTGTGTGTGTGTGTGCGTGTGTGTGTGTGTGTGTGTGTGTGTTTGTAGGATCAGCACAATAACTTGGTACAACATGCTCTGGAAGGACGAGTGGCTGTTTCAGTTACTGGTTCAGGAGATTCTGCTTTGTTTCCTGTGTTTGAGACAAAAGAGCAGAGTTTATCATTCAGCCTTACCAATGGAGAGAGCACCATCACTGTGAGTCACGTTCTTGTATTTATTTCATATGGCCATTAGTTTATGTTGAATAGTTTATGTTGTATGTATAAATTATGTTGAATTTACTTGACTGTGATGTTGAAATCATAATGTCCAAGTTAGGACTGCAGCAGTTAATCGAACTATTTGATAAAGTAATGTTATGAGAAGCTTTGTTTCGTGCGACTTTTAGTTTGACCTTCTACTTCCAGGTTAACTCGGCCGACAATAAACTCATATATCGCTTCTGTTTTCAAACAAATTTATTACATTTCAAATGACAGTTTGATGGCTCTTGGTTTTTTTTGGGTAATAAAAATAGAAATTGATTGGTTAAAGTGCTAGGTTAACAATTTTATACATAATCTATAGCTGTAGCCCTAGTCTCTGTTTTTTGTGTACTTTTCTTTTTATGTTGTTATCAGAAACTTAAAATTAGGTCATTAAGATTTGTAACTTTTGTTAACACATTTGATTAATAAATAATGTACTTTCATATATTAATATGTATGTAATCTAAGATACTTTGTCATGAAGAGAACATACTTCCTCCATGGAAGTAATCTTAATAACTCTCATGATTATGAAAAAAATAAACTCTTGAATCTTCTTGAAGCACTTTTCTCAAAACTTGGCTTTGCCTGTTTAATTAACTCTGTCTCCCTGCATTATGAAAGTTCTCTTGTTTCCTGTTATTGCTGTGATATTCAATATTGTGTTATCTAACTAATGTAAGTAAATGTCTCTAAAAAGGTAACCCCCTAAGTATTCCTTTTTTGTGATTAGTTAAAGGTTCAGAATGAGCCAAAACTGCTGTTTACAACAGTGTATAATAAACCTTCGAGGGATTTTGAGCAGAGCATACAGACACATTCTGGAAAAAGTCTATTACTGGTTGTAAAATAGTTTTGACCTTTTTATAACCCTCTAAAGATTCTTGATGTGTTTATGACTAGGAGTGGAAGTGATTTAGGTTCCTGTAATTTCTGAAATTTGTTATGTTGATTTCTGGTGCTGAAGAACTGCTTTATGTGACATTTGCAATTATGTCTAATATTTATTGTATTGTTGATGTTGAGCCATCATCTGATCTAAACAATACTATTTATTCTGTCCTCTGTAGGATGTGGTGCTGCTTGAGAACAGTCCTGGTGTGGATGGGGCAGAGTATGTCCTCCTTTTCACTCCGGAGTTTGAGAAGGAAGCTTTACCTATTACCCCATACAGTCTGCCCTTCCGATTCTGTAATGGTTAGTAAATTAACGAACACATCAAGCTTTGGTTACAGACTAAATTATTTTTAAGTGATCTAGTACCTAATTTGTACCCTTTTAAAATATTTTGACCTATATCTGGTTCCTAATAAATTATTATAATATAATAAAACAATAATCCATTACAATATATTTGTTTAAAATGCAAATAAACTAAAATGCTAATTGGATTTTAAAAATCCGTTAATGCATGCAATTTGGAAAGTGACTTTTTATTTGTACAAATTCCTATTTGGGAATTAATAGTACGAACCATCTCACAGAGAGATTGCTATTTTATTTTTATTTCTTCACATCAGTGCTTTGAATATAAAATTGTTTCTCATAGTTGACAATTAGGTCTTCTTTTGGGTTTCTTGAATTAAGATAATCAAGGTTAATGCGGGTTCTTATTCTCTGATCTATTCCAGATGCACAAAATCAAGAAGTGGTTACGAGACTGAGCAAGCAGAAAGATCGACTGTCTCAATCTATTGTGATGTTCAGAGAAATCTTCGACACGTCTGCTCAACTGTTAGCTGAACTGAAGTGTGAGAGCCGCGTTCACTGAGTTTTTATAACATGTATAAGTTATTAAGACTGTTATTTATGTATTTTATATATAATTCATTCTTTAGTGACTTGTATATAATGTTTTATTTATATTAATAAATAAAGTTTAAAAAAACAAACATTTTAACATACTAAAGAATATTTATCCACAAATAGTTGTAAACCCTTTGAAAATGCATACTTAAATGTTTTGAATAATGCATACCTATTTCATTTTATTAGATGAGGCCCTTCAATTGATCTGTATATACGTTATTTTTGTCTTGTGAATGCATTCTTGTGCTTTTTTTATAAATGAGCACTCTTAGCTATGTATCTATGCAAATGTCATTTTAAATATGTGTTTTCATGTATAAATATGAATGAATAGAAGTGCATTATAGAATATTTAAAAATTAATTAATAAGTACACAAATTTAAAATATGCATTTTTCCCTCATTGTTGTGTGAAGTATTCCCCATATTATATAATATCTTGTTTGAGTTATTGTGCTGTATTCATAGATTTAAGTATTTCTCTACAGCCCAGGTTCGAGATGCAAATTTCAAATTAAGTGAGTTCAATCCCGAGCTCAAGAAAAATGGCTTGGACATCTCAAAACTAGCCACTGTGAGTCTTCTTTTGAGTTAATGTTATTGTAAAAACAAGTCTCTGCTGAAGTTACTGAAATGCATTTCTATCTGTTCAGCTTTCAGAAGTAGAGCATGTGATGAAAACAAAGAAGGAACATTTAATCTCTTTAGAGAAAGTGCCACGTCGTAAATGCACCATTACTGATTCTTTCAAAGGCAGCCGGCATGTTCTGGGAAAGGTCTATTTTCTTTTATAAGTGATTTAAGTAGCTATATCTGTAAAATTAGTTTCATGAATACGTTGTGAAAGCTTGTGGGAAGACGTTTAAGAATGGTGCAGACCTTTTTCCTGAAAACAGTTAAAATACATTTCATAAATACATTTGATTTTCATGTTATAGGTTGCACATCTGGCGCTGGTAAAGGACGATGATGTGGCGAATGTGTTGTCTTGGCATCTTCTGGGTGACATGGACTGTGTAGTAACTGAAACTACTTCTGCTGCCAAGAAAATTTATGATGACACACAGGGACGGCAACAGGTCTTGCCACTGGAGACAGTCTTCTGGAGACCCAACCAAAGGTCAGTATTACAGTAATTGTAGCTCATGATTTCAAATCATCTCATAAATTACCCATAACTACAAATAATTAATATTATTAGTAGGTAAGTCACATTTAATAATAGTTGTCATATTGTGACTGAAGGCTGGATACTGATTAGCTTATTTTTTTCACTGTCTATATTATTGTCCAAGAGTGTTTTACTTTGACTTGAGTAAGTCTTTTACCCAAACCATCCATTGTAGATTACCATAGCTATCTCAGAAAGCCATAGCGGAGAGACAATAGATCACATCAGTGAGAGAACACAGGACTTCGTTTGGCTAGTTTGTGCTGTTTCTCTGTAGTTTATTTCTTGCATAAAGTCATACAGTAGATAACATACTTTTACAGTCAAACATTCTCCAATTTTTTTGCCAGTAATAATGTCAATTGTTTTTTAGTTTTTATTTTCTTTTATATTTTCTTTCAGACCTCTTCCTCACATCAGGAATGGTCAACCTTTCTTCAATCCAGTTGGAAACCCAGTATTTGCCAAAGATTTGCTAATTTTTCCTGATCATGCTGAAAGCTGTCAAAAAGGTGAGTAAACATTACTTGCTCAAAACAGTCTGAAAACAACATTCATGTAAACAAATATAGTGCATTGATCAAAAGATGTCATTAAATATCTGCCCTCTTGTGCTGTATATGATAGCTTTATGACTTGCAGTTAGTTTTTGTCCATTCATAATTCAATCATATTGTTACTCTAGTTTTTTAGTAAACATTTGATTGAGCACTAAATCAGAATGTAACTAGGGGACAAATCAGCATTAAAGCATAAAAAAGTCAGTGTCATCGGACATGTTGCAGAGGTAAATGATGGAGAGCTAACTGTTCGGTAGCTGAATGATCTGAGGAAAGATGCCGTTTTTAGGAGGTATTAAATGGCTGCTAGGTGTGGACTAACTACCTCAAACTAATGACTTATTGTTCATTTGTTATTAAAACAGATCAATTTTGTCTGACTAAATGCTTCTTGGTTATAAGAGTCCTCTACAATGGGATTTCATTACCAACCATTGCCCTCGTACAGACCTAGTAATTTTAGAAGTAATATAATGTTATAACAGTTCTCTTTATTCTTTAGTTTTTACAGCTCTACTTGGAGACACTATGATTGTCGATGACTTGGATTCAGCTAACGACTATAGAAAAAGGGTAGGTGCATGTGCAGAAAATAATTTTTTTATTTTTGAAATGTTTATTATCGGAAAGTCATCACTTTAAGGATTACCTTTAGAATGTGACTTGTGGGGTTTTGCATGTGTGTTGTACCTGGCATTCTGTAGTATCCCCTAGTTCTGCTTCTACAAATTTGTACTTGTGATTGATGGAACCTTTTGAATCAATGCCTAGCAAGAAAATGTTTTAATCAGATTTATCTTTTCCTGAGATCATGGGTGTTGCTCAGTATTTCACAAAATGTATTCCACTTCCACCATTCAGGGGTAAAAAAATTTTTTTTGTCGCGACTTGCAAGCTAATGTTGTTAACAGTTTGCTAGATTGATTTTAAGGCTGTAAACTCTTTGGGGTTTTAGTTTTTGACATTGAATTGAACTTTTGGTTTATTTTTGTTGTTATTTGCCATTGTTACAATTATTATGAAATGTGTGTATCTTTCAGGTGGTTCAGAATCAGGTGCAGTGTCCCACGCTTCTTACCCGGAGAGGAGAGCGGATTCGTTCTAATGGAAAGTTTGGAGGTCTGCAGAACAAAGCCCCACCTATTGAGAAGCTGCGAGGACAAGTATTTGGAGCTCCGTTACCTGAAGCATTTCACCATACAACACGTCAGATCGGTAAAGCTGGAAAAAAGCTTTTCTTCTCTGTAATGTATTATTTTTCCTGCATCAAGAATTCAAAATGGGAACATTAGGTCAAATAGACAATATTTCTTGAGGTTACAATAAAATATGTTGTTGCAAAAATATATGAAAAAGTACTGTTCTTTTTCCAAAATAAAACAAATAATTAATGAGCATATGTTAAAGAAATGGCTTTACTTTTCTTGCTGTTGCTTGTTTTTTTCTAGATTATTTTTTAATCATAGCATTGATCTGGTTTTAAAAGTTTAGATTATTCTTTAAAAGTTTCAAAGGGGTTATAGCAGCCAGTTTTCAAGTTAAGTGAAATAAATTACTTTTTCTCCTAATACATACGTGTATGTAGGTTAAACAGTAAATAAATGTGTATTCTTTTCTCCTTTTTTGAAAGAGGGGAAAAATATTTGTTACATTTATTGGATCCTACTTAATGAAATACATTTTCTTCTATTTTTCATTTGCTTCTTTTTCACTCCATAATGCAAAGTGTTAAGTTATTTGAAAAGCATCCTAATAATTCAGATAATACACCATTACTGTATGAGCTCTGTCTGGATGACTCTGTGTGTGTTTGTGTAGAGCTACTGCAGCATTATAGTGCAGCGATCCAGAAGGCCTCTGTCGTCCAGTCTGAATACAACAGTCATTTAGAGGAAATGAAGAGTCCTCCAATGAAACAGAAGCAAGAAGAGCTCAGAAAACAAGAAAAAGAGATGGAAAATCTGGTGAAAACCCTTGGTGCGTGCTGAAACACTAGAACTTAAGCTGAGAAGAGTTCTATATGACTAGTAACATAGAGTATACAAAATGTGAAAATGTGTTGCTCATAAAAGCATTATTGCAAAAAGCAGTTTTAAGATTTGTTTCTGTCTGTCCTTGCAGCCAAAACTCCAGAGCAGATGTCCAGCACTGTAAGAATGAAAAGAGGCTTCAGGACAGAGATGCCTGGGCCCTCTTTGCCTCCTAAGAGGATACGTCGAAAAGCTCAAATCATAGGTACATCTAGTATAGTTCTCACAAATAATAGCACAAGGATTCGGAACTAGTTAACATTAAAAACATTTCTAGTCTCTTTGGTGTATGTTTTACACAATATCTGTTTGCAACATGGAAGCCATACATATGCTGTGTTGTGAACTATTGCAGTTTTTCCTCAAACAGATTGTTGCTCTACACTTACAATAGACCTTCAGGTGAACATCTGCAAGCAATGGTTTACTGCCATCTTGCAACATGAGGGAAGTTTACATACACAGATTCTTGATTCCTTGATTTTGTTGAGTAGGTAGATCCCATGTTTATGTTCCTCACAATTATATTTGTTTTCTTTTTTCTTTAATTCACTTATTTAGTTACTTTGGCCTGTAAGTCTTTTTTAGTTTCTCAGACTGATGATGAACATTTGTGAAATTAACAGTGTGACATTTTCACTAACTCTTCAAGTCAAATGTGTCCATCAAATCATCAACTTTTAATGAATGCAGTCATCTTGTTTCTGAAATTCAACCAGCTGCATGAAATCGTTGTGATTTAGTTATTTAGCTGTCTTTGCTTGTGTTACGACCACTGGTGGTAAGGTCTGGGATAAGGAAGTAACATAAAAGATGGATGTTTTTACATTAAATCAAGAGGAACAGATCCGGGTGAATAAAAAAATGCTGGCAATTAAGAATACAGGAAAAAGGCAAACGACAAACTTGACTCAAGTAAGGGAATTTATTTACAGTGAATCCCAAAATATTCACAACAACAATATAACAATCACAATAACAATATGAGCTATATACAGTGTGGGAAGGGATAAACAGAGGACTGAAGTGGTGTTCGTAAACAAAAATAACAATAAAGCTGACTAAATGTTAAACCCTCTTCTCTAACTAAAGCACAATACGAAAGACTAAATGACTACTCTAACTAGAGAAATGATAACAAAAGACTGAAAGACGCCCACTTCACTTACCTAGTGTGTCTTACAGAGAAGTTAGCCTACCACAACCCTGCCCACAACAACGCCAAAGTTTCTTTCTCAATAACAGAGTAATTGAGTTGATGTTTGTTGAACCTCCTGTAGAAGAACAGCTCGAGCACCAGCACTACTGGCATCAACTTCTAGCTTGGATTTAAGGTTGAAATTTGGGGCTGACAAAACTGGTGTATTACAAAGCAGCAACTTTACATTTTCGAATGCATGTTGACATGCATCTGTCCAGATTAATGGAACAGCATGACTTAGCATAGCAGTGAGTGGTTGCACAACTGTGAAAAAATTCCTACAGAAATGTATGTTATATCCCGCCATGCCCAAGAATCTCCTTAACTCCCTTTGAGTTTTTGGCACAGGATACTCATTAATAGCGACTACTTTTGCCTCAACTGGACAAACTTTCCCTTGTCCCACTTTCTTGCGAAGATAAATTACAGTAGCTTGAGCAAACTCACACTTTGCCAAATTGAGGGTTAAAGAAGCAACAGCTAAGCGATGAAACACTTCCCTCAAATCTTTTGAGTGTTCTTCCCAACTCGTTGTGTGAATAATTAGGTCATCGAGGTAGGCACTACAATTTGAGACGTTGGCTAGTACGCGGTTAATTAAGCGCTGGAATGTAGCTGGTGCATTCTTTAGCCCAAAAGCCATTGATCGATAATGCATGAAGTTATCTGCAGTAACAAATGCTGAAATTTCAGATGCTCGAGGTGTGAGTGGCACCTGCCAGTATCCATTTAGCAGATCAAGCTTGGTCACAAATCGAGCTGTATCTAGACTATTGATATAATCCTCCATTCTCGGAAGAGGATAACTATCCGAGACAGTGACTGTGTTCACCTTCCGATAGTCGTTACAAAATCTCAATGTTCCATCAGCTTTTGGAACCAATTAACAGGGGGAACTCCATGGACTGATACTTGGTTGTGCAAAACCATTCCACCTCTGTTTTCATCACAGCTCTTTTAAATTTGTTCACACAATACGGATGCTGCTTAGTTGGACGTGCCCTATTCACATCAATATTGTGCTGTAACACATTTGACTGAGTTGGTACATCTTTAAAGATACACTCAAATTCTCGAATTAGGGGTACGAGTCCATCTCTCTGACTTTCATATAGATATTTCAAACTGGTTTCTAATTTACCCAACAACACATAGTTACTTAAATGTGAATCCTGAAATTCACTGTGACCATAACATAACCCATCTTGTTGCTCACCTCATATTTCTGGTAAGACAACTGAAACAGTCACAGAACTTGTAGGTTTGTCTGAAACCTTTATGTTCGATGAGAGTGACTCTTCTCGTGAGTGATATGCCGTCAGCATATTTATATGGCAGACTTGTCTTTCAGTATCACTAAGTTTCTCTTTCACCACATATGGACCTGAGAAACAAGCAGACAGTGATGACTGTCCTCTCCAGGAGAAAATGAACGAAACACAGCCTTCTTGTCATATGTTTGTTTCTTTTTTGTTTGAGATACTTTCAAAGCCTTTAAAGCTAATTCTCGTGCTGCATGCCACTTTTCTTTAAACTTGGAAATGTATGTCAGTATGTTAACCTTTGGGCTTGAGTGTGTCTGCTAAATCTGTTCTTGCAACAGTTTTAATGGACCTCTCACTTGATGTCCAAAAACCAAATCACTCTCCTGAACTGCAAAGAGAACCATAGGTATCCCATCATCACAATCACGTGCAGTTTCCAAACAATATTTTCGCAACATGGACTTGAGTGTTTGGTGAAATCGCACAAGTGCACCCTGACTTTCTGGATGATAAGGGCTGGACACACGATGCTGGATACCCAGACTCTTTAAAACCTGCCCAAATACTTTTGAAAGAAAGTTTGTACCTTGGTCGCGCTGGATAACTTTTGGCAATCCGAAGGTAGAAAAGAATTTGGGCAGAACTTTTATGATGGCGTGTAGCAGCGCACATTATAGTCAACAGGAATTGTTGTCCAGTTTTTGTTTTCGGCAATGGACCAACACAATCAATAATAATGTGCTCAAAAGGTTCGCCTAGAACAGGAATCGGTACCAAGGGTGCAGGTGAAATGACATGATTAGGTTTTCCCGAAAATTGACATGTATGACAATTATGACAGTAACGTACCACATCTCTCTTCAGTCCAGGTCAGAAGAAAAAACGTAGGACCCGCTGGTATGTCTTGGTAATGCCCAAGTGAGCTGCAAGCACATGATCATGTGCTAACGACAATGTGTCCTGTCAGAACAAAGTTGGAATCACAATTTGATATACTGCCTCACCATCAAAATCTTTTGCGTACTCAGGACACCATTTCCGCCTCAACAATCCCTTTTGCAAGAAGTAACCACAAGCATGATCTTTTATTTCTTCAGTAGAACACACCAGTTGAAATAAGGGTTTTAACGTTGAATCGTTACCTTGTTACTTAATCAACTTCTCTCGAATCATCAGCGTATTTAACAGTGGCTCCACAACTTCAGAAACATCAAAATTCCCATTCGTCCGTTCACCCTTCAAAGCATGGTCAGTATCCTCCAACTTTTCAACACCTGAAAGAATTGAGGAAAATAAAGTCTCTGAGACCACACAATCTTCTCCTGCCTTACGTGCTTGAGCACGAGTCACAACGCAGGCTGGGAAAATCTTTGACTCAATTGGATGCAGCTCTGCACAAACTTCAGTCTCAACATTGTCATAAACTTCAATCAGAGGCAATACATTTCCACCAGCTAAATCATTGCCCAGTATGATATCAATGGATTTTATGGGCAAAGCTGGTCGAACAGCCATCCGAACTAAACCAGAACAAAGTTCACTTCGCAAATAAACATTGTGTAAAGGAGCTTGAATACATCCCATTTCAATACCTTGTAATAAAATACTAGATCCACAGGAAGACTGCGAAGAAAAGGGTAACAAATCAGCAATCAAAAAAGATTGTAAAGCTCCTGTGTCCCTCAAAATTTTAACTTGCACCTGGTCCTCAGGTTTACCAGTCAAGGAAATGTGTCCCTTACACACAAAAGGCAAATAAGACACTGGAATTTTCTTTTCTTCTGTCATCATTGCAACCATGTACCAGACTGATTTTGGTTGAGTGTTTACACAATACTTAACAGCTTGACTTGCCGCTTGATGGCGCCAATGGCCTAAATTCTCCTGTAAGCTTAAAGTGCATGTCTGGGTAAATAATGAATTTATGCTCCGAAAGCATACTTTCTTAAATACACAATGCCTTTTTCAAGTTTTCTCAGTCCTCTAAAAATGACCGCAGCCCTTCAAACCATCTGACAGCTGTCTCTGGAATCAATAGAGTCACAAAAGCCTTTGAATGGTCACAAAGCAGTGCCCCTCTTCATAAGAGAGCATTGGAACTGCTTACAACAAATCTTACTACAGGTGAAATTCCAGTTCACCAAAGGCAAATTTAGGAATTAATCCTCATCTCTCTCATGGTTGACCTAAAAACTTGAACACAATCAGACATGCAGGAAGCCTATGCATGCAACTCTGCAGAAGATTTACAAAACTGTGTAATTGTGGCTGCAGAGATCCTTAAAAGCCATTAAGTTCCCTCAATCACTCAATTGCCAAAATACCCACAAGGTCTCAAGTTTTACTTTCTCAAACATACTTTTTCTGAATGGAAGAGCACCAGACTAGCTTTTGATTTTTCCTTCACCAAAAGCCAAATTAGTTAAAGATTTATTGTTTGTGCTTTCACATTTTTTTTTTCAAAGTAAAACCCAGAATATTGACATTTTATATCGCCATTGGTCGTTTAGACTTTAGTCAGAGGGGTTTAGCACTTTGTACATTTGTGTAGTGGATTTTATGTACATTCTGAGTTCATTTAAACTTGACATAGAAAAAAGTGAGGATATCGGGTTTTGTGACTTCACCTTTTCTGCAAGTTAAAGTTTTTTTTTCTGACACATTTGTAATTTAACCTGGACTAAAACATTTGGAGCTAGAGTTATGCTAGCTATGTGGGCCATATATTCCCTTTACTGCTTTACACTGGCCTGCAACACCAGCACCAGAAGGTCAAATATTTCCAAGCCCCCCATCACCCCAGCATGCCCCCTGTCCTCCATTATCAAGACAAATAGCTGACTTCCCCTGCATCACATCACAGGGACAAGCTACCAAGTGTGACAGACAACAGTGACAGAGAAGGTCCAAGGGAACAATTTCTTCCTCGTTTTTACTTTTCAACAATCATCTTCAGACCTTCCCAACAAGGTTTCTATAATGTATTTAAAGAGCACAGCAAGTTTCAACACATGCATTTAGGCATTTAAAATTTATATTCAGTTCAGGATGTGTCATAATCTCCATCTCTATTTTGATTACTTTAATGGGGCTAAGATCCATATGCATTAAAATAAATACATTTATAAATGTAGGCATTGAGGGGAATTCTTTACAACAACAAAAAAACACAACAGTATATGTTATGTTCAATTGTAATGTACATTTGGAATGAGTGATGCTTTACTATTTAATTACTTTGGTAATATTCGGTAAATATTTCACACACATTGATTCATATGTATCTTTTTTGGAAGGACACAAATCTTTGAGAATGTTTTTTTGTTTGTTTGTGAAAAAGGTTTTCATTGTCCTCTGAAATTCACAAGTTTGTTCAACTGATGCTTGCTCTGCTTTCTCTTTGCACATCATGTGATCTAGTAACTCATTTTAAATTGCTCTGCTATGAAATGGTGACTTGTCCAATGTTTGTGCCATTTGTTCACCAACACAAAAACAGCGCATTGTAACACTAGTACAAGTCATTTTGGTCTCTTTTTTTATTTGAACTTTTTTTATGCCCCACTGTAAATGGATCAAAATGTATCGTATTCAATTCAAATGAGTAAATGGCTTTTGTTTTACACTTATCTTGAAATGTTTTGCCAAATTGAGTTATTCAAGTCTGCATCTTGTCCTTGAGTATTATCTTCTTGACAGTGAACTGTGATAGCATTTCCTCAACTAAGACTAATTTATAACAGTCAGTCAGCTAAAGTCATTGAAGCACATTGAAATTTCTTGAAATAAAAGAAACTAAACTTATTTGTTCACTATCAAAACTGTTCAAAGGTAAAACATTTAGCTGCCTGTCTGTACTTAACAACAAATTGAAGTAAGTGGGCTTTTGATATCCCTGTTTATATAAAACTCATGTTATTATTTTATGCTTATGCTTTAAACTATTAGCACCTTAAGATGCTCAATGTTACATAATGGCTTCTGCAAACAGATCGTGTGTAAATGTGCAACCTCTTCTGCATTTGTTTTGACTGCTGTTTTTTCCAGGAGGGTAATGGTTTACTTTGTTGCTTTTTCAGATGCTTGATGTGTCAAGGGGGCAGACAGCTGAAGCACTATTCCTTTTTGTTGGAGTTTGAACATCTATTTTAGTTTTGTACTTCAGCATTTTGATGATCTGTAATTTGATTAATGAAAAGATAAATAGTAATTTGGTATGTTACTTTACCCAAGTGAAATGTAACTTTAGTATGTTTTCTGTTCATTTAAATGAATGAAGTTGTTTTAAATTTTCAGTCTGGTTGTTTGTTTGTTTTGACCACTAAGACCTTGTGCAAATAGTTACTTATGGTATAACAACATTTAGTTTTATTTTAGAATATGGTAATGTTGTTATTAAAATGTAAAACATATAACGCTGAGGACACTTTTTGAAATTGAATTTTTTTTCTAACTTGTTGAAAACTGGCATCAGATATTTAGTAAATTACATGAATGAGAGAATATTATCATTTTTATTTTCTTACCCTTGCAATTTTAAAATGTTAACCAGAGGTGAGTATTCTACAATTATTCTAGTATTCTATAGTTCTATAGTTATTGGGTTAATACTTCTTTGCTTTAAATATTCTGATAAAGCGGATTAGCAGAAGTTGCAACCCATTTTACTGTAATGGAGATACTTTGCATAATTTGAAATCTCATTAACTTTAAATGATTTACTAAAAGGTAATTATTTGTAAAATGAACAATAATCATACTCTTGGTATCAATGGTAGCCTGTTGTTGTAAATGTTATTCAGAAACATTCTCTTCCGAAGACCTACAGTTAAAAAAAGCACATTTGTTTCAATGTTACGTTTTAAGGATATTTAAACTAAATTGAAGCCCAGTTCGTGCGCGCGAGGGGCGGAACCTCCAGAGCAACCTCTGCTCGCTGTTGTACCTCTCGCTCTGTCTGCCATCACTCCGATGAGAAGAACGTGCGCTTATTGCGTGTCTGCGCGTTATTCATTTGGGTTCTGACTTGAATGGAAATGAAGCGAGATATCTGGTGTCACGTTATCTGCGCTGGAATATTGCTGCTTTTTATTCAAACGTTAATAATTCCGGCGGTTGGTGGCTCTCCGTCGAAGTTCAACCTCTTCCAGGGTTCCGCTTACTCCAACTCTGCAACCAGACCCAGAAACAAGTGAGTCCAAGTGGTTTAAGTTCACTTTGAATGAAACAGCATCATGAGTCTAATTAATGTCTATGTCAACAATACAGCTATTACTTTGAAAAGCAAAAATGAAATGTAATACGTTTCTTGACATATCTGAAATTTAGTGATGTTGCATGAATTGCAGTCGTTAATTAAATATGCAGAAGAAGGGTGAAAATGTTTTTCTGGATGATAAGATTAACAATTTAACACTTTAAACATTTTAATAGACTATTGAGGGAAATGCTTTTAAGTTGCATTTTGTGTTTCAGTTTTTAAAGTAAACCAAATTCTATGAAAGTTTTAAGCCAGTTCAAACGAATAATCCAAATAAATAATATTGTGCAAATACAAATTCTGTTTATTTTTGCCATGGAAAAACATATAGGCTTAAAATGGGTTAGTCCAGCAGGGGATAAAAATTGTGTGGTTTTAACTCTAGTTACTTTTTCTTCAGAAACTGGTGTGCTTTTGTGGTCCAGAAGAATGTGTCTTGTGCGGTCTTGGATGAAACCGTGCTATCGATGCCGTGTCCATCAAATCAGCCGCAGTGCTCACATCAGATCAGGTAAATGAATCTGGAAGAGTTGAGGGTTTTCATCAGGAAAGAATCATCACACAGAGCCCCGATTCTGACAAGAAATAGCATTGTTGTCAAAGTCAGAGGAGAGATAAGTTATTCCCGGAGAACTAAAGCCCCTGCAGATTTTTGTTCCAGCCCTAGAGAAAGACCTGTACAGTAGGTTTAAAAGGTGCCATAGCATGTAAACTTTTCAGACATTTCTTGCATGTTTTAGTATTGTTCCCTCATCAAAAAATGCCTCAAGTAATATTCAAATTGGTTTGTGCATGTTTTTGTAAATCTATTTTCTTTTTCTGTGAGTTAAAATGACTGGATGACTGTAGCCACTCTTATTGGCCATATTACTGCCCATAATGATAATATTTTCCACCAGTACACAGATAAAATTTATCAAGAAGCTTTTGGGGTCTGTGCAATTCATCGGTTAACTCAAATCCAAAAACAGACTCTGGATTGTTTATTTAAGAGCCTAAATGCATCACACATAGCCAGTTTCTATCGAGTACATCATACCGCATAATAAAAACAAAAAGAACATTGATGTTTCATAGAAGAATGTCAGCAGGGGGAATCATGGGCAGTAGGAGGGACATGAATTACACGACTAGTTTTCTGGATAACAACCATTTGAGGTGATTTAAAAACAATGTTATGTTTATTAGGGGTTCAGCGATTGTGTAGAGGTGCCAAATATTTATTATAAAGGGTTTGAAGGGGGCATGATATGGCACCTTAAAACAAACCAAGAGGAGCTTAATGAGTAGGATCCAGTGTGTTGCAAGGTTAAAATGGAACTGGAATGAAGCTCTGGTCAAGATTGTCTTTCAATTTTTTCATATTAACGTGTTTTTAAACAAAGCAAACACAACCCAATCCTACACTGTTCGGTCATTTTATTTCCACATTTGCATCCGAGTTTGAGCAAATATAGTGTGTTGTACAGCTGGCCAAGTCCACTCCTTTCCTCCTGGTACGTAGAAGTACAACCCAGAAGGCCTTGCATGACTGCATGGACACTTACTCGCACTATTTTTGACAATATTATGATTATTGTTAATTATTGTTGTATGATCATTGCTGAGAGACCACCTACAAAACAGAGTGTTTGGTAATAAAGGTCAGGTCAAAGTTTAATCCAGCTCTTTTTAGAGCGTTTCCTGTCTGGGAATGTCAAATGCTCTTGAATAGACATGTACAGGTGTGTTTGACCAGAGTGTCTGACCTTTTCGTTTTCCAATGTTCTTTATTCTGCTGGGGTTTTTTATTTCGTCTACTTGATGCTTTTACTTCTATTAGTTTTAGTTTTCTGCATTTTTCTCTTCCCTCTAAATACTCTGTTTAGTTTGTCCTTATTTGATTCAATATAAAAAACTGACCAATTTCAGAACATTTTTACACTTCAAAATATGATAATTTTTTTTGCTTCAATATGTCTTGCTCAGATGTGAACAGTGGGTCAGCTCGTTCACTTTCAATGTGTAGTAGGAAGAGCAGAGCACTCATTATGGTTTTATTAGCATCCTGAATATTTATGGCTGACTGAAAATGCCAGAGGCAACACTAAGCAGGTTGAACTTTGCTAAAGCTTTCAGAAACGCTGTAATTAACCTGTGCTGAGCATTCTTGTGCTTTGAAAGCTGCCCACCAGATGTCTGTCAGTCTTTGGGCAAATCCTAATAAATTAGCTTCGTAATTCTGCACGTTGTTGGTTATGCTTGCACGGCTTGTAAAGAAAGGAAAGTCTGCGTTTCAGCACAGATTTGGTGAAGAAGATTAGTGTTACTTTTAATTTTTCAAGAGAAAAGAGTTTTCTTGCAACAAATCTTATTCATCAAGACAGTTAATGTGATGTGGTGCATGGAGGTCAAATGTTAAAAAAAAAAGATTTCCTTTTATTATAAATAAAGGTGTTGACAGAGTCTGAAAACATTTAGTGAAAATGAGAATAATTTTTATATCTAAAATTATAACGAAATACATTTTCTCGATAAGATGATATAGAGCTTGATAGCTAACTGCATTTTCATTATCTCTGTTTATATGAGATCCAGAGTTGAATGGGATAAAACATTTGCACCGTGCCTGCTCGGATATTAAAACTGTCAATTTTAATCCTTGTTTTCCGGAAATAAAATTTTATATTCTTTCCGTCTGTTGTGTGCCCATGTCCAAGCACTTCCGGTGGACGTAGTTACATAATGCAGTTGATTGGAAGACCATTCAGAAGCTAACAACTATCGCTTCTGATTGGTTTAGCTTGTTAAGGGTTTTTTTTTTCTTTTTTTTTTTCCCATTTTAACCTATAAAGGCATGTGCTCACGCCCACAGCAAAAGAGAAACTTTCAGTGGAATGTACCAGGTGTGTGCTTGATTCGGCTGTGCCACGATTGTCATGTTATCATGTTTTCAGAGAGGATAATTTATGCTGTCAACAATCATGCTCAATTTATGCTTTAACAGATTGTAGAGGTTCTAGGTGGAGCTGTGAAAATTTTGCATCAGAAGCATATTTATTCCTGATAAAAATGTAAGTTTAAGTACCAAACAAGCCAATAATTAATAGATGCATTGTGATCTGTCACAGATGTAATAAGAAGCTTTGGAAGTGTCTTTTTTTTGTGGCACACAGGTCAGAAAGATCAAACTCTTTCTTTGACCCAGTAGCTTCTCTCTTCCGAGATGATGTGTTGAGTGAATATTTTTTTATTGTTGAACTGTTTGGACCTTTAGGGACACTTCTTGATATAATTTTTTCTCTTTTTTTATGTAATGATACGGACTTGTCTCTACAGGTACCATCCCCCCATGAGGCCGATGTATAAAATCGGCTTCAAACTGGTGACTGAGATGGAATGGAGATGCTGCCCCGGGTTTTACGGCCACGATTGTAAAGAACGTAGAGAGTCAAAACCGAAAATGGTGGTGGAACATTCTCAAAGTGCTCATTCGGTCAGCAGTCAATACCAAAGCATTCTCGGTACTGACAAATTTGTTATTATTTACTGTACTGAACTTTTTCTAATTCCAGTGGTTGAGTGGGCTCAGTTGATGATTCAAATTTAAATTACTGCTTTTTGAAGAATTAATGAGTTACTTCTGAACATCAGATACTGATTTAACACAAGCTCCCATTTACCTCCGTTGTAATGTTGCTCTGCAACTGGAGAAATTAGGATTACATAATATTATACATTTCATCAATTTCTCACTCAGACAAAAAATGTAACAATTAAACTAGTGGTGTATTTGATTTTCTATGGGGGTTAATTTGTGACAGAAATATGCATGTAAAAACGTTTTGGTGTTTTTAGCTTTAGCAATTAGCTCACCTCTCTCTGCTAAGGTTGTGGTCAGCTCCCCTTGTTCCTCACTCGACATGTGCTTCTAGGTGAAGCTGCTGCTCCATGGGCATCTGGGGCTTGCTTGTGTAGTGTTAAAGTAGGGTTAGTTCTTCTGGTTGTGCCTAACTTTAGCATGGTCCATACACTCAATTGTCTGAATTAGCTTCCATTTCTGGCCTCTCGGATTGAGTCTCTACTTTACATTATTTTTTAAATACAATGCTTGAGAGCCATGCTTTATAGTTTACTTTATTGTACTGTACTGTCATACTGTATTTGTCACAAAATAGCATCCTATTTTGCAGTAAGGTGACATGATCATCATTAGTTAATGCATAAATTAATCTTCATTTAATGACGAGCTAACATGTGTATTAATAATGAACTCATTAAACCTGTACATTAATAATGTCTTAATGAATGATTATGCATTTATAACAAATGTTCTTATGCTTCTGTAAACATTCACTAATTATGATTCGTGTCACTTTTGTAATGTGTTACCTACTTGAGGTAATTTTATGGTGTATTATGACAAAATTACTCCGAATTTTCTTAGGAGTTGGGTCCATTAAAGCTTGGTTTTCGGTATTTATAAACCAAAGTTAAAAAAAGATTGTAATCCCAAATAAGCTCCATCTCTATTCAAACACCTGGAAAAGAAGTCTTGTCTTATGTTGTCCTTGTTGTTTTTAAATTAAAAAGCATAAGTGCATTACATTTATAGACCAGTTTGCCTATGAGACAATAATTACATGTAATGTAATGTTTTCAAGGGCCAGAGGAGACTCCCGGGGTTCATACTTGGACTCCTCACAGACAAAAAGAGCACCAAAAGACTCAACTTGAGCCTGAAAGCCGTCGAGTTCAGGTTTTGGAGGAAGAAGTGGAGCGTCTTTCTCAGACAGTACTCGAACTACAAGCCTTAACTTCAACTAATGCCAACCTGAAGTTAGATTTGCAGGAAGATGTAACTAAATTTGTCTTAAACATGCTGGCTAACCTACACCAACCTCAAGATTTCAAAGCAGGTGAAGTTGAGACGATAATTATGCCCTCAAACCTCCAATCATCTTCTGTCACTGACAAAATACAAAATCATATCAGCACAAACACTAACAACATCCACGATCTGCAGAATAAGATTCAGGACATTGATGGAAAGCTTCATCGGTTATCAGAGTCCAGCAATATCCCTCACTCTGCTTTAAACAGCGAGTGCCATTGTCAATCTTACATTGATGAGAAGCTTTCTGCACTTCGGGAGGAGCTTCTTCAAGGAATAGACATCAAAATGGCAGATATCAAGAGCTCTTGTGACTATAAACTGCTATCGGTTAAAGAACAATGTGATGAGCAAGAAACCTCCTACATGAGCTTAGCCGAAATCCTCGATTCCAAAGAGGTGGAGCTTCGCAAAGAGATTAAAGATCTGCGCCTTGAGATTACCAGCAGAAACGGAGAGTTACAAAATCAAAAACTCAAAGATGACCACCAAATCCTAAATGATGCCATTAGAGCTCATAATGCTAGTTTAGTTCACTTTGAAGAATTCAGGCGTTCGCTGGAAACCAGAGTCAGTCTTGTGGAAAAGAGTACATTTGATAATTCCCTTAAACTTGAAGAGAAACTAAAAGTTTATGATGAGGAAAAACTAAAAGATGTCCAATTGGACCATAACTCTTTGCAGAGAATGAGAGATCAAGATCTTCGCCTCAACATCCTGGAGAAACATACACAAGATCTCCAAAATGAGCTTTCCTCCTATGCTCACCAATTGAAGCACGATTTCAATGGCTCCAGAGAAACAGAAAATCTGATTCACCGAATTCAAGTATTGGAGGTGGATTGTAAGCATGAACGAGGGCAAGCGGCTGAAGTGTTGGGCTTGTTAAACGCCCTCGAAAGACGGGTGGCTGGCATCGAAGGTGTTTGTGGTAAATTTGATCCGATGACTGATAGCCTCAAACGGATAAAGGATGGACTGAACAAACATGTCAATGGATTGTGGACTTGTGTCCGTCAGTTGAACAGCACAGTTCTCAGCCACACAAGGGAGATCAACACGTTTAGAGCAAGTAAGACAAGTTTACAGCCTTCGAAGGAAACTCTGGATGTGATGACGAATGCACCTTCAGGTAAGGTTCATGGGTTATCCACGGGGAGTTCAAAACGGGTTGTTCAAAAGGGAAATCTGTTACAGGATGTTATATATCATAATGTGAAAATGGACTAGGTGGATTGTAATCCAACACACCTTAATCAGCTAACTAAGCTCTTCTTGGCTAGTTTGAAATAGGTTTGGAACTAAAATCAATCAGTCAAGTTTTCATATAGTCCTTTTTTAGCAGTTGCTTTCAAAACAGCTTCACAAAGTTCTAATGTGGGTCGGGTAGGGTAAATAGGAATTCCCTCTGTGAGGTCCCTGGGAGCCTCGCTAACTGAGGCAGGTGCTGGTCACCTCCCCAGCATAAAGAATATAATAACTTAAGTTACTAATAACTTATAATAACTTATCCTGAGCCTGTGCCCTTCAGTAAGGACTCCCTCAACCCTCTGTCATAATGGGTCTCAGACACCTATAGTAATGTTGTCTGATGATTTTATTCAAATCCATTTTGATTTTGAATTTGAGGGACCAATTATTTGTTTAAATTTTTTTAACATGTTGATTGAGTTTTAGACGGAAGCATACTCTATGGTTAGTGGGAAATTTATGGCTTGTTTAAATGTTTTTTTTTTAATGACTAACATCCTTTAAAAAATCTACAAAAGAAAAATGACCAGAATTTTTCCAGACACTGGTTTTTGCAAAATTGATGGATTGACTTCATGATAAAAAAGAAGCTTGGCATTCAGTAGAAACTAGAGATTGTTCTTCTCCACAGTAGCAACACCACAGGAGGGGTATGGAGTTAAAAATTAGATGCTTTTGTCATGGCCAACTCAAAGCTTTTCACTAGATGAGCCAAAGCAGGAATGGTACATAAAAGCAATTGAGTACTTTCTTTTAAAAAAACATTCCTTTAAAAAAAGATGTGTACATGGTTTAGCTTTTTAAGAGAATAATAGAGTTTATATCATATGATCATGTGTACCTGCTAGTTGATGAGGGGAACAAAAGAAAAATGTTTGACTGACCTCTAACTTTTGCTCTCCTTCTGTCTGAGGCGGTCTTTAAAGGGGAAAAAAAATGTTCATAGTGTGTATTTTCTAAACTTTTTGGTCATACATCAACAGAAGTAAAAATAAACTCAGTCTGTAATATTAGATTAGTATTTATTCACAGCTACTTGCTTAAGCGATATGCCCTACTGGCCTATGAAGCTTCAAAGGTATGAATGAACACCAAACTAGGGTGTATGTTCTGTCTGGGATTTCCTTTAAATTCACAAGAATGTTTGTAAGTTGTGAGTGTGATAGGAGTAACTCCCAGGGGAAGCAGTGTTTCCCCTTTATGGTTTAATGGCACACATATGGTCCAAGCAGACACACTGCAGGATTGTGCAATGTCTGGACTTGTACATGAGGGAGTGTATTGTGTTTGTTTCAGCATCTGCTTCTCATTTCAAGATTTAGGGCTCGTAATTTACAAGGTTTTCTGGACAAAGTTTGAGTTTCTGTGTTGATTGAAGGGAAATACACAGGAGCTCTATAAAGAAGCTTGAACCAAGAACAACTGATTGCTGCAGGCCAATCGCTTATTTACAATTTTTTTTGCAAAATGAGTTTATAAACATCTTGAACATAATGGACTAAGTGATGCTCATTGGTTTCATTCCAGACACATCAGTTGGAGGTGCAGAATGACATTTTATTTACATTTGACTCCTTGATCACAAGTTATTTTCTACACGGTCCCCCTAACAAGTGTGAGGTCATTGTTTTTACCTACTACTGATGCTTTTATAAAATCTGATAAAATCTATTACTGATCAACTATGAAATCTATCATTTGAAATTGTGGGGTTCTTCTGCACAGTTATCTTTGTTGCAATTGTTGAGGAAAGTGAGACAGACAGTCTCTGGGATGTGTTTCTCATGCACTCACATTGACTATTATAAAGGTTTATTCTATCTATGCTTGCAATAAGACTTTGGTGTCCATATTGCAAGATCTCTAAAATGCTGCCTCTTGTTCTCTAAAATAACCCAGAACTAGGTGTTCTATCACACCAATACTTTTGTCTGGGCAACATTAGCTCTCTGTCCAGTATAAACCAGTATGAAGTCCTCATTGTTAAACTTTTACAGGGTGTTGAGCCATTATAAATTAATGTTGATGTTGATGTTGATCATGTAGGTGTAGTTTGACTTAATTGATTTTTTTGGAAATGGATATTTGTAAAGTTACACTTGCAACGTAAAAGTGCTTCTCATGTTTAGGTAATAAAATAAGTAGAGCATTAGGATGCCCAACCCCTAATGAAACCATGACACATTAACATGCTTTAATTAAGATCAGTCTCATCACAACATGCATGCGAGTATGAGTGCGCGTGCATGTATATATATATATATATATATATATATATATATATATATATATATATATATATACACACACACATACACGCGCACACACACACACTTTAAAAAGGACTGGCTGCGCGCAAGTCAGCGCTTAATTTTCAGAAATGTAAAAGTATTTTGTAGCTTGTAAAAATACATTGCACATATCGGCCATTGCACGTTTAGCAGGACCCTATATCCTGATTGTGGAATGGCAGCCACGTCCTGTCAGACTGCCCCAGGGTAGCTCACCACCATAAGATGAATGTTAATAATTGTAAAGCATCTTTGAGCACCTGGAAAAGTGCTGTATAAATTGAAGGCATTATTATAATATTATCATTATTATTTAACCTCTAAACCTTTTGTAAGTTTTTAAGACACCATGTTTGATTTTTAAGGTTTCCATCAACAGGTTGACCCACATGCAGATTTAGTCGCGATTCCCAAATGACTTGTTAAGAGCCTTGATCATAATTAAACTCTCCTCTACGTGATGCAACTGGAGCAGCTTATGAAGGTGTTCAATGAAATCTATCTGGCACGGTTTTGACAGAATTGACAACCAATAAACACTGTACACTCAACACAACATCAAACTGCTCATAATAGAACAGAGTAAAGAGGAGAGATTTGAGTCACCAGGGAAGCTCGAGGCTCGCCGTAAGGGTGTTCAGCATTCAGAGTCCTGGTTGGAAATATAGTTCCAGTTCCTTACTCCACAGAGAATAAATGAATTCTTCAGCAGTCAGACTTGGGTAAACTATAACATTCACTATAACACTTCTTGCATGCTAATCTCTGTGAAAGGCTTGCATAATTGTGCTTCATGCCACTATGGAATCTGAGAGCTGTTACCTCGGGGTTTGGGGTGAACATTTTTTTTATTTTTCATGAGTTTGATTTCTCAGCATGAATAAATGAATGATGTGGGAGGTTGTTCGACTTTACAGGCTAAACGATTCACTTTCATCCAGGACTCATTTCTCTCTGACTCTTTCATAATAAAGCAGGGTGTTCCACTGTCCCTTAAACCTACAGCTATCTTTCACACCGCATGAGAGGTAACTTTTAAAAACCCATAATAGTGGCTCTTTAATGTTCATTTTAGTGAATTAAAGAAACTCGATGCATCATGCACCAAAAAAAAACTGAATTTTGGGAAATTTTGAAAATCAGAAAATTGGGAAATAGAACTCTGGTAGACCAGAAAAATGTAGATATGTGTTTAATATTATTTTTAAGCCCTTATTAAATCAAAGGTCACAGCTGTATAGGATATTCTAGTCTATATATATATATATATATATGTATATATATATATATATATATATATATATATATATATATATATATATATATATATATACATACAAAACAATATACAGGATACATTTCAAATAGGTAAAATACAAGCTACATGTTAAGAAATTTGAAGTGAGTAAGTGTGCTTTATCTCAAGTGAAAGAGACGCTTTTGCGATAGTCATAACAACGATTTGTTTTCCATTTTAGTTTTAATCCCTCTTGAACTGTGACCTTAAACACTTTAGAGTGATTTTCTCAAGCACTTGTTTTCATACCGACATTATCTGGAGCTCTACTGATATTTTCATCTGGAAGTGTGGCCTTTTTTTTTGGACAGCTAAGAAATGACACATCTCATCATTTCAAAAGATATGTAATCGTTAAACTTAATAATCTGCTACTATAAAAATATAATCTATGTATGTCTTTGTACCCCAAAAAATGTTGTGACTCCAGTGGTTCCACATTAAAATTATAGATGATTTATGACAGATGCAGTTTTTGGCTTCATTTAGAGTTTCTGTGACTTTTTCCAGAAACCTTTGTGACTGCTTTTTGTTTCTAGGGGGTGTTTGAAGATTTTGTCTATTTAAGTCTATTATTTTACACTGGGCTCTGATGTACACCGCCAGATTTCTGTCAATGGAAGAAATTAATGTGTGTGGATTTAAGGGGTGGAAAATGTCATTAACTTTTATAATTATAAATTGCATTGCATCAGTGGAAAGAGCAGCACCAGTAAATGATGGCATCAGCAGGGTTGCGTCAGATCTGTCCTTGATCTAATAGATGAGATCATATAAATGGCTGCTAAATAAATTCAGCTGCTTTTAAAACAGTAAAAAATTTCTTCATCTTTAGTTAACTGCAATTTGTTCAATATGAATAGGATATCTACCAATTTAGCGTGGCAATTCTGTCTTGGACACATAGCACTTTAGGGTGGCAAAAAAATCCCATCAATGCCAATAACACAAGCAGATGTGAAAAGTATACTGTAGGCAAGTATTTGAATCCCTAAAAAATTTTTTTTTAGGTGAATTTATGTTATTCATAATATCAACTGTGCATTAAAGTGTATTGAAACATGTGTTTGTTTAGAATGCAATGTAATTTTTTTTCATATTTGTGGCTGAATTGTCTTATATTATTATTATTATTATTATTATTATTGTTGTTGTTGTTGTTGTTTTTTTGACAAGTGTCATATTTTTTCACAAAGGTTTTACAAATAAACCTAAATAATAAAAAATTAAATAACAAAAAAACAAGTGCGTTGGACGCCCCTGGAGGCCATGGTGCTCTAAGCAACCACTTACTTTCCTTGGGCCTTTTAAAAAGGAAAATAGGCATTATTTGGTTCTTTATGTTGTTTTTAAATTGTTTTGTTTTCAAACATTCTTTTGGAATCCCAATTTTAGCTTATCTTCATTAAATAATAAACAAGATAGAATGTTGCATACCACTTTCGTGCAACACACCCGATTCCTAAAATACTCTTGATTGAAGCTACTTTAGTGTTTCTTAAAATAGGCTTGAAACTAAAAGCAGCAACATCTGATTAAAGCTTGATTGAAAGATAAAGTTCTGTCTGTTGGACCATGTTGGGAACAAAATTGTGCAGGTTGTAGGCCTTGGAGGGACTGAATTTTTGACCCCTGCTTTATGTCAATATTGACGTCCTAAAGAACTTAAATGGTTTAGAGCAATTTTATGTATTTGTCTTTCAGGCAATATTCTCCTTTTACGTTAAATGTTGTGAATGGATATGGTTCACTTTTTTTTTCTAGAAGTCAAAACCTCTGTGAGAAACAAGTGACCGTTCATGACCTGCTAATTGTTACTTTGAGGTTATTCGTTTCAGCAATCATCATTCTCTTTAGTTTCTGCAGATGTTCTTGAGGTGATTTTTAGATTTTTCCCACACTCTGAATCTTTGAAAGTTCCTCCCACTGTCCAACAGCTTGCAACATAATCAACCAAGTTTTGGTTTCTGTAAATACCATGTATTAGGTGTGTTCACTATGTGTTTTGTTCTTCATCATAATCTCTCGTTTTAGGTGTTTTGAAAGGTAAAACAGTGCTGAAATCTTCTATGGAGGGAAGTCAAGCGGCATCACCCCCATCAGAGTCAGGAGTTAAGGTTTCATCCCTCACACCGTCCTTCACTGGCTACGCTGGAGCTCCAGGTCAATGAACTGGAAAAATTAATGTTGTTTTTGTAACGAAAGTATGGTTTACTAACTATTTTTTCTGCCTCATAAAGGTTACCCTGTGATGGCTGCAGCAGCTTTCAGTCCAGATTCTGGTAAATCACTATCAATTGCACCTTGACTTTTTTTGTTTTTTAAAAGTAGACAGAAATACCTCAGAAATACTTCTTTCAAATGTAAAAGATGACAAGTCAAAAACTTTCACTGGTTTTATTTTAAGAACTCAAAGATAGACACTGCACCAAAACCTCTCTGGATTCTATTGGGTTGCATATTGGATGTTAAAAAAAAGATCTTAAGATGATGTTAATAGTTATATAGTCAAATAATGTTCAAAAGTTTTATGGTCATGCTACTCGTAAGAAATTCAGAAATTCCTCATCATGTTTGCTGTTGTCAATAATGTTCAAAGTCTTGATGATCTTGAGAAAGAATGGCTCTAAGGAAAATCAGCTATAATTAAGCCATAATTAAATTAGTTAAATCAAACAAATTGTAAACTCGTGTAACAATGAGAAAATAACCAAGTCAGTCAAGCAACTGGGTAGTCTGATTCTTAAAATAAATCTAAAAATTACATGAAAAATTAAAAAAACTTCATCTGAAAAAGGACGCGTCATTAAGTTAAGTGAATTTTCTGTTTTAAAAGACATATGAAACTTCACTAAAGTATTCTTCCTTTTGTATCCCTTTACATGTTTAATATCAACCATAATAGATGTTCTACGTTCCTTATTTACAGAGTACTTCTAGAATGCTTTAATTAACTTCAGGAAGAGTCGAGTAAAAAGAGTTGCAAAATGAACATTAGGTGATGTACTCTAGTTTCAATTGCTCTAATCAATTGCTAATGAACTTACTAAATTGTTTAACTAAATAGAGTTAAAAATGTATAATTTCTTCTGTGAAGTTTTCTAGTGCAAACACATTTTTTTACATTTAAGTCAAGGAATCTGATCAATCACCAACAGATTGAATATTTTACAAGCTTTTTCACAATCATTTTCACAATGTTTGGAATATCTTTTTTTTTCTTAAAATTTTTATCTTTATGCTTCAAATCCACAGCAAAGATCCCTCAGAAAACGTTTCAATCATCCACAGGTAAAACATGTAATGGATCTGTATCTTTATTCATTTTAAGCAAGTGACATTATATTAACTCTGTGTTTGTGTTTGAGTCCAGGTGAAGAGCGAATAACCACACAAGTATCCTTTTCGGCTGGTCTGAACCTTCTGCTGTTTCCTGGAGAAATTGGGATCATTATATTCAACAACGTTCTGGTGAATGATGGAAACCACTATAATCCCCAAACAGGTACAGAAAAGTTAAGTAGAAAAACACTACTTTAATAGGACTGCAGGGTAGTTCAGATATGCATGAGACCAAATGATTGCTTTTTCTTATCCGTTTGTACAGATCTATGTGCATTTTATTTTATTATTATTAAGCTATAAACACCAGTACATTGCAGTATTTTTTAAAATATTTTGATCATCAACTGAAAATGATTTTATTCAGACCATGACTCTCTTCTTTTCTGTCAGGAGTGTTCACAGCTCCTCTGGATGGCCGCTATCTCCTCACCGCTGTGCTTAAAGCTGAAAACGGTGAACAAATTGAAGCTTTTCTCTCGGTGGGCAACCGCAGCATCCAAAAGCTCTACACAGAAGCATCCGAGGAGTGTGTGTGTGGAGGGACCAGCTTGGCTCTTAGTCTGGTGGTTCATCTGAAACGTGGGGAGAGAAGCGGACTCGTTCTGACCGCTGGAAAACTGGCCATCTCTGCATCCAGCGAAAACCTGTCCACTTTCAGTGGCTTTCTTCTTTACTCAGACCGCAGCCAGAGATAGCACTCACAAGCACACAAACTAACCTACAGTATATACCTACAGTATACAGTCAATTATAGAATTGAACTGCAATATTTTGTTGACGGAGGGTTTAAAGTATTAAAGGAAGTGCACCATGTATCTTGTCACAGGTTCTGTTGGACACGACATGTTTGAAACTAGAGGTCATTGACTTGTATTGTATTAATTGCTTCTAGCATGTTTTACACACCGATTTGGAGCAAAACTAGGGAGAGAAACATTGAGTCATTGCTTTCATATTGAGAGATTAAAGGGCAGGCCACTATACTATATACTAGCTTACTAAAAAGCTAGTATATACTAATACTAGCTTTTGAAAGCTCAGAGGATGAGACTTAAGATTCCTCCTACCAGGCAGCATAATTTTCAAAATACAAAGCTCTAAATAAAATAATACCAACCAAAAGACAACATGGTTCAATCTACTGATGTACATCCTATCAACACTGATAGCTGTGGCAACTGTGACAGCTGTGCTGGTATTTGGTGGATAAGGAGATTGACTTGTGATCAGAAGGTCGCTGGTTTGATCCCCGGATCCATCGAGTTGAAGGTGGTGAAAGTGATGAAACCCTTGCTCTCCCATCTTCAACAAGCACTGCTATATCATCCCTGAGCAAGGCATCAGTTTCCCCACTGCTACCCAGGTGCCACAGCCATGCGGGGTGTGTACTCTGGAATGGGTTAAATGCAGATCACAAATTACGGGTATGGGTCTCTTGCCTTGAAATAGAATCCGAAATCAGACGGACAGGCTGGAACTGAATGTGATCCCATTCAAGTCAATGTAATTATTTTATGGTGTGTTCAGCATTTTACATTCTGGAAATCACCTGCTAAAAGTAATTTAAAGATGTTCTTAATTTCTGTAATTCATACCTACAAAGGATAAAAATCTGCTAGTTAATAAACTTATCGTTAAGCCTTATTTCAGAAGGTGAGATGCACAAATCACAAATCTTAAAATACTAGGTAAGGAGTCCTCCCCTAAACGCACTGAGAGGCATGTCAGAGTCATGAAGCTCCAAAAACAATATGAAAGAGCTGCTTGTCTACTTTGGAAGTTGTGTGGTTGGTCACACAGTGAACATATAAATCAGGTGATCAAGCAGCACATGTTTGTCATAAGAAATTCAACTGCTAATGTATTGGTTTTCTGAAAACACAACACACCGTTAGCACTTCAAACGGAATCTAAAAAGTTCAGTTTCTTTTGTTACCCTTTTCATTGTAAAAGGGTAACAAAAGATGTTTTTTTTCCTACAGTTGACTCTAAGATGAGGTTTCTATTGTTTGTTTGTCAACAGTGAAAAACCCCCTCTAATGTAGTATTAGGTAGTTTCGCTTCTGAAGATGACCTTTTTAGGACTCAATCTGGTCCCTGTTTTAGGCAAGCCATTATTGTCCTTTTACACAATAGAATATTTTTACAGACTAGTATTTTTTTAAGTAATTTTAGAGGACGTACCAGATATTGTTTTATAAGCGTTAATTTCATGAAATGAGAAAATCGGCCTCAATCCGGTACTTTTTATAGTCCCCAGTTATGAATATAATAATATAGTTTTTTTAATTGGCACAGTATGTCTCTGAAGAGCAGACGAGAACATATTCTCTTTGGTGCTCATATTTTTAGGGGCCCCTTAAAATGTAGAATTGTATTACATGAATTAAATGTACTTTTAATAATGACTTTTATTTTCAGTATCATCTAATATGTTTCAAAATTGGCACATGCTCCCCACAGACATCAAAATTACTCTACAATAAAACAACACAATATTTAATGTGTTTAACTTGCAAATTCTAAAGTATTGCTTTTAGTCTGAAATTTCATTAATGTCAATTTTTGCACAATTTCTTTCAGCCTGAAAATTCCCCCAATTATCTCGGGAAGTTCCAAGATCCACAACTTTTCCTTTAAAGTGTAGGCAATTAACCTTAAAATGTAAATGTTTTTCTCTGTGTGTCCCACCCCAAAAGTAATAATCCTGTTACATAAATATATTTTTGTCAAATCATTTAATTACCAAGAAAATTAAACAAATCTGCCACTGCTGAAAAGTGGAAGATGAAGCACTGAGAATTATTTCTGCAGACATAAATGTAAGCGGAACATTTTTATATCCTGAAAGCTTCAATATATCCCTCCTTCAATGATTCTGACAGGTTTTTTTGCTTTCTAAATAACGACTCAATCTTATGCTGGATCCAGATGTGTCTACCTTTTTTCGATGTCCATATGATTATTTATTGTTTTCCTTTTTAATGGCTGATCCTTAATTTAGTGTGAACAGTTTTGTTATCAGTTTTTTTCTGAATAAATGGTAGAAAATGTGAATTATTTTATTTAATTCACAAACATATCACAACTATAGTCTAGCATTTGTGTAATGTTAAAACAAAAGTTCAGGCTTCAGTTCATTGATACCATTTCATTTGTAATTTACATCTGAAATTATAATTGTAATAGAGGTTTTGAAAACTGAAGGCGTATTGGAGTAAGTCATTCTCAAGGAATTGAACAGAAATAATTTCCATTCCGAAGTGCTAGTGAATAGTACATATTCTTATTTTCTGCTTCAGTAAGAACGTTGTAACTACAAACACACAGAAGATCTCCCATTAATGGATTAACAAGATTTACAGTATGGCAATGTCACAAAGACCTGAACTGTTGTTTTATTTAGCAGCATTTTAAACTATAGAATAGAAGTATGTTTCCTTGCACTGCAATAAAATAAAACACGTTGACATATCTCAGAATTGCACGATGTAAAAACTGAGAATTCTGAAGTAACACTCAGAGACTTCAAGCTTAAAAATGCTTTCATCCATGTTTGCTGAGGTATATTGTATTTAAATGTACCAACACAGATGGATCACAGTGAATCCCATAGGGACCATCTGCTGAACTTTAAAACTACTTCTGCATAAAATAAAAAATATCACTTAGTTCAGTTCACACAAGTATAGAAAATATGTTATAAATTGTGCCAATGAGTTGTGTCAGACAAACAATTGTATTGATATGTGAAGAAACATTAAGTTTTTCTCTCAGAACTGAGTTTTTACCCAGTAATTACTATTGGAATGTGAAAAGTGAAAGTGACCAGTTGGCCAGATATGGAGTGACCTATAACCAGTGTACACACACACACACAGCAGTGAACAAACACACTGTGAACACACACCCGGAGCAGTGGGCGGCCATGGCTGTGGCGCCTGAGGAGCAGCCGGGGAACTGGTGCCTTGCTCAAGGAAGAAGGGAGAGCAAGTATTTCATTGCTCACACCAACTTCAACTCGGTGGATTTGGGGCTCGAACCTGGGACCTTCAGATCACAAGTCGATCTCCTTATCCACATGACCACAACTGCTCACAGTTGTGTTTGAGTAGACCATTCACAATCCAGCTATCTAGACAGGTGCATTGAGGCACTTTCATTTACGTGGACGTACCAACACTTCATGTTTTGCCTCATCCATGATGCTTCTGATTCTTGGGGTAATTAGAAAAAATGGCGAGAAAATCGTGTGTTGGAGTAATTGGCCTTTTTACAAATATTTAACAGTTATTTATGAACAACAAAGAATTTGTATTTTTGTGGAGCTCGATTGTGGATCTAGGCCTGTCTGAAGGAGAACACAAGCACGTTTCCCAAGAGTCCGGCTGAATGGGACCTATGTTAACTTGCTCTGCCCTCTTGCCACTACTTTTAGATCATGAGGCAGCCATTTTAGTTCTTCCTTCAGGTGTTTATATAGCAATGAAAGGTCTTCACTGGCCCTTTAGCTAGCTGGTCTGCTCTGTTGCGTTCATGTAATTCATCCCCTAATGGGGAACAATTGGTTATGCAAATAACCATAGATATTTTTAGAAAATCTTTATAACGAATTATTTTTAACAATTCAGATGTGTTAACGCTTAATGTTGTTGGGAATACATTTTGAGTTTGTCTGTCCAAAAGTTTTGAGATCAATCAACGCAGGCTAAGTAGGACGTCATTGGTGGAACTGACGCTGCTCAGCCATCATTAACATTAGCAAATACAATTGAACAGTATTTCAATCAGTGTCCAATTTCCAGCCTTTTATTTAAGCAAACATTTACATGCATGTGAAATCAGTGAAAATAACATATTTTAAAGCAAACGTTACACACTTAAAGTACGCAATTAAAGTAATTAAGAAAGCAACAAATTACAGTTTATTAAATGTGAAAATTAATGTGTAATTTTGTTTACTGTTACAGTTACATTAATGTGGTATTTGTTAATACAACACATAAAAAAATTTTTTTTACTCAAACACAACATAGCACTTATAAAACTATGGGATTATTGCCGTGGCAGTATTTGTTAAGTGTGTGAGCTTTAAAAGTGTAATTGGTTGAGCAAACATGTCTTTAATGTGCATTTGTTTATCTTGATTTGCACATTTATTTCAATCTGTAATTTGTAAATATGCGTTTACAAATTGACTCAATCTCTGTTTATGCCAGAGCTTTATCATGAAATCTGCACATTATCCTCGGTTGTAAAATTTCATCAGATTTTAGCAAATGTTAAAATATGCAATTGTTTATAAAAAAATGTATTCGTATCAATTGTGCTCTTTAAAGCTGATGACAGTTACCAGGTCAGTCAAGTCTCATAATAGGTGAATTTTTGTGTATTTTAATAACACAATATTTCATGTCTGAACCACTGAAATGATACGCATCTCATAGGTGACATTTTAAATGACATTCTTAATGACAATGTTTTTAATATATTTGCATATTGAGATATGATATTAATCTCACAAATCAACCACAGCAAACTTTACATTTTCTATAAAGGTTAACCGTTCAAAAAACATTTAGCATTTTACACAATTTTTCATTGTTGGACCAGGTTTTCCAGAGGCTCCGTGCACGCTTCTGGTTCAGATAGAGATTCTGAAAGAGCGTCTGTGAGATGCATGGCTTCGAGTGCACCTAAAGAAAATCTCAGTTTAGTACCAGAGTTTGTAAGCATTGAATCTGTACAATCATGTTGATGGGGTCTCAATAGTCTCCATAAAGTAGATTCAGATTTTATACAAATTTCAACAATTGGTAGCACTATTTATCTGCTGTCTAAATAAATGTGCTTTTTGTTGGAGGATTGTGTTATTCTGAGATTGCCCACTCCTGTACAAACAGCTGTAAACATTTAATTGTCTGCCACTGCTGTTTTTACTGACATACGGTATAGTATTTTTATTCTAGTAGATTGTGTCACTCAGCTCTCTGATTAAACAAAAAATGACTGTTACTGTAATTTTGCAGAATTTACAGGTTTTATCCATATTTTGAAAGTTGCGTGGGATTCCAGCTGAACAAGTGCCATTACTTCCTGAACACCTGCTGGCTCTCCTTATCTTTTTCAGATGGTCAGTGATAAAGCTTGTATTTGTTTATAAAATATTTGCCTAAATGAAATGTTTCAATCTGAATATTTGTAGTGTAAGAGAACAGTCACTAAAAAAGAGAACAACCTTGTATATATATATATATATATATATATATTAAACAATTTTGATTATTTGATATTTTTTTTACATTTAGACCAAAGATATTTATATAATTATTATCTTTGATTTCCAGTATGCACACTTCAAGAACAAGAAAATGTGTAAAACTAATTTCTTACATAACATTTTTGGGGGCAAACATTATCAACTTGATTTGGACCCTAAAAGAATAATAAAGATGAATGCCTAGTTCTTGAACTGCTGTTGTTTTCAACTATTCTTAGACAGAACGGCATTCATGGTTCAAAGCAAAAATCTAGATTTAATGTGTGTTCTTGGTCATGCAAGGTTTGCTAATGGATGTCTCTGAACTCACCTTCCAGCACGGCTGTCACCTTCTCACAGGCTGATTCCTCTGCTTCCATGTGGGTCAGGGTTTTAGGAGGGCAAGGTTCTGAAATTGGGGAGCTTTGAAAAGCCGGAGGTGAGAAAATTGGGGAGTCTAAGGTTTGGTTTTTAGGGTTTGGGGAAGTTGGAGATAGAGGTGTTTTAGTTTTTGGATTTGAGGTTTTTGGTGTGTTTTGTTTCTCAGACGGGGTTGCTTTAGTAATATTTTCAGAGATTGTGCTTGTCAGGGTTTGTGTGTTTGGAAGGGATTTGGGGGAAGATTTTATTGGTACAGGAGTTGAGTGTCCAACATTGATGTTTCCGTCTGCATCAGCCAGATATGACACCACGCCGAAATCAGGTATGCTTTCGATCACTTTCAACTGCCAAGAGCAAAAGGAACAGATTTGTTTTTACATAGAATTGTAAATGAGACATGATGTGATGTGGATTCTACGTTTGTGAACTCTTCTGGCGTGCTTTATTAAAATAATGGTCGCTAAGGCATTCAAATAAAAGTGTAATGTTAATGAAACCGAATGAGGTCTTCATTGTGTTCTTTAATGTGACTAAATTAATTTGCTTCGAGTGTGAGAGGTTTTGTGTCCGCATGCGAGTTAGAAATCAAAGTGGAACATCAGAAAGGTTTTTTTTGTGAGGAGGATGGTGTGAAAATAGACGCAATGTCAAAAAATGGAACCACACATAGGCAGCATAACAAGTACTCCATTTATTGGAAATAACACAAAGTCCTTTCATGATCTGTGAGAATTAAACAGGAAGTGATGTCACAGTAGGATGAAATATGCAGTGATTTATTAGAAGTTTGATGCTTGGGAGTGTACAGAAAAATGGATCCATGGTTAATTTACAGGATTTCAATATTTAAAGTCACTCATCTTCACAGCACTTGTCTTTATTCTTGTAGACCGTGTTCAAGCAATATACAGAAATTGAGCAAATTCTTTTTGCACTTGACTGAGTACTCTTTGGGACTTCTAACTAAAGCTACACAAAACAGATTATAGTAAAGTCATCGATTAAATCTATTTAGTCTTTAATGTGGACTTTAGTTTTCTAAATCTAAATTCATCTAGATGAAAGAAATTATATTATTAAATAAAGGTGAAATTATGATTTGCATAGAGTTAAGCTTAATGCATGTTTTCTGATTCAATGCATCATTGTAAACCTATAGGTTTCTTTAGATCACTCTTTACGTTTGTATTGAAGTCTTAGTTTGCCATTGTTTCTTTGTTATACAGTTTTCTGTGACAAATTAGTTTTTCAAAAGCAAACACCAATGTGTTCCCCCAATTGATTTCTTGAGCCAAAGTTAACCTTCGATTAAGAAGGTAACTTATATTAGCAAAAGTTCCTGAAAAAAACTGGGTAAAACAATTGTTACAAATTGTAATACTCTACACAAAGCTCTAAATATATCCATCAAATGATTGGAATATGTGTTGTTTATATTTTTGAATATCTTGGTGTGCTCTATAAAGAATAGCATTGTTTTGTTGGTTTAACAACAGAAAATATTAATATTTAAAATATGTTTAAATGAGGTTAAAATTATTATTATAATTTTTTTTTTTCAAAAAAAAAAAAAAATTAATGAACATTTGAAATCTTAACTAATTCAAATAAAATATCCCATACAGCTGTTTGGTTGTATATATGTAAAATAGTTTTTCCTAGTTTTAAGACCTATTGTATATTTGTTCATGTTTGTTTAATGTGAGCGCTACCTCAGCTTGTTCATTGGTAAGGAGCAGAAGTTTGTATTGTTTTTCTAAATTGAAAAACTAAAAACTCATTAACAAATTTCCAAACCAAAATGGTGTTATGGCACTAAACAAGCCCAACACTTAATTATAGCAATACATAACCTATATGCATTTGCAAAATATTATTCTAATTGAATTTACATGATTTAATGTATTTGTTGTGTAAATTTCAAAAACTTTACTGCTGTTTTTCTTAAAGTATTCCACGCCTTTGTGCTTTAGATGAGGGGTACTTAAAGTTGTTCCTTGAGGGCAATAACCGCGCACATTTCTGTTCCAAACCTACTTCAGTCTGTCTTTAATCCTGCCATGGGTTTCATGAAGGCTGAAGCTAAACCGTGCAAGGGAAGAACTACGGACATGTTTACTTTAGAGAAGAACTAGGGAATCAAATTATTTTTCTCTTATTGATTTCGTTATAATATCACTGTACTATTCTAATTCTAAATGGATTGTCCTTTTCTTCTTTTCTGTTTCTTTGTTTAGTTTATTTTTTCTTTGGGGGCTCCTCGTTGGGGATGAAGACACTTACGGTGAAGTCTCCGCTCTCTGTACCGTACTTGTTCTTCACCAGGATGCTGTATTTGCCCGAGTCGGACGTGTTGACACTGGTGATGGTGAAACTGGCAAACTTTCCGGACTCAAACTTCAGGATGTAGTGATCGTCTGAAATCATCTCGCGCTCGTTCTTCAACCACGTCACCTCAGGGACCGGATCACCCCAGATGTTACACGTCAGGTTCAAAGCCTACAACAAAGCCATAGACACAACAAACAAGCAATCTTGATAAGAATAAAAAAAAATCTAAAAATACCTAATATCTTTTATATAAGGTAAGAAATTTATTTACATTTCCATCAAACAAGATATACATTTTAGACTGAAATTAAATAGCAAGCGTTTCAGCACACCTAAGACCATTTCACTTAACTTAATAAATAACTTTTATCTGAAAATCTAAAGGATATTGGCACAGGCATCAATAAATAAACTACGTTGCATATTTCAGGAAGACTCCAGATAATACAGGGAGGCGATGTACCTTGCCCTCTTGGATGGTCACAACATCAGGCAAACCACCGGCCACACGAGCACGATCTGTGAATATATTCAGATTGTTAAATGATAGCACATTCAGAAATTTTTCAATTAAATGAGTGTCTTTTTACTCACTTCTTTCTGCAATAGCTGCCGCCCTGAGGTAAAGAAAAGAAAAGAAAAAACAAGACAATAATATGAATATTTATCAGCAATGCTGACCCGAATAACAGTTAACACTTGCAGACACTTACTTGAGCCTTTGAAATTCAGCAAATGCATCATCAAATGCTGAAATATAAAAGTATAAATACATATCATTATTATGTTGTGATTTTGATATTTTTTATCTTGTAAATCCCTTGTTAAAATGTGTTCATATATATTAGCAGAGCTATGAGAGATAGCGAGTCATGAATGACTTTCTGGCCAAAGTGTACACAGTAGTGTCGTTAAAATATTACGTTTCTATCGAACAACACAGTAGAAACAACACGACACTTTGTTTCTTATAAAGTGATAATAAAAAAGAAACATGCTCAAGCTCCTGATCTTTTAAAGAGTCATCCAAAAGCTCGTCTTTGTCAAGTGAGGAAATATATGCAATTAAGACAAGAAAATTAACATGTGTTACATTGGTTACCATAGCAACACGATGTCAGGCAACCATATAATGAATGTCAAGTGAAACATAGCAATGTCCCTCCGCTCAATTTCGATGGCCTGGAAAATGGAAACCACACAACCACACTGATTTGTTTCAAAAAAAAAATTGTTACTACACTAAATGTGCAATAATGACTTGATGATTAACGCTGTATATTTTGTGTACCCACTATTCATACTCATGGATGAAAAAAAAACTAAGAATGAAACGTTGTTCTTTTAAATACCAATTTTAAATGCTACTGTGAGTTTGTGTGTGCATGTGGACACTGTAAAAAATGAAATGAATAGTTTGTTAAATCCATTTTTTACAAAGGCTCAAAAGTGAAATTTCTGTGCAACTTTTTGAGCTACAATTATACTTTGAGTCATGTAGTTGTTTTAGTGTGTGCGTGTGTCTGTGTCTCTGTCTGTGTCTGTGTCTCTACTGACCTTGTCCGGCGAGCTCTACAGTTCTTTGCAGTCCTCCCTTCCCATCGAAGAACTCAATGGCGTATTTGCCTTTATCTTTCTCAGTGGGTTCAGTGATCTGGAGCCAGAGCTGCTCCCCAACAACACCACTCTTAATGCGCTCAGTGAAGGCGATCGCTGCATCTCTATGATATTACATGAAACAGTTTTGTGAGTAAAGGTTCTGAGATGGTAAATGGATGTTTAAACTAAGATTTTAGGACATTTTAGGAAAGGCAGGTTTCTGGACAAAACACAACCAATGTCTCATGCTTTCTGTGTTTTTATGTTTTTTTTTTTTTACAATGATTGTATGGGCTTTCATCTCAGTATAGTTTATTTATTAGCTTAAGCGTTAAGGTTCACAGTGGGATCTCTGGTTCATGTGAAAAGTGAGATTCATACTTGTGGTGCCAAGTGACGTGCAGCTCATCATTGTAGTAGTTGACAAAGGTATAAAGACGGATTCCCTCCTCTGTGCTCTGAATCTTCAGTTGAGTGGAAGAGTTTGCTGGGTGAAACAAAGTTAGTACATATATTTTTAGACAATAATAATTTTAATTAAAAAATATTATAACCAATATCTTTCGATGTTTTAACATAATTTTGGATGTTACGATCTTACCAATAACGCTGAAAACTTCATTCATCAGGTCCTTGAATCCTGAAAAATTGCAGACAGTTATTACTCTAACTAATAAATGAAATCTTATTCATTAGTTGAATTAGTGATTCTAATGAACGTTTCAGATAATTAAATGGTAAAAAGCAACATTGTCTTCTAAATTTGCTAATCAATCATAACTACTGTAGTCTCTGAAAAAATACAGAATGAATGCAGGCTTTCTGTTAATCAAATGTAAGATTTTGTAAGACTTTAAAGACCATTTAGGACCTATATCATTGGGTGTATCAAATTTAACACCTATGTCAAAATTAAGACCTAACATCTAAAACACATAGCAAACTTTTTACATAATGAACAGTACGCTTAAAATACATTGTTTGAAACCCCCAAAATCACTCCTATGTTTTTGAGCATTTACTAGGTTTTTAATTCAGAGAACACATTAGAGCAGGCGTCTCAATTCCTGGAGAGCTGCAGCCTTGCTCTGTTTTGTGCAAACATTTAATGAACACACCTGTTCATTAAATAAAGCTCCATTTGGTTTGTTTGAAGCTACCGGTGTGTCCCTTGAAACAGGATAAAAAACCCAGCATTGGTCCTCCAAGATTTTAGTTTGAGATCCTTGCATTAGAGTATTAATTTGCATAATATTTACTGTTATGTATTTTGGAGAAGTTCATATACGAATTATGTTGCTATAACGGTTAGTTACACGTTTAGTTCTTAATTAAATGAGTGTAGTATGTTTAGTGCCATGCTCTATTTATTGTGTCATGGCATTGTAGATTTTGAGCAAGAAAATTTAGATATTATGACAATATTTAACCTTGATCTGTCAGATTTAGGGTGGATGTGTCTTTGCCTCTGTCGTCCTTCAGAATCACCTCATATACTCCAGCATCCTTCTTTGAGATCTGTCATTGATAAAATAACAAATGAAACACATTCGAATGAGGTAATAGCAGAAAGGACATTAAATCTTCACAGATTTTAGTATTTGGCATTTGATAAGCATTGACAGGTGTTTCAAATACAAAAAAATTCTATCTAAAAAAAAATGTTGAAGCACTGAGTACAACCAAAAGGAAAATGTTGTAAATACCTTTTTATCTAAACCAATTTGCACTTCTTTCTTCAGTAGAAAATGTTAGAAAATTAATTAATTGTGATCACAGTAAAGCAGTCACAGTTTTTATTATTCTTCCAAGTGTTTTCGATGAAACAAGAAACTCAAAGGAATTTGCAGGGTCAGGTGTTTGCAGGTCAACTGTCTCTTTAAAATGTATAAAAAATTTTTTATGGAAATTTGTTAATGTTTATTTCTCTCAATTTAGTTCTATTAAATCAATAATGGATATAAAAATGTTCTGCTCACCTGGGTGATCTCCAAAGCCAACACTCCTTCAGAGAAATCTAGTTTCTCATCTGCCTTCACTTCTCGTCCATCCTTATACCACAGCGCCACAGAGTCCTTCTTCATGTTACCAACCTGGATTATCACAAGTAGAGGTTTTAGGATTAAAATAAAAAAAGCTTACACTTGGATTTTTATTTTCCATAGTGTTTTATTAATCAGCTCCAACGGCTGACAACAACTTTTACACAGTAGCATTTAGTCTTCATTAAATCTAACCTGGATTACTATAATTATTTTAATTTTGATATGAGCCAGTCCAATGTCCATCGTCTCCCGCTCTGCACAATGCAAGACCTCAATTTATAATAGACAGTAGAAACCATAAACACATTAACCCAGTGTTATCATCCTTACTTTGAGTCCTTGTGCTTCTCAGGATACATTTTAAACTACTTTTAGTGGTTCTAAATGTTTTAAGGATTGGCCCATGTCATATCAGTCTAAACTAATAAAACCAAAATAGCCTGTTAGGTACCGTTCTCATGAAGGCAACTAGAGCTGGACTGAAACAGAGAGGGGACACAAACTTAAGAGTATACTCCCTCTCTTTCACTTTTACTATTTACTGGCATGGCATAACGTTTGACCTAAGGATGTCTTTTACTATGTCTATTTTACATGACAATGGATTATACATTTATTGAGCTATACATTTATTTAACTCTATTGTTTTTAACAATGCCTTAAAATAAAGTTGATGATAATATCACACAATATCATGCATTGGTGAAGTGTTAACCTTTTGTTGTCTTTTATTGCTGTGAAGGAACACTTGGTAAATATTTTTTTTTACATTAAGCATATATATATATATATATATATATATATATATATATATATATATATATATATATATATATATATATATATATATACATATCAATTTGCACTCACCTTGCACTTCAGTCTGACGTGACACTCAGGTGTAACTTCAAATCCCAGATACTCCACAAAATGTGGACCTTACAGAGAGAAAAACAATCATCCACAAAAGCAGAATCTAATGACTTAATTTATATATTAATAACAGTAATCGTTCTCAGTGGTTTGTTCTGCATGAGTTAAAATAATATTTTTTTATTCAAATTTCAAAGAATTGTCATGGTCTGTGAACCATACACAATCAATAAAATATCTGAAGTATAAAAATGTATACAAATATTAAGACATAACCAAAATGTATTGGTTTCAAAACATCTAAACTGATCAATCGTGCAAATTGAGTAACTAAAACAATGGTAGAATTAATTTTTTCTAAATAAATCCTTACCCTGCTTTCTGTGCCATTCTTTCCTCTGGAATTCTGATTGCTTCTGTAACTCATTGAAGACTGAAATCAAATGAGAAATATGATTAATAGACATAGAGCGCATGAGACAAATAATCTTAAGTGATTTTATTATTTTAAGGGTGATGTTTTTATTTAAATAGCAATGCAGTTCCTGTTACGCGCTTGGCTTTGACTAAAGGGTAACATGGTCTAGAGAGACTTTTGGAAATTGACACATCACCAAACAAGATTCATACAGAAGCCAAGTGTACTCAATCATGTTTTAAAAGTACATTATTTTATCCTTATCTTTACTCTGTTAAAATGCAAGTGGCTTTTTCTAAATGTTTGTTGAAGTGAACATAATCAAAATAAACAGTAAACTGTTTTTTTGCAGTGATGTTATTATGATGGTGTTCATTATGAATAAATTGAATCAAATTCAGTAGACTTATTTTTTTTAAAGAGTTGTACGAACCATCTCCGATTAGCACCAGACTGGACTGGTTTTTTGCTTTTCCATCTTGAAGCTGGAACGTGAATGTCCCCTCATCTTCCTTAGCCAGAGACTCCATGAACATCTCAATAATGCCAGTGTTTTTATCAAAATTCATCTTGTATTTCTACACAACACAGGAGATATCAATGCATTAGAAAAACAAAGGTTTTTTTCTACGTCTTTAATAATTCACGTGCATGAACACCATAAAAGAGCCAACAAAATTTTTGAGCCAACATCCCTACTTTGGATTAACTCAGTATTTTTTGTATAAAATATCATTATTTTAATAGTTTTACCTGCTCTAAAAATAATATTGCATGATTATATCAGACTATTTACTCTGTATACTAATTATTTAACATAATTAAAATCGTCTGATAAATGTAAGTGTGATTTTAATTGGTTATTAGTGTTAAATTAAAGGTTTAGTATTGTTCATACCTCTCCCTGTGAGACCATGTTATCATTAAAGACGTATTCGATTTTCCCATTGGTAGAGATTTTTTCAGCTTGTAACCAAAACCGAACTCGGCCCTTCTCCAGCAGCTCTACGGCCAGCTCGGTCTTCAATGGGATGACTGCAAGAGAACAGGAAGAGTTTTAATCATGACGTTCAAAACTGTCTTTGAATTTGATGGAGTACGTCAGAATAACTTTTAAGAACAAACAAGATACATGAGTAATACTTATTATTATTATTTTGCAGAGTTAGTACACTCATCGTCAGTCACACTCAAGGGATTATCTTTGCTAAATAAAACACCATTGAAAAGTGAAATGTACTTACTTGGAAATTTGTGGTCATGGCTAATCTCCAGCAGTTTTTTCATTTCTGTGAGACATGATTAAAAACAATTTTGTGTAGTGCAGCTAAAGGTGAACAAATGAGAATGAAGTGTACATATTTGAAAAAGAATAAACTGACCTTCTTCAGAGAGTGTGTAGCTGGCTGAAGCGCCATCAGTGTGTGTCACAAAACAAGAGTAAATCCCCAGATCCTCTTCTGAAGGAGAATTGAAGATAGCCTTGGACCTATACAGATTAAATAATATTCATCTAGATCCCATTATAGTCTAGGCATTGATTGAAAACTGTGCTCCACGTTCATTTTGTCGAGTGTTTTCATATATGAATGGTGAATAAAAATAATTACTTTGAATCACATGTATTGTTTCACAATAACCATGAAAACGTATACTCTGATTTTATGTGTATTTTATAATGACAGGGCCCCACTGCAAAGGGAGAGGCTGGTTCTGGGTAAAGGGCAGCTGTCGTCTGGTGGATGAGGAGATCTACTTGTGATCAGAAGGTCACAGGTTCGATCCCCAGATCTGACAAGTTGAAGGTGGTGAAGTGATGAAACACTTGCTCTCCCATCTTCAACAACCACAGCTGTGGTGCCCTTGAGCAAGCACCAGTTTCTCGGCTGCTCCCCGGTCGTGGCAGCTATGGCTGCCCACTGCTCCGGGTGTGTGTTCAGGGGTGTGTGTGTGTGTGCGTACTGTGAAGGGTTAAATGCAGAACACAAATTCCAAGTATGGGTGACTCTATATCTGGCCAGCTGGTCACTTCACTTCACCTTCGCTTTCTGACATAAGAACTTTGTGTTATGTGTAACACACTCAGAGGGCACTTCCCCCAAAATACAATACAATTTAAACTAGCTTTATACATAAAAGATTATCATTGAAGGGCTTAGGAAGTATTTCCATATTCTGTTTTTTTAGCATAACGACATGAAGGGAGGCAGGACAGAGAGAAGAAAGATGCTCTGTTTAACTTTTCAGTAGACATTTAATTAATTTTGGAAACACTTAATTCGATTTATTGATTTTCATTGTAAAATTTTATTTGTTGCTCTACTTGATTTTAAAGGCTAATTCAGTCAAACCAAGAAAAACACATTTATTTTCAAAGTTTATTTCAAATGCACGTTAAATATTTTGTACATGGTTAAATGTATATTGTTGTACTTGGTTAATTGATTATCTTGACTATATTTGGTGAATTAACACAATAGTATGGGCTTATATCTCTTTACAGTAAACCACTTCTCCACATCCTCCACAACGGTCCCAATCACCATTTAAATGTATATATATATATATACAGTACAGACCAAAATTTTGGACACACCTTCTCATTCAAAATGTTTTTTCGGACTGACTGACCTTCATTTCTTAAAGTAATGATGGTCACCTGTTCTTCTTTACTTTGCTGCATTTTGTTTCTTGGCATAATACAAATCTATTCAGTGGGACTCTCAGCTGTGTATCCACCTGACTTCTGCACAACACAACTGTTTATTTATACCATTAAACCATTTATAAGGCAATAAAACACACTTAATAAACCTGACAGGGCACACCTGTGAAGTGAAGAGCATTTCAGGAGACTACCTCTTGAAAACGCCAAAAGTATGCAAAGTGTAATAAAAGAAAAAGGTGGCTGCTTTGCAAAAGCTAGAATGACATATTTTCAGCTGTTTCACACTTTTTTTGTTATTTATAAAATTCCACAAATGTTAATTCATAGTTTTGATGCCTTTGGTGTGAATCTACCATTTTCAATTTTCATAGTCATGAAAATAAAGAAAACTTTTTGAATGAGAAGATGTGTTCAAACTTTTGGTCTGTACTGTATATACACCTTGTCATTTAAAGTCTGTCAGATGAGGCTTGTCTCTCAAAAATATGAATATTTTAATTATTGATTTATGGTATATAACCATATGGTTAACTTAATAATGCATATGTATAAAAGTAATAAGGAACCATGCTCAGTTTTGAAAATATCATATATGAGGGGTTTACAGGCAGCAAGATACCGATCGTATTTGACATTATGTGATTCATTATACAATTAGCCCCCTTATTTGCATTAACAGCTACAAAAAAGTTTTGGCAAATTTAACGCTTCCGATCATTAAAATGCACTTACTTGGTTCCCTTTGTTTCTAGGGTCATGCGTTCAGGTTCGGACATTTCCACATAGTTCTTGGACCAGATGAATTTGGAGTCTGGTGTGATGTTAGAGCACTCAAAATTCAGTGAAATAATGCCATCATCGTCCACGTTAACAACGATCTCCCCTATGCCTGAAAAAAGAAAGAATGATATTTTTATTGTCTACTGTTTGAACAGGAATGTTAAACCTATCATTCTGATTGGCTGATGGTTTAGAGTCCTGCATTTATCATAAAGGTAATTAATCAATGCATAGCTTCAGTTACTTCAAAGCTAAAGACTAAAAAAGAAGCTGGCTAGAAGGTATAGAATAAGAAGCATAAAAATGTACAGACTTCTGCTTTAATAAAGCAAACAACTTTAATAATTAAAAAAAAAAAATTTAACAGTAGGTGTCAAATAATCAAATCGAGTCCAGTTGAGTCAAATATCAAATAAACTTGTTAAAGTTTGGTAGGCTTCTTGTTAATACCTGGTTTAGTTTCTGCTTTGACCGGTTCCGTGGGATCTGATGGTTTTCCTACTCCAGCTTTGTTCTGAGCGCGAACACGGAAAACATAGGTCTCGCCCTCTTTCAGATCCTTAATCTAGAATAATCACATAAACCAAACATTTAAAATCACAATTTTACCATTGTTAGCACAAATATGTGTATGGATTTGGTTTATATGGGTCAGAAACACAAACCTTCATAAATGTCTTTTCAGTCGCTTTCTCGTTGACCCCCCTCCACATTTCAAAATCTGCTTCTGCCTCCTTGATATCAATGTAGTATCCGTTTATAGGATCGCGCCCCTGATAGACTGGTGCTTTCCAGAGCAGCACCAGGGAGTCCTTGCGCACCTCTTGCACACTGAGGTCATGGGGAGGTCCTGGAGACAGATTAAAAGTATTAAATAGTAAACAGTGGCTGACTGTCGTCTGGTGCATATTGATTGACTAGGTCACCGGTTCAATTCCTCAAATTTCACAGATGAAACACAACTATGGTGTCATAGAGCAAGGCTCCAGCTTCCCGACTGCTCGTTAAGCATGTATTGAATGCGGAACACTAATTCTGGGTATGGGTCACTCCGTATCTGTCCATCTCCTCACTTTCTCTTCTATGGAACTCTGATTATCTGGACATCACAAATCAAAAAGGTGACTAGGTCAGGGGATTAGAGCCAGACCTGTTTAGCCTGACTTTCTTTGTTAGGTCACCTGCATCCAACTTGCCTGGAGTAGTTAATTTTCTCTTTGTTTGTGTGAGGGTATTTTATTTACTCTGTGTGTTCTGTTTTGTTCCTTTCACAACATCAAAACATGAAAATAAGTGAATTGGTCACTCTGGGTTGCTCGCAAGTTAGATTTTCAAAATGTGAATGATTTCAAATAATTCTTATTCATCTCATAATAGCCTACCTAACAACAATAAACAAAAAGAAATATAATTCACAATTTAAAAAAATCTACGGCTTTCATGAACTCCCATGAAACTATTTAATATGATGTTTAGTATTATTTTGAGATACTTTAAGCCTCATGTCTGTGAGGCTGCTTTAAACATTAGCAAAAATGCACTTTATAAATACATTTTGATTAATTGATTGAAATCTTCTAAAATATTTATTATTTGAAAATACTACTCTCTGATTGGCCCACAGCTAAATTTTTTAACTGTCTATGTTCATTTTTCAATAGATTCATGAGTGAACACTTGCATAAATTAAGCCGTGAATATTCATACAGACTTGGTCCGAAGGAGGGCTTCGGGTTCTGGAAGTGACCGAAGCCCGAAGACCCCCCTTCTCAAATAGTGTGGCGAAGGGATGGAGGAGGGTTTTTGCTGTAGATTGCTGTAGATCTGATGGTTTATAAAAGAATATCTGCAGAGAATAATTCGATAATTAGATTAATTGGCTGCATGTGTTGTTCCCGAAACTTTGTTGTCAACATCCCAAAGTGTGAAAGAGATTTTCAGAGCAGAAGTTGTAACAAGAAACATCACATTTGACCATAACACATAATATAGATACATTTCTTCTTAATTATATGACCATCATGTCCCCAAAGACTTTAAACTAACCTAAGTGAAGGGAAGGTGAAGCTGCTGTTCATTATAAATGGTGAGCAAGAGGTGTGGAACAGATATGAGGTCAGAAAAAGACACTTTTGAGTTTGAACCTTTTCATAGCTGACCCCAATAAAAAAGTACTCATGGCTGCAGACTAAAACTATGTCACTTTATATTTAATATTCATTCATTTCACATATTATAATGGCAGGAAATAATTTCTACACAACGACACAAGGAGCCTCTTCATTAAAATCAGGTTAAATTGGTCTATGAGATTATAAAGTAGATAATAGAGGATCAAACACTTAATTGGTTTCTCAGTTCATAACTCCTTTATGATGGGTTGTTTAGACACAAGTGATGTAATGAAGAACATGAAACAATAAAGAACAATAAATTCTATGCATGACCCACTGTCTATGTACTTCCTCTAAAATCTAGGTTGTAAATAAGCTTCCAGTTTGAGCTTTCAGATAAGAGAATTGTGTTGATAGTGTGGGTTTGTTTGTTCAGAAATTATCATCGTTAAGCGTTAATTTAGTCAGATTTGTAGTACTACCATTTTATTGTTGAATTTTATCTTCTATCTATTTATCTATTAAATTTTATATTCTATCTATAAGGTTAGATCCATACTTTTCCTCTAGATAAGTATATAAGTGTAACATTCTATGGTGATTTCATACACTGTCTTTTGCAGTATTTTATTTAAATGTTTTAACATTATTTAATCAGATTTGGGTATGTATTTTTGGTGATTAAAGCGAGCCTACCTGGTACAGCAATAGTCCATTCCTCACACTTGAAAGTCTCACTGGGAAGAGAAGGGATGCCAACACCAGCCATGTTTGCAGCTCGTACCTGGAACTGGTACAGCATGTTTTCTTTCAGCTCTGTAACCTACGCAAAAAAAAAACAATAAAAAGAGTAACATAAAATTAATTTAGTCACCTCTTTACCATCAGCATTTTATCAACTCATACAGCATGCTACAACCACATCCCAATATTGGTAAAGTGGGAAATATGTCTGGATTTTAAGTATGATCCTGTATCTCTAAAACAGCTGTTGACAAACTTTGAATACTTTCAACCCTTTAAAGATTATTTTTCATATTTCATGGGTCATCATGGGTGATTTAGAATCATGTTTTCATCTGAGACCCAGATTTCTGGACTGCGGTTGGAAGGAAACCCTAAAATGGGAATACCCTTATATGCATAACCAAGAGTGTACCCCTGTGCTTCTATCGATTATGCAACCCATTACAAAAAAAAAAACACTTATCTGCTACTAAATATGGGTTGATATGAATTTCTCACCCTGTAGGCTCTGTCACTGATGGATTTTATATTGGCCTCGTGCCATTTTCCCGGCACTCCTTCGATGACCTCACGGTAATCCACGAAGTAACCTGTGATGTCAGCACCCCCGATGAACGTGGGCTGTTTCCATGACAACACCATTGAGTCCCTCACACACTCCAGCACAGTGATGCCAAAGGGCGGAGCGGGTGAAGCTGGCATTACAAAGTATAAGTTAGTATGGATTCCTATCAACAGTACAGTAAAATGTGCTCACACAAACCAGCACTCCAACTCGGTCAAACTTGGGGAGTGTATTTGATAAAGGGGAAGGTGTCCAGCATATTGCCAGTTGTGGCTGATGGCATAAAAGAAGCCCAGATTTGTGCAGATGTGATGTTACTTAAGGGGTTGATTTAAAGTGACACTGAAGAGACTTACCATTTAAAAAAGTGAACACAAAACTCCAGTTTGATCACTATTGTCTTAAGTGCTTCCAATCCTATTTGAGTAGACTTTATTCCAATTTGGTGACATGATCAATTCATACTTCTATTCTTACCTGTGTTTTTTACTTGTCAGAAAATGGGTCAAAGAAAAAGAACAACTGCAATATGCCAAGTTCAGGAGGTAGATCTTGCGTCCCGTTGTGAAAAAGAAATAGAAATATACCAAAGATTTCGATTTAAGGATATACTACAAACCAAACTGATGGATGTGGTTCTAATAACACAACGCCTCACTAATCAACAGCATTGTTGAGTATTGTGTGAAAACCTAACAACAAACTTATTTAATGGGTAAAACTTCTCAGTTGTATTTTACAAAAAGAACAATTAAATGTAAAAATGTAAATATATGCTCATGGTGCCCTAAAGCCAGAGTTGTAAAAAGAACCTGAAAACCATACTTGAGTACAGTTCAGGTCCCCAATTCCATAAACAGACATAAACGTCTTCAAATATCTTTCTTAAAAGTATTTTTGTTTAAGAAGTAGTCTCATTTAACACTTGTATTTAAATAGCATTCGGTACCTCATTCACCCAAAGGTCATTCAAGAGTCCCCATTATAGACAATGAGCCATACTTCATTTGAAAAATAATTATGCCATTTTTTAAAGATAGTTCTGTATTATCTAACTAAAATCCTACAAATGCAAATATTTCCTGAATTACATTTTTTATTCAAAACATTTTAAACAATTTAACGTTGTTAAACCACAGAAGATATGATGTGTTTAAGCAAGCCTTCTGTTTATGGAAAAAAATTATAAAATTTTTTAGTTGCATGACGCTAAAGAGTGAATTTTCCCTGGCAGCAATATATTATGGAACATATCTAATTTATCTTCTTCACTTTTTATTAGTATATCAGCACACATTAGCACAAATGTATTACATAAATAATACAGTCTATAAACACATTCTTGCTAAATTAATAGTTGTGGACCCTTTTCTAATCAAATTATGCTAACACTATTTCAGGATCCTTTTAGCTTGTGTGCTGTTAAAATAAAGAGGTAAAACATCATATTTTATGTAAGTGAGATATCGAAAGAGTGGCGCAGCCGCAGTCACAGGAAGTTTTTACTCCATTCCTTTTTTGTCATTTGTGGTGAGCGGCAAAGGAAGGAATATAAGAAAATAAACAGCTCTGTAGTTTTAATCAGTACATTACACTGATTAAAATTAGGTCTCAATCATTTATTTAGTGAGATAATGAGCCAGGCAATACGACTCCTTGAATCTGCAAATCCTTTTGAAGTTTGTCAGAATTTCTTCTGAAATGAAATTATTCGGGGCTAAATAAAACACATACAGGGGTAAAGCCCCAGATGCCAAGTGATGCCATTGCTTTACACACAACAGAAGCGCAACATCCTCTCTTAGCAAACATAATAGTTACCACTACTCAGTGCCAGAGGAAAGTCAACTTAATATATGTAAATACTACTTACTAGGGCTGAGGTTGTGCAATTTGTCTTTAAAGAGATGTGGATGGGATCCTAAAATTTGTGATGTCACAAACATAACAATTATAAAACCGCTAGTTTTAGAGTGATTTATAACAAGAGTGTGATGGTCAAATTTGATAGACTCTATAGAACTCGATAGAAGTTATGCAGTTCACTTTAAATGACATACTTTAAATGTTCTAAATGACTACATTAAATCTCTGAATGTGTTTCTTTTTCACAAGGGTACATGACAAAGATGAGCACATAAATGAAAATTTTGTGAGAAAAAGAGAAAGAAAAAAAAAAGATTTGACTATACAATATCTCAGACTTTTTAAAGGGATAGTAATTTCAAATATGAACATTTAAATACAGAATGTTCATTTCTGAACAAACTATGTACTCAAAAGTGCAGAAATGTATTAGATTTGATGAAGGGGAGCTTTTAGGAGGCAGGAGAAAATTCAGAGAGAGTGTGTGTTTCTCTCTGGTCTCACCTGAGCCTCTTCTTCCTTCTTTTAATCTTCCGGCTGTCTTTTGCTCCTCAGAAAAGTTAACACAGCACTTACGGTTTTCTGCCTCCTCCTTCTGGACGGAGTCTTTTACTGATCTGTCAGTACTAGACTTTGCCACCTGACTGGGAGATTGATTCTCTTGCCCTTGAGCAGTTTCTGGTGCCTGCTGTTTGCCCTCATCTAATGCAGCTTGATGCCCCTCATGCCCAATATCTCTTGCCCCTGCCTCAACCCTTGGGCAAACGTTAGCCTGGCATGTTAGAGCTGTGCCAGCCAGGCATTGAGCCACTTCACAAGCATTGTGCTGGGTTAGTGTAACCCCATTCCCCCCTGAATCCTGACACACACCATGAGCGAGGCCGCCCCCTACAGGAGTTAGCAGAGAAAGCAGACAGAGAACATTAAACACTTATCACATAACAAAAAAAACTTCAGTCTTTGTCTTTAAATTAATCTCAGTTGAGATGCATGAGCGTGCATCGGAAGATTTCTTTTTGCATTTTAATGGAAGGCAACAATAGATGAGAAAAAATAAAACAAGCAAGTCTGAGGGAAAGTCAGACAAAAACAAGGCAGGAGCATGTAAAAAGACAATTTTTATTAAATTAGTTTAGGAGGCGAGTGCATTATAATGTGTTAATCATGAAATGTTAAGGCATTTGGTGTAATGAAAAAAGAACTATGCAAAAGAGCTATAAGTGAGGTACAATTGTACATATTTTATTTTGGCTGTATTACTTAGATATTTAGTTCATGAATAAAATATTCCATGTTAGATTATTAACTTTCTACACCCAAGTAATCCTTGTAGAAATCCAGAGTCCCATCTTCAACTAAAAGTTTGTGGAAGGGTGCACAAATGTGCTGAACACTGTACACTCCATGTGATTATTTGCTGATTTAAATTACACTATTTAATATTTGTGTTAAATTCTATACAGTACTATACAAGTACATGGTAAAAACTTATCATTTAAAACACTAGTGCTATTTTCAGATTAAGTATATTGGTGTTTTCATGACCTGTACAGAAAAATTACAAGAGATAAAGGCTTGAAATACTTAACAATTGTACATAATTGTATACAATGAATCTATATAATGTATATGCTTGTAAAGAGTGACAAAACAGAGTTCAAATTTGTTACTCAAATTAATCATATGTCTATAAAAAGTGTGTGTATGTTTGTGGTTTTGCCCTTGTGAATTTATTCTTTTCATCATCTTTGTTTTCTCTAGAGGCGTCTTACATACACAGTAAAACCTCAAATATTAAATTGATTGAGTTTATTTGGTTCTACTCTAAAAAGAGTTAAACTAACAGTGAACCCTTCAACTTGATTTGTGAGATATTTTATAGTAAAATACAAACATTTATTATGAAGTACAATTTTTTTTTTTGAAAAATCTGTGATAAGATGTTTTTTTGAATTTCCCTTATAGATAAATGAACTACGTTTGAGTGTTACTTACACTTTATTGAAAGTGTATTTGGTCCTACTCTGGATAGAGTGGATTTTTACCTTTTTTAGCTCAGTTTTTTCAGTTTGTTGTTGCATGTTGACCTGATTACCTTGCTAGAAATTGTACATTCACAGAATGTCCCCGTTGATGGTAAGAACATTGTCTTTAAAGTTCTCAGGACATTTTGAGAACTTCACAATGTTGGGTCTTTTAAAGGCCAGAGGAACGTTATTTTAAGACCACCATGAGGCGACTGTTTGGGGATGTTAATGTCACTGCAATACAGAAATATATATATATATAGAGAGAGAGAGAGAACATATCGAGAACATTGAACTGCATAACTTTTATTATCAACAGAGAATGTTTTAATAATCTCCTGAAAATTATTTGAACGATAGGAACTTAATTAACTTTTAGGGTACTTTTAAATTGCCTGAACGTTATGTTTTCTGTTATGGGTTAGTTAATTTTTGTTTTGTTAAGTCTGCACTTCTTTTTGGTTATTCTCCCAGAACACTTTCTGCACTTCCAAAAAGTTCCTAATACTTCTTTGTTCAGCTGTTTTGTTATATGTTTATGGCATATTTAAGATAGTTTTTGTCAGGCAATGTTTCTCCTTTTTGTTCCCCAGCTTTTCCGATGGGATTATTGTCCCATTTTGATTATTGAGAGTTTTCAGTGTCTGTTCTTAGTTTTCTGACTTTTTTTAAATCCATTTGTTATACATGCTGTACTCTTGTCCATGAAGTCCATTTTGTAATCTTTTGCAGCTTAAAAAATACAAATGGTTACTTGAATGAAACATGCTATTTCCAAAGGAAAAATTCACCTAGTAATTATAGGAAACTAACCTATAAAGTGGAAAAAATCCCTCTTGCTTTCCCAACATAACCTTTTTTAAAATCGATTTTTATAGTCTGTTAAGAGTACATTTTTGGTGAATGGGTGAACTTTCCTTTGAACGGTGTGAATGTAAAACATGAAAGACATGCAAATGGTACTACAGGTTTGAAAAGACTGAAGATTGAGATTGAGGGAGCAGGCAGGGGTAAATGTGGCAGAGCGGGTGAAACTGGTTTGTAGTCACCACTATGTTGGATCGAGTTTTGACCCAAATTAGAGGAGCTCTACAAGTCCTGACCCAGATCTGGGAGAGATGCAAGGAGCCAGGCTGGAGAGGGCTGGAGTGGCTTTGACACTTAAGTGCCTTTGTGGACGTGTGGAATGAGTCAAACAAGTATAGTGATCAGAGTGAACTGTATAAACAATGTCTTTAATTATTATAAAACATCACAAATAAATTTTAGGAATAAATATTTAAATATAAATATAAATAATAAAGTCTACAATTTAGGTATTAAGAATGATCCAAATGCGCTCTAAATCTACTATATGAACATTATAATTTCAACTGTACTAGGAAAACAATAAAAGACCCGAAATGTTCAATTAAGATATGACTAGTGACAAAAACTCCAAGAATATTTTTAAAAAGCAAAACAATGTTCAAACGTATTGTGAGTATTAAAATGTATAGAAAGTAATAAATGAAAATGTCTTTTCAAAGTGTTCCAAACTGTATGAAATATCCTAAAAATTTAATTTTTAAAAACATTCTAAATACTTAAAAATGTATGTTGTGTGAATATTCATTTAAAGAAATATGTGTAGAAAAGCATTAAAAAAATACAATGAACAAAATTCCTGTTCCATTTAAAAGTGTTCAAATAAATTCCAAACATTCCATAAGTTCTATATACTCTATATTCTATAGAAAGCGTCAGTGTTTAAATGTTATTAAATATAAGATATAAATATATATATATATCTGTTTGAAAGAGTTAAAAAAACATATTCTAATACTATTTTAGACTGTTACCAATAAGTTAATTTAAAATTAATTTATAAATTATAATTTAAATTATTTGTTAATCTTTAATATACAGTATTTTAACAAAGATACTAAATAGGACTTTGTAAGAAACAAATAAATGCATTTCAAAATATATTTCTAAATATTGTAAATTCCAACTACATTTTCAAAAAATAAAAGACATGTTTAAAATAATTGTATATTTGTACCAAATATGTTACAATTGTTAAAGAGTTTCCTAGATAGCGTCTCACCAATAGCAGCTTTAACCTCTATGGCTTCTGATTCCTGAGAGAATTCACTGATTCCTGCAGCATTGACCGCTCGAACCCGGAAAACGTAACTCTCTCCTGTGGTCAAGCCATGACAGACAAACCTGCAGGAACACATGTTGAAAGATATTTATCTATCTCTAAAACCTATATCATTTAATTTCTTAATATCTCGTTAGGATCTAATCCCGCTCTCTTTTTCATGAAAGGCAAATAAATAAACATTTTAGAAAGGACACCAAGTTATTTTATATTTTTTTCTGCATCTGAAGCCTGAACCACGGTTCATACTGATTGAGATATTGGAGAGATCAATGCTGAGATATAAAAATATCAAAAGAAAAATATTTTTTTTGTGTTTTTTAAAAAGGAAATTATTCCCTCAATGAAAAAAGTAAAGAAAACTCTGTTTGCTGGTTCGGTTCTGTGTTCCCTGTTTTCTTTGTCACACAGGTCCCAACTACACTTTGATCAGCTGTGACCAAATTCTGCTTTTTTTTGCCCATATGTGTCTCAGATCTATAAATGTGTAAACACATTCTAATCTTTTGAGATCAGATTTAGGCATCATTCCTATGTGGAAATAAATTAGATATAAGCCAATGCACTGTAAATGATTCCCATCACTAGTTTTGACTTTCATGGCTACTCTGAGGGGGTGAATTTACTTTATTGTTCCTTCCTTTAGGTTGTATTAAACTTAAAATTGTTGCATAATTAATTGCTGAGTTACTCGAGTGAGAGCCACTTACAAAGTGCTGAGGTTTCAAAATCTTTTTTTCTATTTTGACTCTTTGAAGTAATTCTTTGTCAAGGAGGCATTTGCTTTCTGCTAAAACTGTTGGGTGATGTATTGTGCATTACATCCATAATATGTACAGTCAATGTTAATTACTCAACCCATGCTTTGAAACCTCAATACATCTCGTAACATCACTACCTTCAGCTCCATGTGGCCTGTCAGGTCATATACTACCCGGATTTGATCCATACATTCTGTGTACCTGTTTCTTCCAAACGTTTCTTGCAAGAATAGAAAACACTTTTGCTTTTCTTGAGTCATATTTTTTGTTTTACCTTGTGCCTTTAACAGGTTTGTTGTTGCAAGGCTCCCATGAGTTGCTCCCGGCAATGCTGCTCTCAATGTAGTAGCCCACCAGCTCTTTTGCATTTTGTGATGCCTCCCATGAAACCACCACTGAGGTGTCTGTGTTTCTGGTTGGTACCACACGGCTTGGGGCTGCTGGTATATCTGCAGGGCAAAGAATTGAATATTTACATTCAGTAGAACTGAATCACATGCAGTGAACTCATCTGAATAATTTGAACATTGACTAAATGATGATAAAAGAATCTGAATCTTTGCTTGATTGTAGAGTGAGCTGTGTGATGAGCACGCTTAACAGTATATTGATGAAACTCTGGGCTTTCTGCACTTTGAAATAGTCAGTTTAATCTCTTTTTAATAGAAATAATCTGTCTTAAATACACAAAAGTTTAATTGACAGTTAGAGTCCTAGCTCCATCAGCATATGTCTGAAAAGCAAATTTACTGGAAATTAATTATTCCTTAATTGTCATGTGACTCAATTGAGTTCTAATTAGTGGGAGTATAAATTGACACACGTATGAGAAACAAATCTTTCTCAGAGTTTTGCAAAGAATTATCCGAGTGTAAGTGTGTGTGTACATGTTTATTAGATCCAGCAGATTGTAAAAGGTGTTTGCAAAACCATCATCTGCTAACACTAAGCCTTTCAGTCTCATTATTACATAATAACACAATATTTCAATCATATACTTTAGTAGTAGCAATACCCAGTTTGTCCCCAACAGTGGTGGCTTCAGTGGGCTCGGATGGCTCTCCAACGCCAGCTGAATTACAACAGCGGACTCTGAAGCGATACGACTTCCCTTCCGCCAAATCAAACAAAGCAAAACGTGGCGATTTCACTGGAATCTCTGTGTTCACTCGCTGCCAGCTGTCTGTGCCTGATACACACTACACGAAACACATTAATACTATGAAGAAATGTTCACATAACTGGTAAAGGAATGTAAAAATTACAAAACTAAATTGAACGCATTTTGTTTAAAGTTAAAGAATGAATCTAAGAAACTGTCTTCTTTCCCCCTAAACAATTAACCTTTAATTGATGTTCATATCACTTCTATTTGACGTCTTTTGGTTCAGGGGGGTTGTGTAAAACTCAGAGAAAAACTCAGAAAACTAAAGGAAGAGAAATCAGATTATATTTAGAAGGAACTTGGTCTCTTTTTATCAGACCTTCTCCACATAGTACATCACTCCTTCATGGCCCTTGTCTCCAGGAGGTTTCCAGCTCAACACCACATAGTTTTTTGTTGCTTCTATGACTGAGAGGTCTTGAGGTCTTCCAGGAACAACTCCTTCTGAAACATTAAGAAAAATATTTTTTGTTAGTTTTGACTATATAAAAGAGATGATCTTACCTTAAGTAGAGTTATTTTAGCCACAGTCTCTGTATTTTGGGCCTGAAATGGGTCAATGAATTAATAAATTTATGTGTGCAATGGACATTTAAACAGTGGGTTGAGGGTTCATCAGTGCCCTGATCTTCAGAGTAACATCTTGTGGGATTTTAAACTGATTTTTTAAGGAACTCAACATCTAGTGGTTGAGTAAAAAAACATTGGAAAAGAGATATGATGAAATAACAACCCTTACCCACAGGCTCCTCCTCAGTTACAATGATTTGTCCAGTCCAGGGAGCAGAAGCGCCTACAGAAATTAGGTTTATTGATCTTGAAATGAAAGTTCTTCATTTATAATAGAAATATTAATTACTATTTCTGTTTAGTTTTTTGTGCTAATGTGGACCTTTTCTGGTGCGGTCTGCTGGATCCATGGCGGCCACAGCTTCAGAGACACGTGAAGGGTGGCTTATCCCAGCTTTGTTCACCGCTCGCACACGAAACGTGTAACTGCGACCCTCCACCAGCCCAGTGACGGGGAAGCGAGCGAATTTCACAGGAGTGTCGTTACACTGGGCCCAATGTGTGGTCCCGACCTCACACCTGCAGAAAATAATGAAAGTGATAAACATCAACATTTTCTGGAGTAATGGATATGTCAGTATGAGTACAAAATTATGCAGAAATCTACATTACACTTGCATTTTAAATAGTAAAAATTCAAACCTGAATATCTTTTCATGTCGTAGTTTTTACAGTATAATCTGATAAAACCTCAACTGGTATTAAAAATGTATTACAAAAAAAATAACTGTAAATAACACAAACTGTAAAGGAATCTTAAAACGCTTTCCATCCATGCCTAATCTCCTAAACATTTAATTGGAATGTTCAGTTTGTTTGGGATTTTTGTCATTTGAGATTTGTCAGTAGGTTGAGACTCAATGACCCATTTGAATCGTCTAATAAAAAAACTCATCATTTCATTAAATGGTATGATAATGTCTAAAGCAAGTGAAATGAACCACCAAACAATGTCGTCCATTTTAAAAGTATATAAAACGCAATGCCTGTGTTTGAAAATGTCTGGGTAAAACAGGAAACCAAAACAAATGAGTGGGATAATAGAACCCTGTTAATGGATGCTGCTATAGTAAAATTAAAACGTTATTTGATTGTAATGTCTGTCTGCATGGTTATGCATCCATTTTTTGTTTTAAATGAATTTGTAATGGCATGCTCTCACTTTCTCTATTTGTCTTAATCTGACACCACTATAGAACATAATAGATTATACTGCTAATCCAATCCAATCAAATCAAAATCTGTTGCAGTGGGAGTTTCTATTCATAAATCTACAAAGAACAACACTTCATAACAATTTGTGACCTATCGACGAAGTATCCCAAGATGCCACTGCCTCCGTCCACAGCAGGCTGTTTCCAACTGACGATAACATAATCCTTATTAGCATCCAAACAGTGAACATCCAGAGGAGCGCCGGGAGCGCCTGCTACATCAGCTTCGGAGTCTGGAAAAAAAGCGAGAACTTTACGATTAGCATGTGAAATTCACTGCAGACAAATTTAATCATACTGACTTCGAATTTCCCTGATTGTTTGACTCTGGCCACCTGTGTCTGATTGACTTCATAAATTCCCTACTTTTCAGTCTAGCCCTGGTCACATCCAAAGCTGTTATGACATTATATCGATTTACACCTGTGCATTATTGTTTATTGAAAACATTTACAAAATCTTCTTGTTTTGTTGTTCCTTCCCACTACAGCACCCTGACGGAATCAGAGTTGATTCAACTTTTAAATATTAGCTCCGGTTAAAACCCAATATTTTTATATGAAAGTATGTAATACTTGAGTAAAACTAAAAACATTAAAAAGATTTTTTCTGTCCTCACCTCTAACAAAGACATAGCCAGAGTGTGTTTCAAAGCTAGATTTGGTGATGACGCGGAGTGTGTACAGGCCCTCATCCTCTTTGTTGAGGTGTGTGAGAGTCAAAGTCGCTCTGTCGCCGCTCCAATGCATCTGCACCCACTTTGATGGCACCAGCAATTTGTCTGAAACACACATTTGCACATTCAAAACAAGGGAAATAAAAAATGAACTGAAACTATATTCTTTGCAGTTGTGAAGATTCACATACAAAGCAACTAGGCATCAATGTAAGGTAATTACTAGTAAAAGATGACATCCTGTAATATTCTAATAGCTTTTTGTAAAAAAATAAAAAAAATAAATAAAAATATTGAACTATTGCACAGAATAGAAAAAGAAAGTATAGACATTTATAGCCAGACGTAGAAATGTACAGATTGGACCAGTCTGGTACAGCACCCTGAAGGTATCTCAACTTATAAGTGCAAACATCCAACTCCAAATCAAAATCAAATCTCAATATCTTTATATAAGGTTAATTTATATATTTGTTGCCGTTAGAAAGACCTTTCGAGATCAAATATCTGTTAGAAATTTAGTTTCATCAATGTCTTGAGCTGACTGCATCTGGTGGACCATGGACATAGACTCAGCCATGGATGCTAGACTGGCTGATAATGGCTTTTCAATAAAACCTGATTTGATTTGACTTCTAAAAGTTTTACTGATTTTTACTAACCTATAAAATGTAATCAACAAAAAATAAACAATGTCTGACAAGATTTTAATTATTAATAATATGATCTATGATTATGATTACGTTCTTTACACCATTTATCACCTCACCATTAGCAAACCATTTAACCCTTGTGTGGTCTTCGGGTCAAATTGACCTGTTTCTAATTTTTACAAGAATAAAAATGTCACGTATGTATATGCTTTTCTAGTAGGACTGGTTGCAATAATTCAAGATGTTCTCTATATTGTTTGAATTTGTGATAAGTCATATATGTTAATGTGTTATGAAGTGAAATTGCTTTCAAAAGGGGAATACCCCACAAAGGTTAAGAATTGAAAAAAACAGTCTACAATTTAGCTTCATCATCGCCTTAAATTGCCACTTACAAATTTTAATAAATGGGGATAAATATTGTCAGAGAATTAATTCAAAATAATAAGACCTCTATAAATGTTTGTTTAGTCTAAAAAATCTAACAAAATATATTGAGCTCTGTGGACTGTAAGAATTATAATAAACTCACCATCTCTGTACCACTCGATCACTGGTTGGAAGCGCTGCAGTGAAGGATAAATGATCACAGAGCATCCCAAACTCAGGGTCTCTCCCTCACGGCCAAAAGAAACACCAAACTTGTCCACAATATGGGTCTCGAAAGTCACTCCATACTCCAGACAAGGCACTGCAGTGCACACATACACATTAAAATGAATTTTTTTTTGAAAATACAGTAGGCAAATTAGGATTCTCTTTGGAGGAAAATTTCCAGACATGTACACAATCATACTGATCACATATTGTAAAAAAAATTTCAATGCAAATTGGAAAACATTTCATGTGAAAATACTTTCACATCAAGAGCAGCAGCTGAGACTGAGTTCAAGTCTGATTTTAGAAAATACAAAGTAAACCTTGGCAGAAAATCACAGATGTGCCCAGAGTTAAATGACAGAAAAACAGGTGAAACACAAGCAGAAAAATTACATAAAATAGCAATACTTTTGAATGAATATGTTATTACTTCTTGTCAAATTGTCGGACAGACAAATAAAACATAAACTCAGAAATTAAAAATTGTGTGTTTACATGGCCATTGTTAAATATTAAGTATTTTTGTATTGTAATACTGCCAATAACAACTTAAAAGAATTTTAAATTATGCTATTATGCTATTTACTCTAATGGGTTTCTAGATATTCTGCACATTCTGATTATTTGTTTTCTAAATACCTATGATAGATTAAATCATCAAAACGTATGTCTGCATTTGTAGGTACCATAAAGAATTTGACGTACAACACAACACAACAGCCTCTGATAGATTCTGATGTATGGGCTGCGCCTTACAGTATGAGGGCAAAGTCCAATTTCAATTAGAAGCTGATTAAACTGATTTTCATGTATACATGAAGTATTTCTGTGCATCCAAAAACACCTACTGATGCAGGGAAGCTGACAGGAACATGATAAGCTTTTCAATAGTCATATTCTCTTCCATGATTTCTTCTTCATGTTGCTCTTCTTCTTGGTTGTTTCCTGTCATGAGGTTCATGTGAGAGAGCATTGAGCACAACCCAGTTGTTCTTTTATGTCTCAACAAGCGAAATTTCATTGGCCAATCGGTAAATTTTGCTTTACATAAAACGAGGGACATGGCAGAGTACAACTTTTCTTCATTCACACCCATCACTCGATCAAACGCATGAGCTCATGTAGGCGGCCATTTTTTTGGTGTTTGTGCAAAAAACATTAGACCGAAAATTTGCCAAGATCTTTTGTCCCATTTAGGTGTGCTTTCACACTAGAAATAATTTATATACGTCGCCAGACTCCCTTGAACCGTTTCCCAGAACGCCTTTACTAGTGGAAACTATAGTTGCCCTGGGAAAATCCTGTTACTGTTGCAAGGTAAGAATTGTTAAACCATGTAGAGTTACACATAAAGTGTTCTTTGTGTGCTATTTATTCAATTTATTCTTTTAGCAAATTACAGCATTATGCACTCAAGACGAAATCATACTTTTATTTCAGAATGACTTAGAACAGTGCATGAAATAATAAGTTACACACATGAAGACTTGTTGAAAAATGCATTCTAGAACCAGAAATATTCAGAGTCTATATCATTTTTTATATATATTTTTTTCACTGTTAACAATGAAACATTAGCTATTTTGAATTATGATTTCACTCAGCATGGTGGCACAGTAGTTGTGCTGTTGTCTTTTTTGAGGCTGACTTGTTACATTGTACTTTAGTGGATTTCTCTAGATTTTCCGGGTTATTTTCAGGTTAATTGAAAACTTTATCTTTTTCGTGTGTGTGTGTGAAAATGACCCTGCGATGGTTATCTCTTCCGTTCTTCAGGTTCTCTTCAGGCTTTCACCCAATGTGAGGTTGGGGAACCACCAGCAGAACCACTGACCCTAAGCTAGATGAAATGGATAAACAAAATTAATTTAGGCTTGTTAAATTGAAGCTTTAAAAAAATTCCCCAATAGTATTTGACTGGTATTGATCCTATTGATGACAAAATGGCAAATACAGAACAAGAAATGATGTTAGTGAAGAAATTAATTTGCAATAACACTGTTGAAAAGACCAAAGAAGATGGTTTGGGACATGTTTATCATGTTACAAAACATGATATCTTGTAAAATATATAAAAAAAACCTATTTTTACATGTACTTACACATGATCTGCCCTTGTGTTTCACCTGTTTTCAAATGTACCACTGAACTGCAACGATGCACATGGTCAAGCACTGACAAAAGTGTGTATGTTAGTGCCACTGGGAAGAAAATTGTTCAGATAAAAGAAAGGAAGCAATCGACACATGAATAAAAATGATTGCAAATACTTTTCACATAATTCATAAACACCATGTGAAAACCAGAGACTGCACAAAACATGATAATACAGAATTAATACTCAATACAAATACACATAAAATAAACAATACACCTTTTCAGAAAAACCATGTGTGTCATTTGTAAAAAAAATAAAAAGAGAAACATATCTAAAACAAGTATCCATGAAATGCACAAAACGTGTGGTTTTGCAACCTTTTCATGTGAAATTTTCTCAATTGTACATGAAAATGTTCCAAAACTATAACTTGCTACTCGATTCTTTCTCTTTTGTGCTTCACCCATGACTCACTTGTGGTTTTTCTGTATTGGAAAGCAGAATGCAAACTGTGATTATTAGTGAAAATAGGATGAGGTGTACATTAACTGATGGGATGAGACATGGGGAAAATTGTTTAGAGAGAGAGGGACAGAGAGAATTTTACAAAGGTTTGAAAGTAAAATAATGACATTTTAAAACTGATGCTGTTAAAGAAAATGACATCATCGCTTTTTCAATGACTACATAACTATAGTTATTTAAGAAAAACAAGATTGATAAGAAAAGGCAGTTATTTATTTTATTGAGTTTGTTTTATCCTAAACATAAAATTCAAATTGTTCCCTGGTATTTTTGTAGGGCCACACGTCTACCACAGGTGCCTCAAGGACACCACAAACATGTCGTTTGTGAATAACCTCACCTTAGAAGAAATATTGTGCCATCATTACAACAAAGCTTGTTTGGCCCAACTTTTTTTTATCATAATATATTTTTATAATAAGAATAGTGCATGATTTCAGTCTTATATTTAATACTTTATACCCATAATAAAATGTAAGCAAATTTTATGTTAGCTATCTGTACTGTTTTCCGTAAACAAAGAGAGACAGAGAAGTAAAACCATGGAATGGACGATCATGCACTTCAGATGATAAAGATCAAGAGAAGAAAAGACTGAAATAGCACATGAATAATACATAGAAACCTTTACGGCGGTTAAACGACGGTTACCTTCTAAGCGGTACTTTCTGCTTTCTGTTCACAGCGAATTCAAAAACAAAAACAAGACAGCTGTTAGCCAGTGATCATTGAAGATTTGAGCCGTGTGCTCATGAACTCTCAACTGATGAGTCCGCAATGAATAAGTTAACATTTTAAATAAAAAAACAATATTAATAATGTGTAATGCGGAACAAGAAATTGCTAAATCAAGAGAAATAATGAAACAGATTGTTATTATCTAGCATCAGAATACTCACGCAGTCTTGGAGTTGGTGCTGAGTCATCAAGCTCTCCTTTGAATCCTAAAAATCAGCAAAAAATATTTCAAATTTCATGCAAATTAATTAGTTAAATACAAGGCTTACTAGTAGGGCATATTTATTCAATTTTATTATGTGAGGATAAACATTACTGTGTTGAGTCACAAACATTTTTAGTTCTATCAGAGATATGAGTGATATCATAACCTAAAAAAATCTGTTAAAATACAAGACAACTACCCTGTTCATTTCACCCAACTGGTCCATTTTCATGATTTATTGGGTTTTATCCATATTTTGAAAAAGCATTCTGTAATATTCTGTTGATTGAACAGGTGCTGTTATATCCCAAACACCTGCCGGCTATTGTTATTTTGGGCAACCCTAAACAATTTCTGACAGGCAACTAACAAAAATTATGGGGAAAAAGGGTTTTTAAAAAGACCTACTTTTGACAACAACAGACGCAAAAGCCGAGCTCTCGCCCTTGCTGTTCATGGCTGAAACTCGATACTGTGCAGTGTCATCAAAATCACACCTGAAATCCCATAAACATAGTTACACTTCCATACATGCACTTTTTGTGCTAAAACTAATCTAAATCTAGATTTAAAAAAGGAATGTTGTGTACATTTATGTAAATTATTTATGTTGTAATATGTATGACTTTTATACAATGTTTTGCTGTTTTAAAAGTACACTATATCACTTACTATCAATGAAAAATAAAACATAACAGGAATTTATTGTTGTTCTACAATATGTTTTTAAATATACAAGGTGTACTTAAATTTAGTAACTGTTTACTGACTGACTTAACCATTTTTATTCACACTTTCATTTTGGTATATTTGATCCTCAATGATGTCTGTACTGGTAAAAACTGTGTTTTGTTTCCCTTGCTCCAACACAAACAGTAGTACATCACGAAAATTACAATTTTTGTATTTAAATCTGGATGACTCATACCATGCTTTCCTAACAAGATAGCGTGACACGAATTCCTTTTTTAAATTGGTGAAATTAGAAAGATATGTAAGACCTGTTGATCTCCAGTGAGTGGACATTATAACTGCTGTCCACCTTGTACTTCCCAGGCTGGGACATCGGGTCAATACTGACATTGTTCTTGTACCTGAAAAGAGAAGATTAGATATAAATTGATTAGAAGTGGCTTTTGAGTTAGTAAAAATAGTGTTATTTCAACTTTTTAAACCGTGTATGTTGCCTAGTATGTGCTGGTCTCACCAAACAACGCGTGGCTCTGGCCATCCTGAGATGGTGCAGTGGAGCCTCACACACTGCTTTTCCCACACAGTGTGTGAACGCGGCTTGGTCAGGAACTCTGGGGTGTGCATCAGGCTGTCCTCGTTCAGGCGCTTGTGGTACTCCTCGTGCTCATGGATCTAAACACAAGATTCAAATTATCTTAAAAAGTGTCTGTCACACAACAAGCACCGCCGCTCTTTTATTTATAGGCGTGACTAATTAAGGATGATTTTTTTTTCCATCAAACTTAATCTTATTTAAGATATTTATTTATTTTGTTAATATATGACACAGACTTGTAATTTACTTTTTCATTTTTCATTTATAAATAATCGACTTGGATTTAGTTCAGAGAAAAGTTATTGTTGCCTATTGAGGGATGACTTTAAATATGGGATGTTAAAAAGAAAGTTTCAGGAGTTGCACATGCAGACAATGTTAGGACTCAGAGCGGTCCACCTAATGGTTCTCTTTATATATTCCTTTATAAACTGTCACATTGCTTAGTTTCTCTGACAATCTCCAGCCCTGCAGAAATGGACAGATCACCTGGTATGTGTTTACCCAACCAACAAATTTATGTGAGAACGTTACTTCTAAGTCTACGCAACACAATTCAAGATTCGGCTCTGGTGAAAAGTTGAGTTGAGTTCAACTTTGACCTGGAATATATCACATGATTTGATGTGACTAGATTTATAATTGGAGAGTCAAAAGCAGATTAGAGTGAACACTGCTACCATTCTGATTTTTATATTTAGAGTTGTGTATTTTTTAAAAAACGTTGCCTCAAGAACCAGTGTGGCTGCCTCATTAGATTGCTGACACTCTGTAGTGACACAACTGTTTTATTTAGTGAAAAATAACTGAAGAAAATACATAAACATCAATGTGTTCAGTCTAGTTAACCACTCACTGTAATTTAAACTTGCAGCAGTGCAGATTGTGTATACAACAATTAACATCTGGCTGTGCATAAAAATATCTACACCATTTTTATGGTGAGCATTTGGGTTGGTTAATTAACAAAAATATAGTCAACTGACAAAATAAGGATTGAAAAGTTAAGCATAAAAGGGACAATGCTCCAAACTAAATGATTATTAAACTTCTGGTGTTTGTCAGAGCAAAAAGCATACTTGAGTGTGTCCTTGAGTCATGTTGGAGTATTTATAATCTCTTCAGTTTATTCCCTCAGCAGCACTTGTTGACAACAGTAGTCACTTTAACACACACGCCACAGATTAACACACAAGCCACACATAAAACATTACAAGCCTTGAAATCCAGCACCCTTTGCTGGCAGCAGAAACAGAACTAAAAAAAAGTTTGTGTCTCCCTATACTTTACTAAACTTAAATTGAGAATGGGTTCAACAGTGCTGCTCGAGCTTCTAGCAAGTGTTAGTTCACTCAAATAGAATGTTATTTTAAAAGAAGATAAATAGAATCATGCTGAAGAAAAACTTGCCATGTGTTTGTATTTAAAGTTGATTATTATGTTGTGGACGTTTTTGTTAATTCTGAGGAAATTCTCAGTCTTAATTTGGGAATTATTTTATCTGTCTTTTAGAAAATTAAATGATTTTTGATGGGTTTTATTTTAACACATATTTTAAGAAAATAATTTGAACATGTTCAAAAACACAACAATACTCAGATTTTTAAAAATGACTTTTTACATAAATAATTTAATCACACTCAGTACAGACCAAAAAAAAAACACACAAACACCCCCGCACAAATGTACTCATTTTCAATGTAAGTGGTAATTATAAACTTTTAACTTTTAACACAGTTTTAGACATGCGAAAATAAGTAACATTACTGGCTTTCATCAAGTTTTTATCCATATATTTAGTTCATACGATACATTTTAAAGAGTAAATGAAGGACAAAAAAAAATCAGACGTTGCGTTAAAAACTAACAAAAAATCTTTTTTCTAATCTTTTTTTCTAATCTTTCACAAGCCCAAGCGATGTCCTGTTTACAGTTGTATTTATAATGAATTATGTAAATTTGTCATCTGAAAAAAAACACATGGGTGAAAATAATATTTGGTCTAAGTTAGGAGTAATTATTTGACCAGATGTGAAAGGACTTTTGTTTTTAAAAAGTTAATTAAAAAGTACATTGTTAACAAAGAACCCCACTCCCAATTGAAGGTACATAGTACAAAAAAACGCTTTTTTTGTCTCTTGAGCTCTTCTGACTTTGTATGTCATATGTTTTCACATATCATGCCTTGTATGAAATGTAAAAAAATGTATTAACAAAATGCATATAAATGTGTTTAATCATAAAATATTGTACATGTCAGTTAAGTGAGAAATGTTTACAAAACAAAATTTGTTTACAATTGTAGGCAAGAGAAAGTTTATTACATTTATTAGCATCTACACAATAAAAACCAAAAAATAGAAAACAGTTTTACAGAGGAAGCTTTCCAGAACTGAATAACATCAAAGAAGTTTAATCAGCAGAGACAGAGCTTTTCACAGATTGTGTTGAAGGTGAAATTAAGTTCAGCATATCCCATAATTCAGTTGTGTTAGCCAGAAACAGGTTTAGTCTATCACACATGAGATTTTAATGGGTTAATATGGATCACACATTTTCATTAACAACAACTCTTTTCAATTCTATTTTTTCAACCTGAAAGGCTATGTGGAAGTCAAACTTCACTCTTTTATTCTATACTATCCATGTCATTCTTGTTTTGTAGTTAGTGTAAATAACATCATCTAACTCAGAATATTAAGTAGCTATTATTTTTTTAAATTACTCATCGGTGCCTTTCTATGCACATTTTAAAACCTTTAGCATATAGATGAGCTGCATTAGCGATTACTCTGACTGGCCCATAGGAAGTGTGTTAATAATGATATGTTTTATTATCATCTGAGAACAACCTGGAGCAATTTTTTGATGAACAATACAAAACATGCTAGAAATGTCAAAACAAGTTTACATAATATGGCACCTTTAACTTTAAAAAGTGTAGACTGGGACTATAACAGATACTTCCATTCAGTCCATAGAATCTAGGTTTTTTTTCTTCAAGTTTCATCTTTGCGTTTTAATAAACTGCACTCAACACATTTATTTTTTGGTCACAGCAATGCTACTAACCCATTTGATTTTATCCAGTTTTATCCTTTTATTCTCTGTCTAATATCTTTCCTTCTTAGATGAATGTAATGCTCCAGAAATTTAACTGCATGTTTCTACATACAGTTAAACTTTAGAAGTGTTACATTCTATTGTGCTTGGCTTTGCACAACGTCTTATGTGTATTTTATAACTTAACTAAAAATGTTAAAGTTTTTCAGACTCCATTCTGTCTGTTTACTTGCAAACAAACTGTGCTTATTTTCTCAGGTTTTGTAACCATCCTTTTATTCTGTTTCCTCCTTATTTAGCCAATTACATTAATTAAATTTTAAAGTGATTATGTGAGACATCAAAACAGTTTATAGAGGTAATGCTCACTTGCTCACTTGCTCTCAATCTCTTTCTCACACAAACATTGGGAGAAATACAAGGGCACACGGAAAAAAAGCATGACAAAAAAAAATATTATATTGTACTTTATTCCCTCTGCGTCTTTCAAACTAATTATCTAACCATTTTAAAAACACATGATTTTCATGAGAGATTTGACTGCTCAGGCCAGTTTAGAAGTTTGTTTAGTCTCCAGACACACGTGTGTTACAGTGTTATGGGGTTCAGTTTTGGGGCAGTTCTCTCCACTGACCCTCTTGCTGAGTGAGATGCGTTCGGCTGAATCCCTCACAAGGGTTCTCCGGCTCGAGTATTCACTCCTCTCTGACTCAAGGCTGCTGGTAAAAAGATCACGACGAGCCAGGGATCCTGCACTTTCTTTCAGACGAGCCTCTTCTGTGTCTGAAAGACCACTCTCAAATTCCCGACTGGTCAGAGAGAGCGTTCAATTAGTGAAACTACATAGAGAAATATCATGATGTGCATGAAACATTCACACCACATCTCGGCAGAACTAGTGCAACATTTACTTTTCATCATATGAGGGAATATCACAAGGGTTTCCATGTAAACAAGAAGTCCACCTCACAACTTCCTTTACCCTTTAATCCCTTTACTCCCTTTATTCTATTTGAGAGTAAAGTTTAATGTAGTGCTGTAAAATAAGTTTCTCTATATTACTTGTTGTTGTTCTGTCTCTCACTGACAAAATTGTCAAATCTAAAGGGGGTCAAATACTTTTACATTAGTGTGTTTGCAAGGGGTGGTCAAAGTCATCTCTAGAAAATGGCAGCCTCTGCTGGTTTTGTTCCAAACTTGTTTCAAGAGACACCCTACTTGCTTCATCAAGCCAAGAGGAGCTCAATTATTAGAATCTTGTGTGTTGCAGGAAGTTTGAAGCTAAACTGTGCTGAAATGTGACTGATGTGCATCCTACCCTAAAAAAGGTTTGTAGCACTATGTTTAAATCTTGTAGGGTTACATTCCCTTAATTTAATCATTTATATAATTTAAACAAAATGTGCTTTGGTTTTAACGTTGTCTGATGTACAGCTGTAAAACAACATATAGTACACAATTTATTTATAGCACTGAAGATCTTCCATAATTCATAAAATGTTAGAGTCACCCTGAATTTGAGTTTATTTTTCCAACAAGTGTACCGTAGTAGCCTGATGTTATACCTCCTCTCTTTCGTCAAATGAGTCTGGATGGAAGTGATCACTACCAGTTTTGTCAACAAACATATGTACTGCTCCTATAAATCTGTATGCTGCAAGCAAAAAAAATTGCTATTAAGATATAAAGCTTTTCAATGCTAATTCAAAATAAGAAAAATCGTATGTTAAAGTGTATTTACTTAATAGACTACTACATTTTCTCATATTCAGTAGAAAGTTAGTAATTGTTTTAAAATGACTCTCGTTTAAATAAATCATGCTTATTTATTATTCACTCTTTCTTTTTCCTATAAACTCTCTTTTGGTTGAGCTCATGTTCTCACGTGTGCATGTCTCAGCAGTGAACCTTAAGTAATGACTTTATAATATTAAAACACATCAATGATTACAACAAATTCTTCCTAATTTCACTATGGCCCCTTAGCGAAATTAAATTACAAGAATTATATTTATATTATATTATATTTCCTGATTTCAGTAGGAACTCTATGGATCTACTATAAATCATTAAAGCGGTTTGAATAATAATACAAAAATAAATAAACTATAAAAATGCAGAAAATTTAAGTTTTATCAACTTGATAGTCAATTTAATAAATATTTGTATGTTTCTGGTTTGAGTAGGAGATCAACAGTATCTGTGTGTGTGTGTGCGTGCGTGCGTGTGTGCTGGGTGTGTGTGTGTGTGTGTGTGTGTGTGTGTGTCTGTCTTATTCATTGTCCATTTAATTTTCCATTTCCGTCTGCTGATATATAAAAAATTTAATAACATTAAAATCATATGACTGCACTGACAGCTGGTGGCCTTCCTGAGTGACTTCTTGCTCAGGAAGAAGCCGGATCTCCTCCAGGCACTCTGATTTCTTCCAACCTTTTGGGTGACTATATCAAATAATTTTTTATTGAGTAATTGTTGCTTTTGATGAGGGTCTATGTGTTCCACATTTGACCAAGTGTGAGATTTTATTGAGTTGACAACATAAAGCATATTGTTTGCAACAGTGTCAGTGTGAAATTTCCTTACCCAAACACAAAAACACACTATCAAAATGTTTTTTTAGAAAATGTACCTGCCCCTGAAGATAGGCACCACATATCCAATGATCTGGTTCTCTTTGTCCATGGCCAGGTATGTGGGTTTGGCTCTTTTAGGCAGAGGACTGAGGCCTCCTTCGTCTAGAGCTGTATATGTCGCAGCTCTAATTCTGCAACCATGCATCAAATATTATAGAAAAAAATATATACATGTAGGCTTAAATTTAAAAATCCCACATGTTGTCAGGCCCCTAAGGAGGTATATCTTTAGCTTAGTTGAGTAGAGATGTTAAATTAATAGTGAAAGCTAGTTCAGATGTTCAAAGTGGGTCAACTTTTTAGACATTCAAATAACAAAACAACTTATATTTGAGCCAAATATTTCATTTAACATTGAAAATAGCAAAACTAATTTGATGCAAGTTTTAGCCTGAAATTATAATAATCCAAACACTTTTAGCTTACTATTATCCTGTGACCATCCTCTTAAAAAAACAGAACATTTGACAACTTGTTTTGTTTTAAAATGTTTTTTTTAATCAACTTTTGTGCCTGTCAAGTGTGGGATTTTTAAAAATTGCTATCTATTTCATTGTGTTGTTGACTTATGTGGAGAGTTACTAGATATTATTCAACACAAGCCAACTTCGACACACAGAGAATTTTAGAAGGGGAATGGTTTTGTGAAGACATTATGGTGTTAGCAGCACAGGTAAAACAATGGTAGAAGTATTTATCAATAAATTTATGTTTGGATTGTTTAAAATTACGATCTTTTTTATTCAACCAAAGTTTTTTTTAAATAACGCTCTATGATATATTACTCTTCTTTTTACTACAGGATACAACAAAAACATGTCATGTATTCAACAAATTACAAGCAGCTTGGCATTGCTTTATCAGTAACCAATACAAAATACATATCAGCTCCCCCCATCGCAACAATTTGGACCACAAATAGTTATTCTGTTATCACAGTTTGAATGCAATGAAGAGAGGAAGATATGTCACCTTGTGGTTCTAAAATGATTTCCTTAAATAATTCTATTGGACATTAGAAAATATAAGTAAGAAGGACAGTGTTGTTTCTGCAATGTAGAACATTGTTCATAAGCACAAATCAGAAATCTTTTCATGTTTTTGACTTCACATTAATGTCTTAAAACATGATAGCTAAATAAACAATGCGATCTCCTAAAACATGATAGGTAAATAAACAACTAAACATACACATACACTGGATTTTTGTTTACCCACTAAAGATCAGATTTGACTAGAGCCCTGATTTGATGACCTCATGTATTAGCACTTCCACCTCATACTGGTAACATCCATCCAATAAAGACCACAAAAAGGCAAACACTTGATATTTCATTTAATCTTGAGTCTTTGTCATCCTCTAGTAAGATATATGGTGAAATACATATTATATGTGGTGGGAAGACACCCAAGAGCAGTGCAACCAGTCATACTTGTAAAAGGAATATGAACAAAATAATAAAATGTAAAACAACTCAAGCTAAACTGATTGGATTGGAAGACATGGTCCTGTATTTCATGAAAAGGTTTTCTGAAGTAATCTTCAATGACTCTGTAAATGACTCTGTCATGAAACATTTGTTTGCAATGCACTCAAAAAAATAATAAAACAAGAAATGTAAGCCCCCGCTGCAGGTCTGAACTATATCACATAGAAAGACACACCCAAAAACAGCACAATTCAGCATACTTGTTGACAGAATATGATGAGTGTATAAGTACATACATGTACTCAAACCCTATAGTGATTAACTTAGGTTTAGTGATTGGCTTACAATACAAGTATAGCAGATATGGTTATCAGCTGGTTTTATTTCTGGACATGCTCTTGACACTGATGTCAGTTTTATTTTTACATTTTAAAAAGTTTTTTTTTAAGTAATCTTGAAGAGTCTGCTTTTGGAGTTGACAGAGGAAATGGCTCCATTATCAAACAATGTAGAGCTGACTTTTACCATAATACTACAGACATTTAAGAAATTAAAGTAAGGTATACTTTTAAGACTTTAATTTTAAGCCCAACACACTGTTGTTCCTCTACATTAAGTTTTAATAAAACATGCTTGTGTTTCCTGCAATTTCAAAGTTGTGCTGTTGATTCTGCAGGAGACTCTTTCTGTCGTTGAGACACTGAGATAAGCTATTATTTATATTTTCTAAAGTACCTTTAGAGAAAAGCTAGAAAATCAATTCACAGTATCAAAATTGATACAACTGATGCAAAACTACAGGTGCATTTACAGATATACACAGTAAAAAACTAATCTGGTAAAAACGTATTGTTTATTATTGGAAATTTTCAGTTTTTATTACATACATTTTAAAGTAAATTCAAAAGTAAAAATATTATATTATAATAATTATATGGTGGGACAACAATCCATTATTGTTTTGAATTATTGCATATACATAATTTAACTTACATTGAAAAAACAACGTAATGTGTGAATTCAACACACTTTACTTAGTTGGCTAGGGTAGTTACTATTGAAGCACAGATGCTATTTAGATGGAAATAGCCATTTAACCATGTAGCTTTGTAAAGAAGTGCAAACTTCACCTTTTCCAGACTGAAAATCAACTAAAAAAAGAGTGTAAAGAGAACCACTTTTGAAAAAAGACTGATATATCCTCAGGCACCAGACCTTACACTCTCTCCAAAACTACAATGCAAGTTTTAAAATTACAACTAAAAACCCGACAGTCATAAAAACAGGCAATTACATATATTTAAAAAAAAATAGTTTGTTTTACTGAATGACTGCCTTTTTTAACAATTAAAGCTGTGCATGAAACATACCAATGCAATTCACATCATCAGAACATTATCGCAGAGCTGACAAGACTAGCGGTCTTATTAATGCAAGAAAGACACCAAAAATCACCCGTGTTCTGTGCTATCACAAACTTTTAATATCATTTATACGCTTTGGGGGAGAAGAAAGCAGCATTTTACTCCTTCAACATCAAACTAAACATATACTGCTCAGAAAGAGCTCAAAATCCCCTCTGAGGTCTCAATTACTACAACCAGTGCTATACCGAAACTAAAGCATACTAAAACTCAAAAACAGGCTTTCATCCTCTCTGATCTTTTCACAAGTATAGGCACCAAAATAAATATATAAATAAATAAATATGTGACCCTAAAATCAATTCAACACTTTTATCTGCATAATTCTAATTTCTCAATGGATACAACATTTACATGTGAATGTCCATAACAAAGTTCGTGTTTAAAATTCATAATTTATTTAGAATATTTGTAAATATCCTGAACTTCACTTACATAATAAAATTTACTTTTAAAATATCCTATCTCTCGATAGTTACAGTTACTGCATAATGAGTTGTAGAAGTGAACCCATAATGCACATGACACACATAACAACATGTTCTCCTGTAGCATCTATAAATACACCAAGACGTCAAAGACACCAGATGAATCCCAGCGTTATGTTATGAATGCTATTTATATAACAACTTGAAGCTATGAGCTGAGATAACCAATGAAAACATAACTGGGCTTTAAAGATTCACTTTGAGAAAGTTTCCCTTGTGTAACACTAATAATAAGATTCATGTGTTCGTTAACAAGACAACATATCCTCTTACATTCTGACATTCAAAGAGTCTCTTTTAAGAACTACATGGAGCAAAACAGCCAATGGTCACATGAGCCGCTGGAATAAATCATGCTAATCTACAGTAGGCTCAGATCCAAACCACAGAGAGGCCTTGAAATGAGTGGCAGCAAGGTTTGAGTTAAGCAAAAACCTGTCTAGTAATTAAGTTAATATATATTTATGTGTGAAATGGCACTTTTAAATGACCAATGGACCTTTTAAATGGCACTTTTAAAGACCAATATAATAATATTCTTTAAAGAATAATAATAATTTTAAGCTCCACTCCTGTTCTTTACATTGGAATAGCCTAAAAGAGTTTTAACATGTAAACTTTTTACGTAAAATATATCTTATTCTATTTACAAAACCTATTAATGAGGTATGTTTGTTTAACAAGAAAGCACAAACTATCATTCTGACACATATAAGAATAGGCAGCATAGACAACAGCACCCTATATAGAAGAAACAATAAAATGTAAACATCCTTAAACATTTTGTCATCTAGAAGTAAAACATCTAAAATGTAGTATATCTTACATTCACCTTAAAAAACATTTTCAACTGAAAAACAAAGAATGACGGAAAAGCCCTGCATCATAATATTTGCCAGTTTTAATAAACCTTCAATTAGGGATTAGCTACAAGCTAACAGGAATTAGAAACATGCTAAACCTTATTCTAGTACTGTGGCTTTAGACAAGTCAAGAGGACATTAATAGCTGCAACCAGATTTGTGATGATTGAAGCAATCCCCTGGGATCAACCTTGGACACACTTAACATACATCTTCAATTCTTCATCAGTTATTGACAAATTCAACCCAGAAACAAACCAGATTACTGTAGCAACCTCAAAGCAACTTCTTATTGAACTCTTGATGCTACCTGTCAAGAACGTACCAAACATCCTCACATTACCTATGATAAATATTGAAATAGATATCTTCACCACACATGCGGCGTCCATGATCAAACAATGGTTTAGGGGTGAAGTGGGTGGGACACACTGCAGAAGGGATGAAGGATGGGGTTCTTTTCGCACCAAATGAAGATTGTGGTGCCATCCCATTTGACACAATGTGGTTAAACTTTGAAAAATGTACATGAATATTACAATAACGCTACAACATTTTAAGAGACACATTCGATTTGAAGCAACTTAAATGAGAACTAGAGTGTGGATGTAAAACTAATGAGATTTTACCACACCTCAGCAGATGGGATGACACCTGGCATTATTATGGGAGTTTTGAAGAGGAGCTGACTGCCGCAGTAGGTGAAGTTAAGGACTGTTCAACCAAAAAATTAATATTCTCTCATTAAATATTCTGGCCTGATTTGTTGCTACAGCATTATTTTGTTAATCCTCAAAATAACAAGAAGAATTTTTTAAACAAATCTGGGAGATACCTGTCGTCAAATGTGTAATGTATTGGGACCCCTGCAAATATTGGGTCTGGGGCTCCCTGCATTACGGCATTGCACAGGTGTTCACAGGGCAATTTCAGCAAGATAGACTTTTTGAATAACGTAAACTTTTGCAGTATTTCATAGTTTTTTTTTTTACATTATTTATAAGTTATAACTTAAAAGTTATAACATAAAAGTTTTTGTAACAGTGTGCATTTTACTTTTGTTCGCTTTATACAGACGTATACGTAGGTTATGTGCAACCAAATGTAATTACGTCAATTCTTATGGGAATGAAAACATAATTATACAATTACCGTCAATGACCATGCATGGAGTCTGCATTATGGTCAGGCACCTTACTGTATGCAACTCAATCTATGATGAATTTTTAGTTTTTTTCATAAAGCATGGTGTAATTGATTAATGAAGATACGCTTTTAAGGAGTCATGAGAATGGCCCTCTCTTAATTTATTGACTTTACTAGAAAATTGTCTGGAAACCTGTTGCATTACACAGATTTAGTGTTTCACACAGGACGAAGTTAAACATGTTTACTAGCATTATCAAGCAAACAGTAGAGGACAAGATGATTTTGCATGCCTAATCACAAAAAATAGCTATGCAGAGTGGGGCTTTTCCCCTTTATTGGAAGGAATTGATAGATGATGTACTTCTCTATTCTTTTAACCAGATATAAAAGTTGTTCAATTATCTACTATGAATCTGGATACAGTGAGTTAAGTTCAAACGATGATCTGCATTCTCTGTCATGTGACTAACCACCATCAGAGGCATCTCATCTCTCTCATTCAGAACTTGCATCTTATGTTTGAGAAGTTTAGATTGTATCACTACCTCAAATGTGTCTCCAACTAAAAAGCCATCTGGACACTTTCACATATTTTACATTCAAAGGTATTGCTTAACCTGCTTACTGGCTAAAAAGAACTTTTCTAAAATAATTATATATTGCAGGTATAACGAAAAGGCGTGGAGGTGAGCTTTGGGATTCAATATTGATGTTTGAAATCTCTATAACAATCAAGCCCCAAGGCCATTCAAGTGGTGTAAGAAAATGGGATAGCTCCTTCTGATTGTCTACAATATTACTCACCAGGTTATTCAGTTCTCCTTCGTTTAAATTTTTTAAATGTTAATAAGTTTGTCAAATTACTTCCTTATTTTAAAAAAGGATATTTAAGCAATCTCTGAGATTCAGTTTTTAATTAATATGCTTTCGTATGACTGTTTAATGCTTGATTTTATTAAATGTACTCTCTTTTTTATTTTTTGTTTCCAATGTAAAGCACTTTGAATTGCCCTGTGTATGAAATGTGCTATACAAATAAACTTGCCCTGCCTTGTATTTTTCTTAGTAACTACACTCATGCAAATGAACAGAATTACATTAAAACTGCAAACAAATTAAAAACAAATGCAAGCAAGGCCTCTCCTTAAAAAAAAATAATATAATTGTCTCTTTAAGAGGACTATTTAACTAATTTATTCTGAGATTAGAGCTAATTGCTTAGAAACGTTTGTGACATACTGCAGTCACTGACTGGTGCCTTGTCCAATTTAAACATACCCTCAACGCCTCATACAACAACATGGCAGAGAAGATTTAATGAGAGAATCTGAGTTTTTGGATGAACTATTAAAGAATGGGTAGCTAGAGAAGGAGTTGAGTGATGGGGGAAAGGTGGTTTTTATTGTGAGCTCTTACCCCGTGGTGCTTTTTCTGCTATGGGACGAGAAAGCACTAGAGCTCTGCTGGTATTGGCTGATGGCAGACTCCGCTTCTCGGCTGCGGTAAGCACGGTCATAATGACGATGCTGTTTCTGGTAGAATGGTAGCGATCCAGACATTGTGTCTCCTTAAGCTCAGACACTGTCTTTTGATTGTAATAATAACAATATGTTTATTTTATTATGAGTTTTACAGCTTATAAAACACAATAAAAAGATATTCAACAGATGACAATAGAAAAGCAACACTGAGATTACAAGATCTTTTATCAGAAGTTGCAAACTTTAAGTGTTTCGCTTTAAGTGAGGTATCTTCTTCTGTAATTAATATATAATAGCATAGTGTTAATATCCATTACTAATATGTCTATTATTAATGTCTATAGTTAATAATATAATAGTAACAATCGTGTTATTATGTTTGGATCAAACACTTAAATTGTTATTGTTCATCATTGCACTATATGTCATTATTAAAGGGATAAATATGAAAGTATTATTATTATTATTATTATTATTATACGAAACTCTAACCCCAAAATTGTATTTTTATATTTTAGCCAAATGTTTTAAGCAGTGAATTATATCATACTTATATTTAGAAAAGATAAAATGTCTCAAAACAATGGATAGTTTTCATATAGACTGAATCATTTCCATATAGACTCTTTGTACTGGCTTTTCCTCTACAGCACACCAATGATGATAGTTTAAAAATGTCAAAAATAGAAGCCTTCGACAGTTTTCAAAATTCTTTGTTGAATCTTTAACAGAGGAAGTAAAGTCTTATGGAGTGAAAAAGTTTGTTTTCAACCATTTTGTTTGCAGATTTATTCATTCATACTTTATATTCTGATCGTGTTTTATTTTTGGTAATTAAAAATTACCAGAAGGAAAAGCCACAATTTAACAACAATTTTTTTGCAGGTTTTAAAAAGCATTCAGCTATTATTTATCAACTTTCAAAAACATTTTGTTTATAGTGTATGGGTTTAAAAAAAGCATCCGGGTCCTATTGCCACCTAACATAAGTGTGACAACATGACCCCCTATAAAGGTCACCTCATGTTAAATAAATGATTGTACCCTAAGTGAAAGAGCTTCATTATACTGGCCTTGCACTACACATTAATATCAACAAATCTTCTGAAAAAGCTCATGCATTCCCAACGATCAGCTCACCTTCTCAAGAGTCTGAACACAGGGCAACTCGATCACGCAAGAACCAAATCCAAGCAAAGACTGTGAAGTGTGTGAACGGCCAACAGGAGCTGTTCCTGCACACACAAACACACACGCACACACAGCAGAAATAATATTGGCGATGGTAAGAATGTGCAAGTGACTCTCGAGGCCTTTTATGGCGACGGGGTCGGTAAATATAGCCCTGGAGCACCGGTGCTTCTAAACCCTGCCTGATAACATGACCACCACCGGAGAACGGACACTGTTGCTTTACAATGCAGTTAAACATTTGAAAATCTGAAAAGAAAGTCATGCTTTACAATATGAATCAATGATGAAAGAGTCTCCTGAGCTTTGGAGGTTATATTTCATGACAAATGTTTAGGTTATTAAGTTCTGCACTATTGGCTATATTGAAGTGATCGATCCAACACATAGTAATTTTAATTTCTTTACATACAGAACTGTACATTTACAAACAAACTCTGGATCTTGATAACTGCTCAAGGTTGCATGCTGGTCTGAGCAGTTTGGAGTTGTTTATTTGGTTGTTGTTGGGATTATTCTGGCTGATATAATTTTCTGGTAACAATAAGGTGAAATTAATCGCAATTAATCAATGCATAAATTAATCATTATTTATTATGAGTTATTGATGCATTCATAATAAGTTAACATATGTATTAAGCTTGAACTCATTAAACTAATAAATCAGTCATATGATTTACGGCATCAATTACTGCCTTAATCAATTTGTTTCTGATTGTTTCAAAATGAAAACAAAAATGGAAAATCTGTGGCAGTTAATATGTGCCAATGTCAGTGCTTCTATTATGTTTCTGGTTTTACTTCAGTTGCTGTAGTTCAGTCCATGGTTTTATTTTGACTGTTCTGGTTTGTCTTATATCCCATGTGCTTTCCTAATTGTATTATTGTGTTCCACGCCTGCTTCTTTTTCACTCCACCTGATTTTACTCACATTGTCAATTTTTATCCAGTCACCTTGTCTCTAATCACTATTAAAGCGCCCCCTTCTCCCTCACTCACCATCCCTTATCTACCTCTGCTTCTTTTCAGCCTCCTCCTGTCATCAGCACCCTAAATGGTTGGTGTAGATTCATGTTTCTGTGTTAAAATATTTTAACTTTGGCAAAGTGCTGCTGGCATCAAACACAAAACCCTATTATAACGGGACCTATAAAATCCTATACCATCACTGGACCCCTGCTGGACCCTCTGCAGTTTGCCTACCAATCCAATCGGTTGGTGGATGACGCAGTCAACATGGGGCTGCACTCCATCCTGCAGTATCTGGACAAACCAGGGACTTATGTGAGGATCATTTTATACATTTTATACTTTATATTGCTTTTAACTAACCCTGGATTTTAACATCCTTGTCGGACTATCTATTTTTTTTTTGTCTGTTTTCTTTGTAGGCTACTATGAGGCACCCTCAACTCCATTTAACTTTTGACCAATTTTGGCTGGGCGAATAATATTTGTCTATAAACAAAACAATGGATATTATCTGATAAGGTTTCTGTGAGGTAAAACTTACATCGTTAGGAATAAAATAGTGGTGTGGGTGTCTTTACCTGACAATTGACCTGAACGTTGAGGTGTTTGGTGAGGCATTTGGGAAAGGAAGTCAAACTACTGAACTGATTTGTACGTATATTGTGGTACTACCAATTATTGTCCAATGATCGGTTATTTTGTCCAATTATCGGGAACATTGCAGCCGTATGTATACTGTACACGTTTCCTTAAACACACACTATATTAAGAGATATAAATCTTCTAAGTTACTTTGCCAATTCAATTGTTACTTATGAGAGGACACAACAGGAGGACCAAACCAGTTTCTGAATTTTTGGTTTCACCCCGCCTTCAATACACGTGCAAATGAAATTACCCAAGTGGACCTAATCATTGTAAACAAGAGAGTTGACTCAAAAGAATGCTTGAGGGGGTTCTCTAGGAATGGAATTTGATACTACCGTCCTGATATAATGTAATCATTCTAGTTTCCCAACTTTAGTTTCACAAACAGTGGAGAATTTTCTGATAAAAACGATTGTAATCAGTGTAAGCCAGTTTTAAGGTCTGCTGTTTGACAAATTCACATGGTGGGAAACAAGTGGAGCTTGTGAATATATTTTTTGGAGTACAAGACACTTTCACATAATCTGTTTTGGATACTTTACATCACTGCGGATTTATCCGGTGTGCAGTCTGAGAAATGTCCAGATTGCCTCGTATATAAACCGGTGACCTTATCCTGTAGCCCTCTTTCTTTCAAATGATTCGAATCAGCTGTGCCCTGAACTAACAATAGACACACTATTGTTATCCACCTCACATACAACACATTCCAGCAGGAACAGTGTGTCTGTGTACGTGTGTGTGTTGTGTATAAATAAACTGAATGCTGTAATGTCTCACAAGTCTAACAGATGCACAAACGTTCCAATGGAAAAACAAAATACTAAGAATGCAAGAATGTCAGCTTCACTTCAGTCCCTAAATATACTGCTTACAAGTTTTATTTAATAAAGAAAGTAACTGAGCACTTGTATTCAGTATGCACAGGGATAAGGCCTGTCCCTTAAATCTGTCTTGCTTCACAATTTCATGTTTCAAACTTTATAGATAATCAACATTCGCAAGATCTTTATGATATTTATAAAACAAGTGTTGGCAAAGAGCAACAAGGATGAGTATAGAAAGCTACCCAACTGAAATGGAAAATTGTGGGTGAACAATTAATTCAGGTCAATTTTCTCTCTCGGTGAGGAGGAAAAAAATCCCACCTTATATGGTCATGTTTAAAAATGGTGACGTATGGGAATCGGAATAAACCAATTCCTGCGGGGACAGTGAGTATTTCAAACAGATAGCTCTTCATGAAAGCTACTTGTCTTTTAATACCTTTAATGTTGTAATTGAAGATAAAACAAAAACGAAATAAATGCAAATGTCAAATCAAGGCTCATCTCCGGAACTTTACACGAACATCCGGGATACTTGTGTAAGGTTGCATTAGTTCGGTCGAAGGTTGCGGAAGCGACGTTGAAATCCGGAAGCTTGGGCGGTGGTCTAGCGCGGGTGGAAGTTTACGATCTTTATTCGGTAAGAATCTTTAATATAACAATTTTATGTTTGGCAGTGTTGTAACAAATGGAAGTGCTCTGTTTTTGTTCTTCCCATCTAGAATTATGCAACAACGATATTTTCTGTTATTAACCAGTTCTGGTTGTTACACTGAGCTCAAAATAAATCCCAAAAGCAGGCCTTTTTTTAATAATGTCAAAGATCTAACTTAAAGGTAACTTAATGCAGCGTTAATAACATGGCTTAAAATCACTGAGTAACTAACATATAACGTCATTGTTGCTGATTATTTGCTTATTGCTCATCTTACGTTTAACGTCAAACACCGACGACTAAATAAAGTTGACGTTAACTGTCATATTAAAAAAAAGTTAAATATTCGCCATAACGGCACTTAAACTGTCTGGGATTTTTATACTCCTGCAATATGTTATTGCTGCTTTGTTAGTAAACATTTTTACCCTGAAACAAATTAATGTTAGCCTTGAATTCAGTTGTGTGCACTCTTTTCGTGATATGAAGTAACTAATAACGTGTGTAACACATGTTTTAGACACGTTCACATTTTGTCCCCTTAAAGAGCAGTGTGCCACAATTAGAATAAAAGGGTCGTTTAAGTAGGCCACAGAGAGACATCTCTATCTACCATGCATTATCTCTATTCAACGTCTATATACTGAGAAATAACTTTAATGTTTGTGGATTATTTCAGTAGAAATTAGACCAGTCCAGAGTGCCTGTATATCGACTTTAGGTAAAATATGTTCTTTATAAAATCACTTGCATGGTTGCACAGAATTGTGAAAAGATAAAACGTTTGCTTTTAAAGTGTCTTTAATTTGCATATCTAATTCAATGTGTCCAATTCTGTGATTGGCCAATTGTAGTTTTTGTTTTGTCTTTTGCTGTTCTCAAAATAATATTTAATTTTGTCTACTGTAAGAGTTTAATGAAAGAGAAGGTGCAGCGGGGTAGTCTAAACTCTGTTGTGCAAACCAGCAGACTTGTCTCAGCACGCCATTCAGATGTGCTGGTATTTTTTACTTTCTCTGATTGACACTGCATGGAAATTCTCAAACATTTGTTTGAAAACCAGCAGTTGGTATTTGTGTTTATTGTCTTTGTTAGTAGTAGTGGATATTATTGAACTACTAAAAAATTCTTTACTTGTGAAGCAAAAACAAACTGATTATATTTAGATTTCTGCATTGATTGGTCAGTCAGGTGATCTTTAACTGTATAAATGTAAATGTTTTCCAATCAAGGATTGATTCTGATTATTACAATAATAAATATAAACAATGAGGGGGCATTCATACATTACAAAAGGAAATGTCATGGAGGAAAACTTGTATTCCGAAATCATGACATTACTTACTGACTAGTTATTTATAAACACATTTTGGTGATTAGGGAATGAATTGAAATTGTACTGAAGTTGTAAACCAGTGTTAAGGCTTGTCATTAAAATGTATTATTTATTGTATTTTCAAGCTTGTAGGAAATAACACAAAACAGTCAAAATGTCAAGCAAACGTGCCAAGGGAAAGATTACCAAGAAGCGTCCTCAGCGAGCGACGTCCAATGTCTTCGCCATGTTTGATCAGTCACAGATTCAAGAGTTTAAAGAGGCGTTCAACATGATTGACCAGAACCGTGATGGCTTCATCGACAAGGAGGATCTGCATGATATGCTGGCTTCTTTGGGTAAGTATTCTTCTCCAGATTTAAAGCGGTTCATTTATTTTTTTTAAGCTCAATACACTATCCTGAATCAGGTCATAGCCTCTTATTTAGCCAATGGCCATCTTTGCAGATGGGTTTAGAATTGAGGCATTTTCCCTCTTAATTTCAGGGAAGAACCCGACAGATGATTATCTGGAAGCCATGATGACTGAAGCACCCGGGCCGATAAACTTTACCATGTTCCTCACTATGTTTGGAGAGAAACTGAATGGCACTGACCCAGAAGATGTAATCCGAAATGCCTTTGCCTGCTTCGACGAGGAAGGAACTGGTGAGTAGACGAATAACACTATATAATCTGTCATGCAGCTTGTCCAGCAACTATCAATTATTTTAATATTCGATTCATCTACCAATGTAATCATTCCATTTTAAAATTTTCCTAAAAGAAATCCAGTGACAGCCACAGAGGGCAGAAGGGACAGCCACAGAGGGCAGAAGTGTAACTGCTTTTAGTGGCGAGACTCAGTGTTTGCTGCTTTTATTGGCGTTAACGTGCAATACTCTTATTTGGCAATAAAATAAAAAAGATCACCATTAATCTATTGTCAAAGTTGATTTGGGAGCTGGGGACTATCTTATGCAAGATATGATGCCGTTTCACATTTTTTTGATATTTGGTGCAGATGCATACAGTCTCTGTACCTGTGTTTTTATCAACATGGAAGTTTCAAACGTTAAATGCTATCATGAATTCAGCTATGAAAGCCGGATTTACACCAGCTCAGTGTCTGTGAGATCAGCATATGAATCATGGGATCCGATATATGGAGCGTGTAGCTCTTTAGCTTTCAGAATACTTTTTTAGTCCATTGACCAATAATGTGTAAAGTACAATTATTAATACAATTCTTGAATATGCACATATATAGCTTTGTTTAAAGTCGTATTTTCCATTCATGACTTATAATGACATATCATGTATTATGGCATATCATATCACTTACAGTTGTTTATGTAAAAGCCTGATAAGACATAAAAAATATTTTGCCCATAAAAAATGTAAATACTGTTGTGTGTGATGACACTTCCTGCATCAACATAATATATATATATACTATTCGCATCTTTGTCTTCAAATGAAATAAAAGTACTTGTTTTCATTGAGAGGATTGCGTATACATTGTTGCTTAACCGTATAAAATAGCAAGTCATTATTTTGTATACATGTTCTGAATGCCTTTGGCAGAAGTCAAATGAGGCATTTTAATCTAGATTATTTTCAATATACAGTGAGATTACTCTCGATGAAAAATTAAGCTATACCCACCCTTATTGGAAACCCAACAAGACAAGCTTCTGAATGTTCATATTCTCCTTTTTTCACAATTTCTTCTCTGCCCTTTGTTCTTCATCACTGTTTCCTGTCGTGAGATTGATGCGAGAGTTTGTATCAAGCGCCACCAAGCTGCTCTTTTATGTCCCACTCAAGAGCCAGCTTTTATTGGTCGTTCTCCTTGGAAAAACCAAGCCCATATGGCAGAACCAATCTTTGTTTCTTTTTTTTTTGTTCACACCGACTGTTCAGCAAAATGTGTGATGGGTTGTTGGCGGCCATTGTTTTTGATCGGCGCATCTTCACGCCCGGAACTTTGGATCTAAAATTCAGATAGGTGTGTGATGGCCTTTACTATTGTAGAACAGTAATATCACTGTTCCACTGACTTCTATTGTAATGGTACGAATCAACTCTTCTCAACATGTTCTGTACCTGTACTTTTTTGTTACTGCCAAGATGAGGTTCTAAAAGCGAGCCAAAGGGATACTTTAGAAAGAAAATTATGCTGAGAAATCATGTTCATCACTAATTTGTCTAAACGAAACAACAAATTTTTAAAAATACTTAATAGCATGATCGTACAAGTTGAGTCAAAAAGGTAAAAGTTGAGTTTGATGCTTTGCTGGAGTTGAAAAAGTGGTAGTTAAACAAATTGAGGTAAACAATTATTTGCCCCCGCTCTGTTTTAGGGTTCGTCCAGGAGGACTATCTGCGAGAGCTGCTGACTACAATGGGGGATCGATTCACAGATGAAGAAGTTGACGAGCTTTTCAGGGAAGCACCCATTGATAAAAAGAGCAATTTCAACTATGTGGAGTTCACTCGTATCCTCAAACACGGAGCCAAAGACAAAGATGATTAAGCCGTTTTTTTCGATTTCTACTTTTAGGTTAGAGAAGTCATGTGCTGTCCATTCACCCTTCAAGGGGAAGTTCAACCAAAATCTGCATTTGCTCATGTGTTCTTGGGGCTTCAAATCTGTTCAAATGTCTTCCCGCTCTCACAAAAGAAGGTATTTTGAAGATTGCTCATACAATATTTTATGATGGCTAACATTAAAAGAATAATACGCATTGAACAGATTAAACTGAGTGTTATCTGTTTGGAATGCAAATAAAATGCATGTCTTTGCTTGATAGTCCGATGTATTAATATGCTGTGGTATGTACTTACATAGTCAATTTCCTCAGTTTACTTTTAACTGGAGGTATACTAAACAAACTACCTTTAAAGGTTTTTTCTTCCTTACTTTGGAAGTCACTACTGGGGAATATGGTCTTCAAAATATCTTCTTGTATGTTTTATAGGTAAAAGCTAATCAAGTGCTTTGAATTTTTCTTAGGTCATACTGTTAAATTCCAATATTCTACTCTCTCTTATATGAAAAGTAATAGCTATTTCAGAGTAAGTTGTCCTTTTCTCTCCCACTCTTATTTAGACCTTTAATTTCTATCTATGTTTTGACAAGGAATAAGCTCTTAGGATGCTGGAAAGTCGCTTGTTATTGAAAATGTTAATTTACAGGAGTGCGTGCCAATAGAAACAAACTCCTCTGTATTCCGCACACATTGTTGTTGATCGATGAGTGTTGTTTGTTCAGGGATCTTGTGGATCATGTGTTTTATTCTTGTCTCAGATTTTAAGGATTGTAATTAAATTTTAGTCAAGTCTGCTGCACATGCGTTCTCGGACCTCCAGAAAATATCTGTTAGCTGTTCAGAGAAAAGTAATGTGAAAGTGTTTCTCTTTAGAATCATCTTCATCTCATTAGATTCCATTGCCTAACTGAACTTTTACATTTTATAATATTAAGTATTTTGAATAAAATTGCTCTCATTAAGAGATTCGTGTGTGTGTGTTTGTTGTATCCAGAGAAATTTGATTTATAAATGGTCACTGAAATGGATTTTTTTTATCACAAAAATATATTAGTTTGGCACAATATGCATTATAATCTGCTTTTTTGTGTGCCTTCTCTCAACACCATCCAAATGTAAACACATTCATTAAACCAGTCTAATGGAAAACACAGCTCGAGTTTATCACTTTTTGTGGAATAGTTTTTTTGAGGATTTTAGTCCTACTGCCTCTTTCATTGTAGATAGAATTGTTCTGCTTGTGTTGGAGCACTACTTGTTGTCCTTAGGGTCACTTTGGCTCTTTCACACCACAAGATAATGAATTAAACCAAGATGACACAAACAACCAAAATAACAATGTTCAACAGTCACAAAAAAACAAAAACAAAACAATGGCAAAGCATTGACACGTCATGGGTATATCTGCAGTTGTCTTGCTGGATCCAAGCCTGTTTAACATTTCTCTGGCTTGTAACGTGAGGTAACCTACTTTCCAATTACATTTTCATGAAGTTTATCGAATAGAGCTTTGCAGTGATCATACCAAAGCAAATCAAATTAAGTCTTGAAGCTTTAATTGTTTCTTTGATTAATATATCTAAAAATAAGCTAAGATAAAACTCTTATTTCAAGAGAAATTGAATAGAAGAACATAATCTGAAGAGAAGGCTACTCTTGTTGAATTGGCCAAACAACCAACAAGGATTGGGTTTAAAAAAAAAAAAAAGCTCAAACAGATCAATAAAGTGAAGGTTGGCTGGCTTGTCTTCATTGATTACGATATGATCATATGCCCAGAGAGCAATGGTAAAGATCTTTATCAAACACCTTGTCACAAAAGATGTAAAACAACATATGAAAACTAAGGAAAGGCTTTCTTTTACCATTTCAAAGTCTCTTTAGAGAACACTTACTATGAAAAAATAATCTCTGTATTTTCTTCCTGTTCTGGTTGATTGATCAGCTGACTCAACTTCTATTATAAGCATGCTGAGATTGACTTTCACTGTGTAACAAATTGCTTATTTTCTCTCCCCTACTGTAAGTCGCTTTGAACAAAAGTGTCTGCTAAATACATAATTGTAAATGTCTCTTGTGGCATAAACATTTACCAATTCTGATGGTAAGCTGTGCTGAATTTAAAGTTTATTTTCATTATAAGCAACAAACTTCTTTGTCTTGTTACCTCAATCCTGAGCTTGGAATTTCTGGATTTTTACCTGTTGTATTAAAAAAAGGCCTACACCACACATACGAACGTCTGCAGTCTGTTGAGTTAAAATTATTCACTTTGTTAAAATTATGCTAAAGCTACAGACTGTTCATAATGAACAAAACAATTTTGAAGTGTCACAGTTTGATACAATTCCACATGCTAGATTTAACTAATTTTTAACTATTTTACTTTGACTAGGATTCGTGCCAACATATACATTAATAAAAACATCGGAAACACACTTTTTAAACAATTGACCCTAAATGACACGTGCGCTTCCTAGAGCAGTAGAAACTGCAGGTGGCGCTGTGTTACAAAATCAGACAAAAAAGGGCGGCGCTCTAAAACGCAGAAGAAGAACGATACATTTTCTTGTTTTGTTTCAGTACATGATTTAAAGTTTTAAAAACACTGATAGGAATAAATAAACCTGGTTAGGGTAAACACACTAAAATTGAGTAACGTTAGAAGTAACCTGTCTTGTTCGATTGTCAATTGTTGCACATGTTCAAGTTATTGATAAAATTTTGTGTTGTTTTTAAACTCAGGACTTCAAATGAGGTAAAATAACCAAGTTATCATATAAAGTTTTTTGACGATTCGTTTGTTTAAAGTATCTTTATTATAAGGAAATTAGTGTTTGCGTCACATGGTATATGCTATCTCATCTAACGTTAATCTGATCTCTTTGTGAAATAGCCAACATAACATACATGTAATTATTGTAAATCTTTCAAATGTAATCGTTAGTTTCTAAAGGAACAGCATTCTTTTATTTAACACCTTATTTTTATAAAACACGTGACAAAACGTATGCACCTAATTAGGAATTCAGTACAGTTATTCTCTATCAATTAGGAATAGTTACGTTAAATCTTTATTTTCTTGTTGCGGTGCTTGTGATGCAATGTAAAGCCTTTGTAGTTCATGTATGTAGTATTGTTATTGTTGCTATTTTAATGGGTTTATTTTTATAGAATTAAACAAAATTGCTAGTTCAAAATTGCTTGAACCTTAGGTTAATCACTATTACTTAATTTTCCCCTGAAAACAGAAATGGCAGCTTTCCCTCAGCTGTCGATGAACCCAGAAGTGCGAGATCATCTTCACAGAGTTTTTACAAATAAAGAGGTAAGTCCACTGATGATATAAATAAAACATAATCAATTGTCAAAATTCAGCATTTCATTGTGCAGTTGTTATAGATTTAATGTATGAAAAAATACAAGAACCTTAAACCCTGCCATCTAAATTTACTCTCTTTGGTATCTCAGTCTCATGAGCAGGAATACTAGCATTAAGAGCAGACTTTAAAGGTTAAACTGTAAAAGTAAAGCATACAACAAACAGAAGAGCAATTCAAAATTGGGCAAATTGTTGATGCTTGTGTTTCAAGTGCATCACTAGGATGTAAAATTGCATCCTAGTAAAATGACATCCTAGTGAACACATACAATTTCGATATCTTGCTTTATTTAAACAACTTCTTTATTTTCTTAAATGTTCAATGTTAAATAAAGATATACGCAGAATAGGATGTTGTAGCGGTTTAATTCCTTTTGTTGCTATTCTTAATGGGGTACTGTATATTTTCTTAGATTTTTTTTAATGCTTGAACTTTTATTGTTATGTTCTTTTAATTTTTATTTGTGATTATCTATTAATCTACAATGAAGTAAAGTAAAAAGTGGTTTCTGTAAAAAATGTTAAAGACTGCAAATATGGCACATTCACATTACATATTTTGAAGTCTTCTAGTGTAAAACACTAGCATGTTGTGGGTGAAATAACATCAAAAGGAAGTTGTCGCCTATGTTAAGTATAACATGGATGAATGTTGCACATACAGAATATTCAGGAAAAAATATTTTCATAAAAAAAATCTCATCAAACTGCTTAAGGCTGACACCAGAAGCGAGCACATTTCCCATTGGCAACCATGTTACAGCTGCCTAATTTTACAGCTGGGAAAACATTTGAAACTTGGCATCCATAATGCCAGTGTTGACACTATGCTATGTTTGGATAATTGAGCATTGACTTTTAATTGAGATAATTGAAATTTTCCTTGAGCCATGTTCCAGTGGTAAAGAGGAGTGATATTGTTTAACTCTTATTATTTCCACTTTGCCGGAATTCCTCCTTGTTGCCTATTTTTGATTTTGCCTATTTGCTGGCCAATGTACAGTAGGTAACTACCCTCTTTAATATCAAAAGCTGCATGAAACAAAACAATTTAACAGACACTTTGTCCATAGTTGTGGCTTTAACTCTGAATTTGACTTGATACTAAATGCAATATTTGGGAGCTAATGTTAAATTTTGGAATCATCAAATTAGCAATAATTTGTTTTGGTACCTGGTGCTGAGACATCATAAATGATTGTCCTTTGTGAAAGAACTTACTTGCATAATGTTTGTTTTTTTTAGTTAAGTTGTATTTACATTTTACTTTAACTGTATATGTTTTTGCCACACTCACTTCTATTACAAAATGAGACGATGCTTTGCCTATAGCAACGTACAGTAAAGATAATTAAAAAAATGTATTGTAATTTAAATATGATAATTTTAACTGTTACAGGTTTTATCTTTAATCAAACCTCAGGACCATAATTATCTCAAAAAGCAATTGTCTCAAATGAGTCAATGACAATAAACAAGGCATAAGTCATTTTATACAGGGAAATGGAAGAGAAAGATCTAAGTGACATTTTAAATGCTCTACTATGTGTATATGCTTTTAACAAACAAATATCACATAGTATGCTAGTGGCTGGTATTTAAAATAGTATTCATTAATGACATTTATAAAGTATATAGTGGCAGTTGTTGTCTGGTAGATAACGAGATCGACTAGTGATCAGAAGTTCGCAGGTTCGAACCCCAGATCCTCCGAGTTGAAGGTGGTGTGAGTGATCAAACACAGCTGTCATGCCTTGAGCAAGGCACCAGTTCCCCAGCTGCTCCTGTGCGCCACAGCCATGGCTGCCCACTGCTTCGGGTGTGTGTTCACGGTGTGTTTGTTCACTGCTGTGTGTGTACACTGGATGGGTTAAATGCAGAGCACAAATTCCAGATATGGGTCACTCCATATCTAGCCAACTTTCACTTCAATTTCACTTCATTTTTTAAACACTGAAAGCTCTTTACATCAAGCTGTCTCTATATCTAGCCCTAGTGTTTATCAGTGGATGGTGTGATGGCTGCTATTCTGCACCAGAACACTCGCAACATGTTGACGAATGTTGAACTTAATGCTATCCTGTTACTCTGCAGGTTGTGAATGAGTTTGGTGCGTCTGAGGCAGATCAGTGTTTCGAGGCTCTTCTCTCTTGTCTATCTCATCCTCCACTCTTCACGTGTGTGAGAGCAAACACACACTTCTACACACTCCAGGAGACACAGCAACGCCTCCTGCAGCACTTGGCACAGACGGTGTGTGTATGTGTTTGAATGTTTGGTAAAAAAATAACTATATTTCATCATTCAAAACAAACATCTGCCATAATTTGGTTTGTTTGCAGTTTTATAACAAAATGTTTTAAATAGAGCTAAAACATGTTCCTAAGCTGCAAAGAAATAAAATCCTAGTGGATACTTGGTTTAAGTGATTAAAAATAGTAATTAGAAATTAAAAAGTACCAATAGAACCTTTTCACAAAACATCACCCACTTCCAGAAATGGTAAATAAATGTACAAATAAAATGAGACATAAATGTGTACACAAATAAATAAAACAATAAGTACAAATAATTAACCATTTGTTAATTTATTATTGGGTGCTTGAATAAATCACTTTTCTTTAATTATTTATTCCCATATTTTTGCATTTATGTGTCCATGTTTTAATAATCTCAATATGTTATCTATTAAAACATGCATCTGCTGGAATGTGCATGTCTTTTCATCTCAACCCTTCCATGTCGTGTTCAAGGTTTTTTCTGCCACAGAGAGCATGCATGTTTCTTATCTCTTGCTTTCATGCAAAGTACTAACTCACCATAAAAACCAAGATTTAAATTAAACATTTTATTTGGAATAAAGTGCTCAAATGCCATTCAAGAGCTCCCACAGCCAGCCAGACGGACTTATTTGGGATTACTGTTGTAGAATTATTCTCTGAAAAGGTGTGTAGGTTTGTCTCCTAACAACTAAATTTGCAAATCTATGTACCAAATCCAATCAAAATGCCATATTTAAGGGTGACAAAAATGCTTTGCGATTTGGATTAATGGAACTAACTCTGCCTGTCAAAATAATTTGGACAAAATTACAAATAGTGACTACAGATGTTATGAATGGTAGAAAGCCATTTTTTATTTTTTGTTTTATTTACTATTGACTATTGCATAATTTTTGTTAATGGATGAATTTTACCATTTTATAAATAATTGTTTTCATTTATACTTCTATTTTTTTTACCTCCATACTTGTTTGACAGTGAAGATAAATTCACTTCCTTTTCAAGATAACTTTAAAAGGGAAATCTCCTAGTTCATCATTATACGGCCATAAAACAAGTTGGAGTATGATATTCTTCTTTCATCTTGTGTTCAAATCAAGGAGTTAAGCTCAACAAAACTGTCTGTTCAATTGAAAAGGAGGAGATGAAACAACATAGTTGACTGGCTGAGAGAGAGTAACTAAATCATTCTCTTACTAGTTTTATGGCAGTTTAAAGACAATGAGATTTTTATGTTGGAATAACATTTTAACATTATAATATATGTACACACACGCACAAGCTCTCAGACATCATGTGAAAGTGTTTATCTTTCTGATTATTTTTATTCTTATATTTGCCAGTTCCAAGAGCCATTTAAAGAAGTTTTTTTTTTACCGATGGAGCATGTAAAACCGTTTACAGTATAGAATGGTGACCAAGACAAACACAGAAAGGCAGTTGAAATAAAACTGTGTACTCTGCATGAGGATTTATTGAACAAAGGAAGGGTATGTGGTTTAGGAGAAATGACGCGGCAGTCCAGGAATGAGTGAGGGGAAGTCCAGTGTTTAGGCTTCTCGGTGCTCTGTAAGGAGACACGGCTCACTTACTTCAAGGGAAGGAGGATTAAGTTGAGGGATAAAGTATCAATCTGAGTGTTCACTGATTGTAACCTGCATTTTCTCATGATTATTTTTTAAAAACAACTTTTTTCAACCCCACAAATAAGAGGATTTACAATTTACTTCAATAGTATTGCACTTGATAACTGTTTTTACTTTTCTATCTAACTATGTTTTTAGGAGGGCAGATCTCCAGCTGTTCTCACTCACCCTCAACTTCCAGATGTTTTGCTGCTTCCTGTCTCCGGCCCCAGGTGTAATCTGCTGCTAATATTCTCAATTATTACTCTCTCAAGCTACTTGCTTGCATAAACATTTGTAGGTATTAAATAACTTTCACTGGTCTTTTTTTCATGATGTTCATGTAAATCTCATCTGATATGTTTTTGAGTTTTTTTGACTTGGAGTTGCCAGAGATTTAGAAACTGCTCCTTAAATTATGTAAAAAAGATGGTTAGGACTGCCATAGTCTGAGAAAATCTGCATAAATGCTCAAAAACATAAGTCACAGTTAGGGTTGCCATAGTTTGGAAAACTTTAGTAAATCCTCAAAAACATATAAGTAATGTTGAGTGCTGCCATAGTTTTAGAAAAGCCTCATATACTCTCAAAATTGTGTAATTTTATGGTTAGGTTTGCCAGAGTTTTAGAAAATGCTTATGAACAATCATAATTCTTAAAATCTTAAGTGATTAAATAGGGTTGCCAGCTATTGACATAAGACTCATAAATGTTACAAAATGCAAATGTGATTGTAAGGGTTGCCAGAGATTGAGGAAAAAGTGCAAAAATGCTCCTAAAGGTAAAACTGCAGTCCTCTCTATTTTGCCATTATTTATTTCTGTGCATCTAATTTAAAGTAAGTTATATTAGATGGGGGTGTTCAGCTGATTGGGCCAAGACAAAACTCCTCCTGCTTGAGCTCGGTGGATTGTGGGTAATATCAGCTAGTTCCTCATCCACCGATCTTCACTTAAGAATCTAAATAGAAAAAATATACATCCAAGCACTGTTTGGATATTATTTATTGGAACTCACTAGTTCTAATTTCACGCCCTTAAAATTATGATTCAGCATGTGTATCAAGCTGGCTGACCTGTGGGCCGTAGGTGAAAAGGAGAATCTCTCTAGGTTCTCAATCATTGTGAGCTATTAGATAATGTATGTCTTCTGTAGGGATGTGTCTCCTGTGGGCTCAGAGGTTGTGGTTGGCTCTCAATGTGGCAATGCAGTTCTCAGAGGAGCAAACGTCTTTGCCCCAGGAATCCTTAGCACTCCAAAGTGTGAGTATTGTATATATATATATATATATTTTTTTTTACACACATTAGAGAATTCATTCTTTATTCTACAAAAACTTTTGTTGTGAGGGTCTCAGCTCACATTCGGTAAAAGAGAGGTGAAAACTCTTTAAATTAGTGTCTAGTTTTTCCTTGCACAATGTGCAGTGCTGAAGATGGCCAAACTGATAACTACATGAGAAGATAACCTCTTGTTCAGCTTCTTTCTGCTAATAAATTTTTAATAGGAATTTTCAAAACATTTTCTTGACGTTTTTGCTAAAGCATTGTATACAAAATGTGTGGTCAGGTAAACACGGTTACTTTACAACAATGAGTTGTATAGTGACCATATACAGTAAGGCTGATATAAAATATTCATATGTGTGTTTGATTTATTCATAATTTTTTTTTCAGATATGAAAGTGGGTGATGTGGTGTCAGTGTTTTCTGATGTGCAGGGAAAATGCACAAGAGGAGCCAAAGAGTTCAATGGGAAGAAGGTGTTTTTGGGTAACGGGGTTGCAGAGGTGGATCGTGCTCAGATCTTCTGTTCAGAAGAACCGGTCAAGTGAGTCATTTTCTATATTTAACGTAAAAGTGTCATTATATGTTTTTTTATTGTTTATTTTACTTTGAACCACTCCTCGATGATGATTGTTTTATTGTTTTATATAAATATATAAATTTGTGTAAAAAAAGTTTCCCAAATTTTTGTGTGTTCTGCTTTTGACAGCCATTATATGTAAATGGCTCACAATCGACTAGAATAAACAATGACAATTAATTAAATGTGCTTATTTGGGTGAATTTTAAATAATTTTTATTTAAAGCCCTGTTTGCTAAAATTTTTTACAAGCTAATTAAGGCTCTAGCGAAAGGAAGTTAGTGTATAATTCATTAAGACTTTTTTTATTATTAATGTTGCATGTTGAGTAACACTAATGCAAAATTGAACATTCTCCTGAGACCCAACCTATTACTAATTTATGTCCTCTGTAGTAGACATTTGGCTCTTTTTTGTACTAATTTGGGCTACTCTACTAAGTCCTGGTGTGCTCAATAGTGGACATCGTGGCCTTTACAATGATAGCTCATGTGTTTGTGTGGAACTGAACTACTTTAATTAGATAGGCAATTACAAAAAAGTTACATTGGAAGATATTTTTTTCTTAGTTCTCAGCTAGATATAAGCACCTGGAGATTGTTTAGATGAAGATGTTAGGAAAGATTTATGTGGGAAAACCTCTGTGTTATGCAGGTGCTGAAGAAAAGTGTCCGCATAGGGGAGTCAGTCAGGCAGCATGGGGTGGGATTTTGTACTGGGATGGAGGCTCTGAGTAGGATGCCCCATATGGATCATCAGCCATGAAGACCATGTGACGTAAAATTGTGTCCTGAAACTCATTACACAGGTTATAGCACAAGGCAGAGGCTCTGAGTGTAGATAATCAACCATTCACATCAATGCAATTTGGTGGATCAAGAATTAAAGAACAAAACCTCTGGAGAAAGATGGAGAAAGACTAGGGGTGAAAAGAGTACACAAATGTTGTACTCAAGAAGAATCACTACTACTTCAGCAAAATATAGATAAGTACCAGTAAAAGTACCTGTCTGAAAATCTACTCAAGTAAAAGTAAAAAGCAGTCAAGAAAGGTTTTTTTTTTTAGTCTTGGCAAGGGTTAGCAATGCTTTTTAAACATAATAAAACAGTACCGGTCACAATTACTTAAAGATTATTTACTGTTGGCTAATGAGTGCGAAACAAACTAATACAATGTTTGAAGTTCAATCTTGAAATATTTAATGTGTTTATTTGACCAAGTCAGCCGCAACATGTGTAAGAGCAGATCAGGAAGAATAAGATAAATAAATAAAAACTAACCTAATCATCTTTGCACAGGTTTGATGTTCAGTTTTATATAAAGATTTTTTTTTGCAAGGTATAGCTGAAATATTATTATTATTATTATTATTATTATTTATTTATTTATTGTTTTGCATTTTACTGTGCGCTTAAACACAAAGGTGAATTATTTCATATTTTGGCTCAGTGATCCGCTCAGTCTGAATTCAGAGATACATGCGATTTGCCAGTTATTATTGCCAGTTAAAATTTTACTTTTAAAAAGTACTTTACTGCTGTTAAAACTAAAAATATATGAAGAAAACTACTCAGTGTGATGTTTACACATTGAGAGTGTACTTTTTGGCAGTAGCAGACTGCCTATTATGCTTGTTAGTTCTCCCAGTTTCTCTGACTCTCAATGCCCCCCTCGTGCACCCACGTGAGTGAAGTAATGCGAGTAAATGTAACTCTTAATTTTGCACATCTATGACAATGGCTCTAGTAGGCCCACACTTAATTATGCCATACTTGAATCTTAATATAACAAACAAACTCTTGGTGTTAATGAATACTAATTTTTATTGAAACCCCTAATGCAGGTAGGGATGTGGACATTTTTAGAAGTAAAATTGTGTATTTTTAACACTGCTGTCGATGAGTATCTGTTACCACTACTGCAGTCGGCCTGATAGGTGTCAGATGATAAAACGCATCAAGTTGCCTCTTGCGATAAACCAACTCAAGGTGGCTCGATGGAAAGTGCTTTAAAAGCTCTCTGGTGACGAGCCGCAGATGTTAATGATTTAGTTTTTCAGCCACACTGATTGGAGGGCAGCATTTTAAAGGAAATGCTAATTATCTTCAGGTGCACCTACCACAATGATCAACTAGGATTACTGGTATACAGTATTCACAAACTAAGCTTAAAATCCAGTACATTTTAAAAAATTTTAAGAATCCAGATTGTACTTTTTATTGAAAATATATTTTTTAAACCCTGTTTAAACTCTTCAGTTTTAGCTTGTTGTATATGTTTTTCAGAGGTTTAGGGATCAGAATGACTGAGCCTCGCTACCAGAGTCCGTCTTTCGATGGGGTTCTTACTGACCAGCTGTTTCTTCAGGTACCATTCACCATGATTTAACCAGGGTCTAAAAATTATGACGAACTGAACAAATTTAATTGACAATTCATTCCAATTAAGAAGATTTTTGCCAGAACCTGACTTGTAGAAAAATGTAGTTTTGCTTTAATTAAGCTGGATAAATAATTTTACTTTAGTTGGTTGTGAGGTAAGATTGTTTACAGATTAAGAAGTTGCATTGTTTAGCAAATTGTGAAACTTCAAAAGATCTAGTACTATACATTGAACAAGTTAACTGACAAAAAATTATTTCAGCACCCTGTGCTTGTGTCTCAATCAAACTCTCAATCTTGTTTTGTGTGTTATGTGATTCAGAACCTGCCATCGGTGGTGGTGGGTCATGTTTTAGGGGTTCGACCTGGTGAGCGTGTGCTGGATATGTGTGCGGCTCCTGGAGGAAAAACTACACACATCGCTGCTCTAATGAAAAACCAGGCCAGTAATGCATCCAGAAAAACAATTTCCAGTACTTGTCTTCACACTTGCATGATTCAAATTCAGAGAGAGGAGTAAACATCAATGAATTTATCTCCATCAAAGTTTGTTCTTTTGTAGAGCTGTCAAAAATAATGCCTTAATGCAGAGTCATTATTAGAATTAGCACATAATTTTAAATACATTTTTAATCATTTTCATTTCTTTAGAGATTCATAAACAATAAACAAAGTTTTAGAAGCTAACATAAAAAGTTAATTTGTGCTGGTTAAAGAAACATGCAAAAGAAAGAATCAAAGCCAGTCGGGTTTCAGAGCTCATTACAGCACAGAGTCAGCACTACTGAAGATAGTCTATGGCATCCGGTTAAACATCAATTCAGGAAAAGTGACTGTCCTGATTCTACTCGATCTGATTCGACGCAGTTGACCACCTGTATCCTTCTCGATAGACTAGAAAACTATGTTGATCTTTCAGGAACTGTGATAAAATGGTTCAGATCATACTTAGAAGGAAGAGGCTTCTGTGTAAACATAGGTGATTACATGTCGAAGTGGACTGCAGTGTCTTGTGGAGTCCTTCAAGGCTCAATACTTGCTCCTTTACTATTTAACCTGTATATGCATCCACTGGGTCAAATTATGAGAAGGAACCAGATATCATACCATAGTTGTGCTGATGATGCACTAATTTATCTAGCTTTCTCCCTGAATGACTACAACCCCATAGACTCTCTCTGCCGATGTCTTGACGAGATGCAACTGGATGCAAAACTACATTCTTCAATTAAACAAAAACAAAACTGAAGTCATTGCATTCGGAAGGAAAAGAAGGTTGCTAAGGTTAACACTTATCTCACTGCCAAGGGCCTACAAATCAGGTCAGGAATATTGGGGTGATTCTGGACTCTGATCTTAGTTTCAATAGCCACATCAAGCAATGACCAAATCAGCTTATTACCATCTTAGAAACATTGCAAGATTCAGATGCTTTGTTTCCAGACAAGATTTAAACAAACTACATGCTTTCATCTTCAGCAGGCTGGACTACTGTAAAAAAAACAGCTGCAGCTCGTTCAGAATGCAGCAGCTCAAATTCTGACCAAAACTAGAAAGTCAGAACATATTTCTCCAATTCTTAAGTCTCTACACTGGCTGCCGGTCTCCTTCAGAATAGATTTTAAAGTTCTGCTGCTCGTATATAAGTCCAAACATAACTTGGTGCCTAAATACCAGACATTATAACAGACATGATCTGTGATTACACACCAAACAGGGAGCTGAAATCCATCAGATCAAATAAATTAGATCTACCCCGGATTAATTCCACACAGGGTAAATTCTCTTTTATTTACCATGCGGCCCACTGATGGAACCAGCTTCCAGAGGAGATCAAGGGTGCTAACAATTTAGTCACATTTAAATCCAGGCTAAAGACTCACCTGTTTAGTTGCGCTTGTGTCGACTGAGCACCAATGTCCAAACTGTTTTATCTCTGCAATTCACTATTTTAATCTATGTCTTAATTATTAGTTTTAATCAAATTTGACTCGTTTAATGCATTTTATTAAATGTACTTTCTTTTTTATTCTTTGTTTCCAATGTAAAGCACTTTGAATTACCCTCTGAAATGTGCTATACAAATAAACCTGCCTTGCCTTGCCTTGCCTTGCCTTGCCATACAGATGGTAATAATCAGAATAAAAACTGAGTACTATTTCTATTCAAGGGAGCACATTACAGATATGTTATAAAAATAAAAGTTTGGTATGCTTAGTGTAGATGGGAGAATGGGATGCGGGGAAGTTGGTTAAATGTTCGTTAGCTGAATAGCTTGGAGGACGATGTTTCGGCTGTCAGATGAAGCTCAGAGGAGAGATGTTAGCTCAGTTTATCTGTGAATCTGAAAGCATTTTTATTAAATCCTTTTTGTGAAACCGCGAACAGGCTCAGTGAAGTTAAAGCAAAGTAAAATAAGAATGAAATACTCAAGTAAAGTACAAAGTCATCAAAAACATACTTTTGTGCTGTAATGAAAAAATATTACAACACTGCAATTAATGATTATTTTGTATTTGTCATGACAAAAGGACAAATTTGGTTTTAGCAATTTTGAAAACATTCAACCTGTTCCATTCAACCTGACAAAATTTCAAACACTGTGCATAAAGCTTCACTTTTTTGACATCAAGAATTCATAAGCCATGACCGATTAAAAAAAAATATGTTGTTTATACCTATGTTTATTGTGTTGCTGCAGGGTTCAGTCGTGGCTTTGGAAAAAGCTCAATCAAAGATGGAGAAGATCATACATAATGCAAAGATGCTGAAGTTAGACTGCATCAAAGCGTATTGTTGTAACAGTATTAAGGCTGTGAGCTCTGACAACAAACCAAAAAATTGTGAAGGTAACATGTTACAGAATACTTCTGTTAATCTTTGTAGAATTGGTCGGTTTGCTTATTTCTTGCTTGGTTTCTATGTGCATTAACACTTTTTCCTGTTTTATTCATGCAGTCTTCATGCTTTAACAAAATAAATAAAATTACTTAATACCCTATTTTGATAGCCAAAGGGTGTTACGGTGGCGCAGTGGGTAGCACGGTCGTCTCACAGCAAGAAGGTCACTGGTTCAAGCGTCGGCTGGGTCGGTTGGCATTTCTGTGTGGAGTTTGCATGTTCTCCCCGTAATCGCGTGGGTTTACTACGCGTGCTCCGGTTTTCCCTACAAATCTAAAGACATGCGGTATATGTGAATTGGTTAAAAACAATTGTCCATAGTGTATGAGTGTGTGTGGATGTTTCCTGGTAGGTGGCGTCTGGAAGAGAATCCGCCATGTAAAATCTATGCTAGATGAGTTGGCGGTTCATTCCGCTGTGGCGACCCCGAATGGGACAAAGCTTTACCACGGACAGAAGAGTGTAGCGTTAATCAACAATGGAGCATGCAAAACTTAATGACTTCTCTTTAACTTATCTTGTGATTAATACATCAGCTGAAAGATTAACATGCTTTGGATTAGTACTACAATATCTGTAATATGGATAATTATGCTGATTATTCTTTTTTTTTTTTTTCTTTTACAATGGTGGATGGTAGTAACAGGAACACAGGAACAGGGAAACATCTCCTCAAAGGAAACATTAAATTATATCATGTTTTCTTGTTTTTTTTAAAAGATTTTTTTATATATCTTTTTCATTTGTGTTGGTAGTCGGTCCACCTTTCCCAGAGGAGAGCTTTGACCGTGTTTTACTGGATGCACCTTGCAGTGGTTTGGGTCAAAGGCCGATCATGATGTACAGCTGCAGTCTGAAAGAGGTCTGCTCTTACCAGCCACTCCAAAGAAAGCTGTTCACCACTGTATGAACACACAGTAATACTTCCAGGAATTTCACCCTGCCTCTTCCATCATGCTGCTATCTCAAGTTAAGGGACACCTCGTTTTGTAATGTGTCTTCCTATTTGGGTTCCAGGCTGTGCGTCTACTGAAGCCTGGAGGAGTTTTGGTGTACAGCACGTGCACTGTGACTCTAGCAGAGAATGAGGAGCAGGTTTCCTGGGCACTGCAGAACTTCCCATGTTTAACTCTAGAGCCACAGGTTGGTAGCACACTAGAATTTGCACAATTTGTCTGGTGAAAAGGACAATAGAAAGACTTTACAGCAAAATATTTGGATTAGAGAGTAGTGAAAATCTATTTGGGAATAAAACTTCCAGTCAGATTTGGTATATAAAAATCTTTTATCACAAATATTCAGCTGTACCTACAGTAATAGAATCAGAATAATTGTAAATCAAGAGAAAAATATTATTTTGTTAACTGCTAGCACACCCCTGTTTCTTTATATGCTACACATTGTATTTTATACAGGCAATGGTAAGATTTTTAAAAGTGATGTTGTTGTTTGTGTGGAGGATTGTTATGTGGATAAACCATTTGTTTCTAAATTTAAATGGTTTGTCCTTTAGCATAGTAGAAAATTATTCATATGGAATATATCCTTTGACTAAATTAATGACTGGGGATACTTATCTGTTATTTATCAGACAGCTATGCTTTTTCAAAGACAAAACAACAAAATCTTAAGAAAATGTAACTTCTGGTATTAGTAGATTTCCCAGCGATGGGTTGCGGCTGGAAGGGCATCCGCTGCGTAAAACATATGCCAGAGAGTTGGCGGTTCATTCTGCTGTGGCGACCCCGAAAGGGATGAACGCCGACATGAAGATGAATGAATGAAGATGAATGAATGAAGATGAATGGTATTAGTAGGGGGTTAGTAAGACCCCTGTTTTCTGCATCAAGTGCACCAGTGTCATTAAAACAAGGATTGGTTTCATTTTGAAAAGTGAAAACATTTAGTTTTTTAAGTTAGTCTCTCATTCTCTGGAGCGATTTTAGGGTTGTCAGCATGGACTTTGAAAATTGTTATAGAACACTAAACTATAGAGCTCAGATTGTATTCTGTATACTTTATTATCTACCTTTTGTTGTCTGTAGTTTTTAGTTTGTCCTAAAAATGTCTAAGTTAAAAACACTTTAAAGCATTGCCCAGTACCACCTCCAGACTACAGATTTCCATATATTGCCTTTCTAAACTATAAGGAAACTCAGTTCAAGCTGAATATTTGGATAGAAAACCTGGCAATGATGTCCCCGCTCAAAATAAACATAAACATATATCCTACATATTATGTGTGTTCAAAAATAATTTCCCTTATAATATTCTAAACATGGATTATTTGAGAGTTTTACTCTGGTTTACAATGCTTGTTCAGGTTCCTCATCTGGGATCGGAAGGGATGCTAGGAGCCGGTCTATCATTTGAGCAAAGAAGGCTTCTGCAGAGGTTTCGTCCTGAATTATTCTGGAAAGGGCAAGGATTCGGTCAGCCACCGGATGCTAACAGTGACACCATCGGTTTCTTCATTGCAAAGTTCAGCAAGAAATAGAGAGGGAGGGGATACGAGAAGCACTCAGATATGACAAACAAGGAGATTTGTTTTTTCCTGAGAAGAAAACTAGCAACTTTGCCATTATTTATTAATTAAACTTATTTAAAGTATTGAAATATTGATTTCTGTAAAGAAGATTATGAAGTTTGACAAGGTATCCCAAATTCTTTGAAAGAATAATTGTACTATATTGATTACGTTTATTCAAAAGCACAAATTATTGTTATTGTAGGTCTTGTTGTACTTCTGAATTTCAAGATTCAGAATTTTAATAGACCATTTGGAAATTATGTTTAAAAACATTAAAAGCAATTATGAACTTTTTTTGTTTAAAAATATGTCTGAACCTGACAAATTTTCTATACTTGTTTTTCATTACATCAGGCTTTTTATTAAAGATTAATTACCTGTTAGGTTTTACAATGCAATGGCAATTTGTTTAAAATGGCTGACAATCACTCTTTATTAAGATCTCGGGTTGACTTAAGTAGGACCGTATAAAATCTGCAACTGCTGAATTCTGGAGATTCTAAAGTTTAGGAATAGTATTGACTGGCAGTAATAAGCAGATCTTTTTCTGAAATCTGAAGAACCCCATCCATCTATTTTCCATTTTTATGTCGGCTTTTTCCCTTTCGGGGTTGCCACAGCGGAATGAACCGCCAACTCCTCTGCACATGTTTTATGTGGCGGATGCCCTTCCTGCCGCAACCCATCGCTGGGAAACATTCACACACTCATTTACGCTTTAACACTATGGACAATAGTTATTGCTAAATTCACTTATAACGCATGTCTTTGGACTTGTGGGGAAACCGGAGCACCCGGAGTAAATCCACGCGATCACAGGGAGAACATGCAAACTCCACACAGAAATGCCAACCGACCCAGCCGAGGCTCGAACCAGCGACCTTCTTGCTGTGAGATGACCGTGCTACCCACTGCACCACCATGACGCTGCATCTGAAGAACCATGAAATCCTATTCGTTGTTATCCTCCCTAAAGCACTGCAGAGTTTCTCAAAAGAAAACAATCGGTGCAGAAATCATAAACCAATACACCTGCTGATTCATTGTAGCATTCGTCATGAGAGGTATTATTCAATTTTCTCCTCCAATAACTACAATTTTTCTAACATTATTAGAACAACTCTTGTGTGGTCACATTTTAATATGAGATGCTGCATTTTCACAAACAGTGGCATTTCTTTGACTCTGATTTCATTGATCAGAACAGTGGTTTGAAACAGTACTGAAAACTTCTTTCAATAGTGTGTTTTTTTCTTTTGTGCAAGGCAATACGCAACTTGGTCAAATCAACACACAAGCAATTCATGTTAAATAATAAATAATTCTGCAAACTCATTTTTTGTTGTATAGAAATAAATTGCAGTCAAGATGCAGACCTGTAAAATAACGACAGTCAGTTACACCTGAACTAAAATGAACTTAGAAACTTATTGCAAATTCAGCTATTTATTAATATCAATAGTGAAAGTTTTGTTTGTTTTGGAGCAAATTGCAATACGATATAAAAATATTTAATAAATAAGTAAAACGAACCAGCAGAAAAAATTCATTATCAGACTTTCCCTGCAGAAATATTGGTTTGCAATTTTCAATTGTGTTTATTTTGAAGTTTTAGGATTCATGTTTATAAGGTGTGATTAATTTTCTCTATTTATTTATTTATCTCTAAAATTAAAATGACGCTTACAAAATTAATTTTATAGACTTCTTTTCCTAAATTAAAGGAATATTCATTGCTAAACCACATTTAACATTTTCTATAGTTGTCTATGATATCTAAATATTTGTTTTGTAGTCTTTTTGGAATTAATAATTCACTGCAGAAGACTTTTTCATTCTGAATTACAATTTAAAATTTCAATAGGTTTAAAAATAGACAAATGTCGTTTTAAAAACCTAAATCTATTGTCTATAGGAAGCACATAGATAAAAAGGGTGCTGTACTCTATTTTGGGGATCCAATGTTAACTTATAAGATCGCCAAAGCAGACACACCACTAGGCCAATGGCCTATCTGCAATATTTTGACAGTAGGTCCATCCAAACTCTCATTAACTGTTTTTTTAAAACCTGTACTCTGCCTTTAACGGGTCGACCTTTACATTTTAATGCCTGTATAATGACATCAACAGTAGTAACTAATAATGGCAAGCAGAAGTTTGATTCATGTTAAGATCGTTCCATTGAAAACACTTTTGCACTTTTACTTTCCCATTGTATTGCATTGAAAAAGGTTGATTTTAAAAACCTTTTGGGCATAATTAATCAATAATAAATTTTTCAAATAACTTGTGTTTGACATGAAATATCAAGCAGGAAAAAGGGGGTTTTCCAGTCAATCTTCATTAAAGTTCCTCCTCCTGTCCCTGTCCTGATGGGGTTTCTGCTTCGATCTTTGACGACTGTTCTTCTCATTGTGATCATGTTCTTTTTCACCTCGATGGTGATGATGATGATGATGGTGCCTGTGATGGTGATGGTTGGGCTGCAGTGACTCCTGCTGTGCCTCTGGATTTGGAGATTGAGTCTCAGTTTCAGGACACTGGGATTCTATCGTCTCTTGTTTGACCAGCGTCCTAACACCGCGGCTGTGATGATGTCGATGGTGATGTCTGTGGTGGTGATCTCGTCGCTCTGTCCGTGTGGAAGAAGATTGCTGCTGCTGTTTGTGATGGCTTTTCCACTCGCTTTGTTTTGGCTGTTGGTTTTTGTTGGCATTTCTATCCTCTGCATCATCTTCATCCTGGCTTGGTTGCTTCTGATGATGAAGATGATCATACTCTTCATAGAAGTCAGGTCTGGCTTCTACGACATTGTCTTCTTGCTCACCACCCTGTTTGAACATCACAGGCATTACATAATGCAAAAAAGAATTCAAAACAAACAAGCTAATTGATTCAAAACGAAGATAATTGAAAGGAAAAGTAAGAGTTTAGTCCATGATCCATGATTCTTTTTATTTGGTCACAAATCAAGATATTCTAAATAATGTGAAAATCAGAAGTCTTTTACTGCTTTTCCACAACTTTTGGGGACTTTTCTTTCCTCCTACTTTCCTCTAACTAGAAAGAAAATGTTATGTGATGCATAATTAACATTGGTTGTTCAATTGCTAGCTCACTGATAGGCCAGAAAGAATAGTTGTTAACTCGAAATCTCTCCTGTCTTCTATTCAACAAAGCTTTTTTTTTGAGCGTCAAAAGTCACAGCATAATGGAAACAGTTTCCGTTGTTCCATATTGTGTGTTGGTATTGCATTTCTGTCTCAAACTTGCTATTCAGCAACTTAGCGGAACTAGACTGAGGTAGTGCAGTGATGCATCTTGAGTGATGTTTCCTAAACAATCCCGCTCAGTACTGACACATGATGATGAAAAGATGAGTTCTGTCATTTCGAAAAATCTGGTGGAAAGTAATTTTCCACCACAAAAGGTGCCTGTTTTCCAATGGTCTGAAAAAATATTGTTTGTGTTGGACCAAAGCGAGCTAAAATCTATATAGGGCAGGGTTGGAGCAAACTATTACTTTTTATAGATTCCAAAATCCAAACTTACAAGTTGTTACTTGGGTACGATTGCATGTTCTGCTCAGTTTTTACTCTCAAACCATAGTTTGAATCATTGTTTAGATAACTTGTGATTTACCCAATGTAAGATGACATTTAATGAAAATAGAAGGAAACACCAACACTTTATAAATATCTATAAATGTTTATTTAGAAATATATTTAACATAATAGTTAATCACATCATGCTCGTAGAAGTTTCAGCTGTTACCAGAACTAAGTAGTAGTATAAGGATAAAAAGATGTACACAGATTCACAAGAAAAGAACAGGGTTTTTAGGAGGGTTTTTTTTTTGTTGAGATAGTTTTGGCTTTCTGGTAGAGATTGGGATGATTAATCCTCTGCTGGGACAGTAAATCAGAAAGTTCTTATTGAGCGGCAAGTGGTATAGTGGTGGAATTGGTCGTCCTGTATCCGAAGGGTTACAGGTTCAATCCCCACAAGTTCCATTCTGCCATTGTGGCCTCATTGCAAGGGCTATATTAATTGAAGGCATTATTGTTAAAGGCATTAACTCTGTTGAGGAAGTTGTACTTTTCTGAGACTGTACCACAGTCTGCTGTTTATTCTGATGTAGCATTCTAAGAGCTTGATGGTAGAGAGAGGAAGTTACTGTTTGTTAGGCAAGCGTTAATATCCTGAGTTAAAGCAAGCAGCAATCGGGAGGTGGTAATAAGGAGAAAAGAATGTCCAGATTGAAGAACATTGCAGGCAACAAGGTTTAAAAAAATAAGATTTCAAGAATGTACCAACACTCACATTCACAGCAAACATGTCAGTCTTCTCAGATTCAAATACACTCATAACAAGATGGGAACATCGCACCCAGAACTGAGAAATGTGACAAAATCTATATTCCTGAAATGTCAGCTGCATTCACCAGGACATAGCTGTGATATTTAACAATAAGTGGGTAAGATGATGATTAATCAACGATTTAATGGGTTGATGAGGAATCAACGCTGCATACAAAAAAGAGCTGTGATAGCCATTTATGATAAATCATCGATTTTGAGCATATTTAAAGCTCTTTATACAGTCCACTGAGTATCATAGTGTATTTCAATCATGGAAACTATAGAATGCAGCTTTAATAAATGTTTATAACGAATATTCTCTGAGGTTTGGGTGCGTTACTCCTTTAAGTTAACTAACAAAGTGGTTGACCACATTCTCTTCTGTATCAGCCACACAAACACAAAAACACTCTGATACTGTTGTTCACCATGACGACGCTACTCATCCGCTTCAGAAACAGCCTCCTCTGTCTGTGAAGCAGCAGGGTTTGTAAAGAGCACATTTACAAAAACAATTTAGTTTTTATTGAGATCTTGAGGTTCTCTTTATATCTTAGTTGCTTTTCTGTAACATTTATAAAAACAGGATCAGTTCACCGCTCAACTACATCCTGTAGTTTTACTTTTTGCATGCTTTTTCACCACTCTTTCTCTCCTCTCCTCTCCCCTCTCTCTCTCTCTCTCTCCCTCCCTCCCTCCCTCTCCCCTGTCACTGCTATCTGAATGTGTGTGATCCTCTCTTTTTCATAACCCCTTTCTGCTCTCTTTTTCATCTGTTTAATTTTTCTCTGTTTGCTCTTATTCTCTCCCTCTCTTCTCCTATCTTCTCTTCTCTGCTCTCTCGTCTATCCTTGATCTATCCTATATTCTATATCCTATATTCATCTATCCTGTATTGAGCTGCTCTCTTTCTCTCCCCTCCTTGCCCTTTTCTCTTTTTCTTCTATACTCTGTACTTCTTCTATCCTTTCTGCTCTGTCTCTCTGCTATCTGTATGCCTACTTTCTTTCTATCCTCTCTCCTATCATCCCTTTCCTCTCTTTTTCATCTCTCTCTCTCTCTCTCTGCTATCTCTGTCTGTTCTCTCTCTTCTATCACTCTGCTCTCTTTTAATCCATCTCTCATCTTTCAACTTTCTCTTTCTATTCTCTTTCTCTCTCCTCTAATCTTTCTCTTCTCTAAATATATTATTCTCTCTCCTCTTTCTCTTCTCTCTCTTTCTCCTATCCTCTGCCCTCTGTCTGTTTTCTCTTTTGTCCCTCTCTGCTTTTCTCTTCTCTCTCTATTCCAATGCGCTACCCACTCTGTCTGCTTTCTGTCTTCTATCCTCTCTCTCTCTCGCGCTCTTTAGAAAAAAGTATAGGATTAATTATTATAGTAATTCAAATTGAAATCTAACTGAATATGTAAGTGTGTGTTCAGTTTGGGTAGTCACCTTAGTTGTTGAACTGGTGAGCTGTTCCCTGCATGCTACGGCAGCAGCTGTTACAGAGTGCAATGTATCCAGTGCAGGGCTTGACGGGGAACTACTGGAGGGGTGGGTGCACTTCCAATACGCCTCCAGATAGTCTGCCATGTGCTCACAGGCATCTTCTAGCTGGTTCTCATCCAGAATAATGTCAAAAAGCTCCTGTATGAGAGCATATAAGTTGAGATGTTTTAATTCCATATTTATTTCCTGTGTTAGGTGCCCTTAAAAGAAAATGTCATTCTCTATCATGCCCTCTTTACATGTTGTGATTTTCAGATCTATTATGGCTACAGCAGCAATCATGAATGCACAAAAAAAAATCTGAATGCCTGTTAACTTTGGCTGTAAGAAGTTATGAAAGTGAACAGAATACCTGGATTATGTATTATTATTATTTTATTTATATATATATATATATATATATATATATATATATATATATATATATATATATATATATATATATATATATGCATGTTATACATTATGTATTATTTATTATTGTGGCCATGGTTTGTTATTCACAATCCACGGTTATTTCACAAAGCTGTTTATTTATGCAGTTTTTGCAATTGTCAAAACAAAAGGTTACTGCATTGGCAAATACAGTAACGAATGATGTCATGAAGTTGACATTAATCTCGCTGCTCTGAAGACTCTTTAAGATCCGAGGATGCTTATTCCAAATCTGTCAAAACTCTTCTAAAAATAATTATAAGTCTCTCATAATCACTGCTTTTATGAGATGTTGGTTTACTGATTTTCAGATAAACATGATTAAATGTTTTTTGAATGAATCAGACTTGAATTTTTTCGGACACTCATTCTTGGTAACCCGAGGATAGCAGCTAACACGTCAGAAACAGCTCTGTATTTTTTTATTTTGTTAGGATTATTCTAAGCAAAGTAGTACATGAGAGTATTTGCATCTTTCTTGCACAAAATTATATCCAAACACCTTCTAATCTTGATTTGGTATTACTTGGTCCATTAATTCAGCATGAAGAAAAAAATGGTTGTTAAGCAGACTTCAGACTTAGCAATTAAAAAAAAATTGTATTGTAAAGAAATTTTGTCTGACCAAAACTGTGACAGTTGTGACATTACATTCTTGAATAGAAAGTTAGTGCTGCATTTGAAATTGTGAAAAATGTAATGTATTTTAACCTGGGATGGATATCCTATAATAAAAAATAAAAAACATAATAATAATAATGCATTCAATTTATATAGCGCTATTCTGCATTTTCAAATGTTCAAAGACAGCCTCCTGACTACCACTGAACACACCCCACCAGTCACACACATCCATTTGGGGAAATGTGGGTGAAGTGGCTTGTTCAGGGCCACAACGGCAGAATTGACTGGGGGTATCAAACCGCCAACCTTCCGGTTACAGGATGACAAACTCCACCACTTTCCTCCCTCATTTAATGGTTTGCTTCCAGGCTAAAGAGCTTGCTTGACCTAACCGTGTCTGTGTGCATACTCACTGAAGGACACTGAGCTAGTTTGTCTGCTGCCACCATCTGAACGTTAAGATGTTTTGCCTGAGATTTTCCTCTGGATTTAATCAGCCTCTGTAAAACCTAGAAAATTGACACAAAGGGGACATTAAAGAGTCATTGATGGATTCATCGCTAGGCCCAGACCTATCACAATAAAAATACTGGAAATTGTGTAACCATTTGAATATCTACCTTTGGCGAAGTGATCTTGATGTAGACGATTATTGGAGACAGACAGGTTTTCCCCAGTTGGGAGGGATGGTTTATCGTGTCTGCATCTAAAACCACTAGCTGTAATGTTCGAGCCAGCTCAAAGATCCTTTCAATCTCACTCTGAACCTCCGCTGTACATACACATTCACATTAGTGACCTCTTTGACCTATGACCTCTCTTCTGTGTATTTGTTTACAATGTTTTAAACACCAACCATCCAGAGACACATACTGAGTCTTAAATGGTACTAAAAAACCTGTATCTTTGATACTAAAACACCCTTGCACCTGGGATCTGAGATCCTTAAAAAGCAGTTTGGTAGGAAGGCAGTACTGTAGCAGGTTAATTTGTTGGCGAGTAGTTTACCAAATAAGAAGTTGTGCAATGATTCTATCAGCTTTTCCATTATAGAAATAAAACATTTCCTACTGCTGATTTCATAAATAAAGAAAATTATACATTCAATGAAATGAAAACTTTCTTTTGTGGTTTTCTTAACATTATTCTGCTTTATTGTATTTGTGATACATTTCCAGTTTACGTTACAGCTACATTACAGAGCTTTTTAAAAAAATGTCAGCGTGTATTATTTAAACTATTTCTAATTTAGACCAAAGTCATGAACTCACCAAGGTTTGAGCGTGTGTTGGAGCGCTCAATGATGGCATGCTTGCTGGGGTTGTTAAGCACCGAGCGTTTTGCCAAAGAAATATCGGCTGCCACTCTAGTGATGTTGATCCTGAAGTACAAAAGAAATAAATAAATACTGAATACAATCCAACAACTCGAAACTTGAGAAAAAAAACTTTGGTCATGCAGACAGACAGTATACTACGCTACTTCAGTTAATACATCATTCACTTACCTCAGTTGAGCGCCAATTAAATTGCTTGTTAGTCAACATTTTCATAAGTGGACCCTGTGACTTTTAATTGAACACCCCGGATCTATACTATGTATCTTTTGCATTACTTTAAATGTTATTGAACAGACAATAATCTCTAAATTGTGTTTTCAGTCAGAAATTGGGGTGTTTTTGCTATTCGGTTTCAATTTACCACACACTCCTTAGAAAAGTCATAGCATGCATGCCACAGCTAGGGTAGTTTTGAGATCTGGTTTATGGGAGTAGTCAAATGACAAACATGCATGTAAGAAGAATAAAAAGAAGGCTTGCAGAATATAAATAATTAGATTTTGGAAGAATATATAAAGTAAAACATTTTTTTTAAATCAAAGTAAGCTTTTAAAAAGGTTTCCTAAACTTTCTTTCAACTGACTAACACGTTTAGTAGGACTTAAACAGGAGTACAATTAAGGCTTCTCTTACCACAAAGAAATACATTTTTATTGGCTGTATGGCCTGGGTAAACCTTCAAGTAATTAATATATTCGAGAGTTGTTTTTTGGATCCACCTAATGGATGTGCTGTGCTGGGAAGCAGAGTCAGATCATGTGACTCAGTGTATTTATGAATCAGCGTGGCCATGTAAGGAAGTCGCTTCTAACCATTCCTGAGCACACAAGCAGAGAGGGCTGAGTAGCTTTTAGACTCACCTCCCCTCGAATCGATGCTTCAGAAAGTCAAACAGGGCCTTCTGCATCATATCCGTAACCTGATTGCAAAAAAGACTTGTTACTAATGTACCTATAGTTTATTGATTACTTTTCTATTGTGTTTCTCAGATGTACATTTAGAACATTGTTTAAATGGGTCTTAAAGGATTTATCACAAGTGGATATAATTCAGTGTAATATCTTCAAACAATGGTTAAAAAATGTCTACAACCAACATCAGGCTCCAAGTACTCATCTTCTCTAGCCTCACTGTAGTTGAATTGTGAAAGTAATGATTACCTCGTAGCCTTTGAGGGAAGGTCCTACCAGGACCACTGGTCTCATGGACGGCACCACATCATATGGAGGAACATGCTCTGTCTGCATAGTGTCATACAAAAAAATCAGTTTATAGTCAACTTCATGAGCTATATAAATTCACATAACTGTTTAGGAGAATTAAAAAGAATGTTTTTGAAAGACAATTGAGCAGAGGTTTATAGAGTAAATTGTATTTACTCAGTAAGAACTATTTACTTCAATAAGTATCAGATTAGGAAAGTATTCAAGTCCTTTATTTCTAGTTACCTGCTTTTGTGAATGTTTTGTATATTTTTTATCATTTTATAATAAAGTTTTAATAATAAAATAAATAATATCATTTTCATCTAATTATTAACGTTTTTGCTTTTTATCATTAAGTTCAGAGGGAATTAGTAAATACGCACTGAAGTAGATTTTTCTTCAAATATTTTTTTCTTTTAAAAGTGAAGCAAATACTGTTAGAAGTACTCACATTTACACTATATACCTCTGCTTTTGAGCAACCTCGACATCTATGCAAGTTTACAACATTATTCTTGTTAAAGTTTGAAACAAAAGAAAGATAAGTTATGTTATATATTATAGTTTAGTGTGACATAAACATACATGCACTACTCTATAAAAAACTCACATCTCAGAAATAACTGAATGAAAGCTTTGTATTCTAAAACGTTGTTTTAAAAGTGTGGCCTTTTAGGAAAGAAAATACAACTTCTATACCTTTATTTTTGAGTTAGCAAGTGGAGTACTGTTTTGAAAGCAGCAGATGTAAGTGACAAAGACTGAGCTACATAACCTAGGATTGGAGCAACAGGGATATTTAGCACATGTGGCCAAAATATAAACATAAACAATTTTAACACTTTTTAAAGTTGTAAAAAGCATATTTTAAAAGTGATCACTCTTGCTGACCTACTACTATCAGTGATATTAGTGCTTGAAACTAACAAGATTCCACATTGCTTCCAATTCTTACATACTGTACCTTTAAGAGAAATCTTCCAATTTAATGTGATCAGTAGAATTAATGGCCAAATTCAATAACATGAGTTTAAAAAATAACTATACTGTATTTTTATTATATGCTGTATATTTATACAGTAATATCAATTTCCTAAACTAAGTTTGACACTTGACAACACACTTCAAACAACAATATGAGGTTGAGTAAATGCACATTTACAGTTCTGTACTGTATGAACCACAGTTAAAAAGCAAGCAAGCACACACAACATAATTTTAAGCCATTATGGAGAAAATACATGCAATTATTCCTGTTCTGTTGTCCATTTTTTGTGCAATTCAGATGCTAAAATATGCTTAATTTTTCAAAGATTAGACATTGTATTCTTGACCGTACAGTGGTACAGCTTACTATTCTAAATAATACTTCTGATTCACACTTACACATTGTAAACATAAATATTTTCCATACTCTATAATTGAATAAAATTTTTTACTAGATCGGTTTTTATTAATTGATCTCTTAACATTTTTGAAACCTAATTTACTGAATAAAAAAATTAATAAATCAAAACCCAAGCAATTGTATAACAAGGTTTTTTAATACCGTCTCACTCCTGATTTGCACAGTCAAATGTACATTAGAACTGAATTGATGTGCCATAGGAATCCATTTAGCAGAACTTACCGACTTAAGCCTCGGTTTAGCTGAGGAACAGAGGAACGAACATAGAACAGAGCGAGTGAGTGTTGAGGGGCGAGAGACATAGAGAGAAAAAAGGAGGGAGAGTGAGTGCATTAAGCTGCAGGGCTTTAAGAAGATGCTGTGATATTTGGACAGATGAAGGAAGAGCTTCTGAATGATATAGGAAATACACGCCTCTGTCTGCATTTCTGGCAAACCAAAGAAAGTAAGCACATGTTTGATTGTACTTTATGTGATGAATGGTGGGCCATTAAAGTCCTAGACAAAATGGAATATTCTAGGCTTAAAGTTATATATCTCTAGTGCAGCATATTGTAATTTTTCACTTTGCTGTAGACAACAATTATGCTTAGAAATGTAAGTTTTGGTCCCTCACACTGTGCTAGTGCTTATCTCATTTAAATCCTTTTGGTTTGTTGGATTTGGTCTGTGTTTTGAGTAGTCCTGTCGATCGTTTAAAAAATTAGCTAATTAATCACACACTTTTTCAAAATTAATTGCAATGACAAGACTGAACCTTTTTTAAATCTATAAATGTAAATAATTAAAGACAAAGAGACTATTTAAATAAAAAATATGATTGTTTATTGATTTTTTTGTTTAACTTGTAACACAGGTTGTGTCATAAAAACAACTTACCTGCAATATACCACCAATACCCTCCAAATTAACTTTTTGCTTCTCTTCTTTGGTGGCTGTTACTTTGTGGTGTCTTTAGACTATTGTTTTCCAGGACACTCTACCATTAACAACTTGCTTAGTGAAGCCTCATTCCTTTCATATTTGGGAAGAAACTTAAGGTCTTTAAAACTTGGATCAATTGTGGTAGCGATCTTCAGCCACATGAGATTAGTGCTGTCCTTCTTTTTAGATAGTCTGAGGTAAAATCATGTTTGAATTTAACTATAGGCTGATCCTCTCTTGACTCCATTTATTACTTCCTAACTTTTAAATATTGTTTTACACTACTCTGAACTTATTTTTTTATTCAGCAAACTTTGACAGTGGGGACACGCATGTGCACACGCACACACAAAAGAGACAAGAGACAGAGCTGTTCCATTAGTTCGTGAGCGTTGGATGGACTATGCTTTAGGTGCCCAACAGACATTTAGCTAGCGCACTTTCAAAACCACTGGAAAATTAAATGGAAACCTGACAGTGCCTCCGCGTACTGTCATTCCTCAGTTTTACAAAATGTTTGACCGAATGACTGCAATTTCAACAAAGAGTGCTGTGATGCCTCAGTAGCTGTCATTGCTCACAGAAGCCCAGCGGACCCTGTGAGCGCGATGTGTCGCCTACTGTAACGTGTCCATCCTCCGCACCTTCTCATATCATTACCTCTTATTCATACTTCGTTTAAAGTATGTCCGCTACAACAGGAAACAGGAAAAACCGAAACTGCGTTAATTGGGTAAAAAAACTTTTATGCGTTATACATTTCAAATTAATTGCATGTGTTAACATGTTAATTTTGACAGCACTAGTTTTGAGATATAGCTAAACGGTTTCGTGAAGTCATTTGGAATTATTTATAGGACACCTATTATGCAAAATCAACATTTGGAAGTGTTTACTCATAAATGTGTGCATGAACAGTGTAAACACACTCACATTAAAGTGGTTTCAATTCAGCAGGTTAATTTTTGTCTATTTAGTAAAAATAAGATGGCATCAAAACATTTTTGCTGTTTGTGATGTATATACATGTATCATGTACATACAAGATCTTTGGTTTAATTTTGAAAGATTACATTTAAAATGTAATCAATGAAATCATTGCTTGCCAATTTCCAGGAAGAGGCAGGTATTTCTCTTGTGTCTGGTTTGAGTACAAGAGAGTTGCACTTTAATGAGTTTTACCTTCTTAAAGAAAGGCATTCTTTTCTCACGGGCTAAAGGGGAAATGACTGAGCCTGGACTGGTTTTAGGTGATCGCTGATGTGGAGGAGGGTCACACTCCTCTGGATCTAAACCTGCAGCGTCTATGTCCACAGCTACACACACATGCAGATGTATACAGCATGAATAGAAACACACTCACATACTGAATGAGCCTCGGCAAAACAAAATTCATTAAGAGCAAAAATTGACTTTAAAACTGCTTTATGGGAGGTACTTCAGCTGTTGAGTGCTGTGAAAAACACAGATGACATGTGGTAAAGCACAATGAAAATGAGTCTTTTTATTAACAGAAATATTATCGTGTCCAATAAAAAGTACAAAATAAAAACAATTATATAATGTAGTAGAAATAGGTATTTCAATGCCTTAGTAACCTTACCTGAGGAAGGAGGAGTTGATTTTCGAGAGTTTGAAACAATGTCTCCCAAACTCAATGAAGAGTTTGCTCCAGATTTACTTTGGAAAAAAAGAGGAGGCACTTGAATTACTGATCATTTTGATGCTATTGTATATACAGTACTATTTTAGACATGTTAAACACTTTTTAACTCACAAGTTTTAGCTTGAACTGATAAAATTGGCATTATGTATTGTTATTAAATGTACTCCTTTGGAAAATATAAGTAGAAGTAGGATAAAATAATTACTCCAGTAATGTACCAAAGTATTAAGTAATAAAGTATTTTTAAATAAATAATATAAATAAATAAATATTTTTTTAAATAAAAGTAATACATAACAAATTGTTTGTAATAAAAGTAATAAATAACAAAATGTATTTGTACTCTGAAATCCGCTCATGTACTGATTATCGTACTGATCATGACATGCATCGAAATTTGGCACAAAATGTGGCATGAAATAACTTACATTTTTGCATTCAAAAAATTACTTTTTAAATAATAGTAATAGCTTTATATACACATTAATCAAACAAGGTATGTTTATATTCAGTCTAATTTGAATTAATTGTAAGTTTTTTTGACATTGGCAGTTGTCAATTTTTAAGCCGTCAAATTAACAACTTTTGGAAAGCGCGCCTATTCGACATTATTAATACGGGGTTTTTTTCTAAGCAAATGTATCTTAAGAAAAAACTAAAAGCAAATTACATGAAGTAATCTGCTAACTGGAGAATTGCTTTGATTTGTTGATACATAAATTTTGATCCGATGAAGTTATATCATCTAGACATGCAAATATTTAATAAAAACACAGAGTAGTTTTACTTCCGCAGAGCTCAGTTACCTGGAGTAAAATTTCCCTTGTTTAGCGCGCTGCTCCTGACGCAGTCGAGAGCTCTCCAGCTTCACCGGACTGGGAATGAAACCGATCTCACAGCTTTCCTTCACCAGGCGCCCAATCCACCAATCATTGTTAAATTTCTGATGTTAAATACACAAAGTGCTCTGAATAAGCATTATTACAACAGCAGAAGAAAATAAAAAGTATTTGTTAAAGGATTAAGATTATTACTAATAATTAATAATCACTAACTGCTTGCAGTCACAATCACTTATTGTTCTTTTCCATAGAAAAATAGTGCTGCCAGGATTCCTGAGTGACCAAGGGTTGATACAATTATTTAAACCTATGGAATAATGCCTAATGTTTTACATAGATTTTTAAAGAATTGAATAAAAATAAATTAAATGAAAAATTACATAACAAAATTCAATTACTTCTAGTGTTGTCCGATTTTCTGTTTGGCAGTTTTCAGATTCACAAATAAAAACACAGAAGAATACTAACATATAACGTTTTATCATTGTACATTTTTAATATGATATTAAATAAAATCCCTTTAAATTTTTTATTTAGTTTGTTCAATTCTTAAACATTCTAAATAAAATATTTGTCATAAATATCACTCCATACTATTTCCCTCACCACCCTCTTTGAAAGGTTTCTACATCATTTGGAGAATTTGGAACAAGTCAATATGAAAACAAAGAGTCTTTGTCAACACAAGCAGTCGTTTATTAGGGCGTTATTATGGTGTGTGATTTCTTGCAGCCAATGTAGACATTTGAAATCACCAAAAGTAAACAGTCTACACCAATAGCAAATATTTTGTTGCTATTTTAATAGCTCCAAGTGTGTGTGTGGGTACTTGGAAGAGTTGCTCAAAGCCACCCCCTAATCATTTCTGGGAAATTTCACATTATTACATCATCTGTCTATTTATAGTAAGGATTTATCAATTAGTGAAAGTATATTTAATAACAACAAAAATATTGCCACTACTCCTAATCCTACTCCTATTAAACAGCTTTTAAGTATATTACGTTGTAATTAAATGAAATCTAACATGCATAACAGCTTTAGATGTTCAGCAACGTACAAAAACATGACAATGTGAAACATAGTGGAAATGTCTATATAAACTCTCATAGTCTCATACTTCTTTAACATGCAGGAAATCTTTGGCCTCAAAACAGATTCCCATTCCAGGCACAGGAACATCATCCTCATGGGAAGCGCTGTAGCTCACGTTGGTACGAACGGCAAAAGCGACTGGTTTACTCTAAGAAAAAAATAAGTGTAAAAATGCAGTTTCAGCTGACTCCACACAAATGATTTCATGTGTAGTAATGCATTTTCTTAAGAAGACTGTGTTATTATGTGATTATTAATAATATTTTTCACAGGGAAGTATTTAATATTTCATGATGGTGGCACATGCACTGAATTATGGGTAGGTCAAAGGGAGGACACGCTGTCCTTTAAAGATTATTATTCCTTTCTGATACTTACCTCTGTCAGAAGAATGACCATTTAGCTATTCTTTATAATTTCCTAATCAACCAATTAGGGGAAATTAGTTTGCTTTTCAAACGTGGAAAAAGTAAGAGATTTGCTTAGCCTAATCCAAGGAAATAAGGAAACACACTTTACTGTCTGTGGTTTGAAAAAAGAAAGTTGTAATCAGTGAATATTTATGGAAGTCAGAGGCTAACATACTTCAACATACTAATATGGCATTATATTTTAAAGTTTGTATTTTTCAGCAAAAAAAAAACCCCAAAACAAGTTTAACCAGTGGACCAGTTTAAAGAGTTTTCTTTTTTTCTGACTGTGATATTTTGCAGACCTGTGTTCATTTATAGGTCGATGTTTTGATTTCACAGTCCCTGTTTGCCTCTTACGCAACTTAACTTTCCATTTTAGGTCCAGGATTGATTGCTTGCCTGAGCAGACCTATGCTCTGTTCGATCTTTATCTTCTGTGCTAATGTTAAATTATCAGGATATTTGAGTCAAAAATGTCTATTCTTTTATCCCTTACTCACCCTAAAATGGATTCAAAATATTTTTTTAAAAATCCTATTAAACAATCAAAAATGATTGTTATCTTAAGAATGGTTTTCTTAGATTATTTTGCTCTGATTGGGCAGCTGGGTTCATGATCAATATTCATGAGAACAGCTTTTAAATAACTTATGAAACCAGTTTGATGCCAAGTACTAAATATAGCTGGCACTCATAGATGTGAAAAATAAAATGCAAAGACAAAAATAGAAAAAAGAAAAGAAGAGAGAATAATGACTTACAAAAGGAGCTTTCTTTCCTCTGATTTCACTCCATGAAAATAATTATGTAGAGTTTTAGAAGATGACAGTACTGTATTTAAAAATAACTGTTGGTTTTAATAATGTGAGAGCATGAGGTGTGTGTGTTATATACATATGTGTGAATGTGTTTGCATATCTGTGAATATAAATGAGCCTGTCAACTCAAAGTTAGATTGTGAATGCAAACACTTATATATGACGGCAAAACCTTTAACAAGAAACAAAAGATTGCAAAAGACTGAGGGAAAGCTTGTCTGAGGATCAATACAGGGAGGCAACAAACCCCAGATGCACAGGAATAATGAGGGCTTCTGTATGCACTGGTGCTGTCAGGAGGCCAGAGAGAGAATAAGAACAAATCTCTGTCATTTATCACCTGCTGTTGAAAATCATGCATTGCTTCAAGGAAAACCAAGAGAGTATACAAATATCATCCAGAAGAGAATGTGTGATACTTAACTTTTAGTTTTTGTGGTGATTTATTAAAAATATTTTATTTTGTGAAGAGAAAAACGGATTTTTGTGAACCTGGTGACATTTTTAATACATGCATTCATATTTCTGATAATGGTTAACCAAACATCTTTCTATTTCAGACTAGTTGAGTTAAATTGGTCAAATGTATTTCAGGGTTACTCTCCTGATTAGCCTTCTGGCCACTTTCTGAAATGATTGAAGTCAAACTAAAATTGACTTGTCACACGAGAAGAGTATAAAATGGACAAACACATTTGCAGATTTTCCACCTGTTTTGTAATAGTACGACTCGACTCAATGTGCTTTAGGAACCTTTTCTACTGCCTTCTATATCTGGCATGATAGAAAATGTAAATAATTGTATTTAATCTTAGTAACAGTGTTTATTATTGTTTACCATTTAAAGGGTAATTGCGTTGAATAAACCAGTTGAATTTTTTGTCACTGAAATGTTTTGCCAAAACTGCTTCTCTGTTATTTATTATGAGTTGACTATGAGAGTTCTTTTTTGGAAACTAGTTCACTTTCTATGAATAATGAATGTATAAATGTAGTAATAAATAAGTTTGTACCTTCGCGTTGTCGAGCTGAGCTTGAGCTTGTCTCTCAGCCTCTCGGCGTAAAGTCTCTTTATCTTCCTCCAGAGACACATCTGAGTCAGACGGTCGACTGGTATACGAGTCTCCGGACCCCTAAGATGAAAATAGATATTTTCAATGAAATGCATATATTCTTGAAAAATGAATTAAGCAACTCCAGAAGTCAACACATATATTTTTGGCATTAAATGTTGTTTCTGTCTTGAAAGGTATTTTATAGGAAGGAAGCTATTAATGCCAATTCTATTGACATTGACTTCTTTTTGCATTTGAGTGTCATAAAATGTCAACAGTATTGTACAAGCCATAAAAAAGTTTGCCAGTGAGTTCCAATGAGTAGGCATATATTGTGGGCAAGATTTAGTCTTTGCACTCCTTCACTAATTGTCAGTTACAACAGTTTCAGTTAGGAGGGCACTGGTTAATAAGCAGATATGCTTTTAATTCTTAAAAAAAAAAAGGAAATATGTGAGACAATGTTATGGGTTACTGTGTATTTGCCATCAGTGTTCATTTATAGAAATGTCTACAGAGGTCAAATTTAGTAAACGCTTGTGTCCAAAAAACTTGGTCATGTCATATCAAACAAAAACTGCAATTGCGTACAGCAAGTATTTATTTTTTTTCATTCATGTTTGAAAAGAACACAAGTGCCTAGTGTTGTTCCTAGAGGCCCGCAGTTTTAATGCCAACCATTCTTCAGTAAACACATCTGCATCTCCAAACAAGTCTTCAACCATTTTTCCTTTTATCGCTGGAGCTACAAAACAAAACTGATTCATTCTGCAGCTCTTAATGTCAATAAAGCCACTGCTGCATTGTTTGGTGTCTAACCAAAATGTTGCTGTTGCACAAAAGGCCACCAGGTGACATGAAGTTTGATAAGGTATATTGTAACGGTAATCTTCTATTTGTTAATCATCTGTTAATAATGCAGTGCTGTTCAAATTATGTATTTTATTACTTTATAAATATTTGAATGTTTTGCAAAAATATAATATTTTTATTGAAAGTATGTTTGAAAGAAAAAAATATTTCATAAATAAACAGGAAAATGTGATTTTACATTTTCTTGTATATTTTTTATTAAAAGATGTGTGTAGTAATCAAAATCGCATTATGTCTAATAAAAAATGCTGTTAGGTTTGCTTTTTAAAGTTTTGACTGTCTTTCACCCTTGACTTTTCGAACAAAATGTTCATAATTTCCATACAAAGAGCAATATTTCTAGATAGAAAGCTTGAAGTGATATTTTAGGTCTGTGTGAGGAGACAAGAATAGAGGCCTTGGCAATCAGTAATAATAACATATTAAAACAGGATTGCGGTGAAGTGGACACTTAAATACATTTCTTAAAACTTGTATTTATCATCTAAATAATCGCTCAACATCATGTAACAACTAGACCAGGGCTCCCTTGTTCATTGCAATGAAACAATGACAAAATAAGAACTGCTCTCCAATAATAAGCAAAATATTTACACATGCAATAAATAACATATACAAATGATATAGGGAATTGAACATATAAACAGACGTAATTGGTTTGTTTTATTATTGAAATAAAACAGTTTGTCATAAACAGTATGCAGTGGATTTAACATTATTCTTAAATGTTTATAGATTTTTAATAGCTGTAAATGTGATAAAACGAATGCAGTAATCATCATGGAGTTTGTGGAGTTAATGAAGCTACACACACTCAGAACGTTGCAATAATTTGTTACAAATACTTAAAATTGTTCAAGAGAGGTTTTGTACAAGTATTTACAACAGTTTATTTGGTTGAATATACACTTTGTTATTTTGTTGTGGAACTGTGACATTGCAGATGTCAACAATCCTTGAAACTAGAACATCTTTTTTTGATGAAGGTAATAAAGGCCATAACAGAAACTTGTTTTAGGGTAACACTGGAACATAGACATCCACACAGAAAACAGAGTCTCAAATCTCAGGTAACCTCTCCTGGGAAAAGCCACTCCTAATAAGAGAGAAAACGTTTTAGTCGGAATCTGGTAGACTGTGTTTACATAAACATAGGTAAGCTGGTTTTGCTCTGTTAGATGATTCTGATGTGTCCTGTTAAAATGTCCCTGTTTATGTCCACCTCTTCACAGAACATCTGGTTGAGACCATAAACTGATAAAAATAAAACGTTTGTTGAATTCTGTAAAAATGATATTATCTTGGCTTTTCCTTATTGCTGCATTGCAGCCATCCAGGATGAAACTATTAGTTGATGCACTGTTGACTGATGAACTGGATGCGTAATCCTCAAGACAAGTCAAATGTCTTCATTTGTTAGCATTGTAAAGAAATATCCAGTGTAGCAGTATAACTTTATATTTTTCTTATGAGCTCTTCGCTCTTTATTGTGATATCACTGTCTGTATGCAACTTGGTAACTGTCTGTTTGCAACTCAGTCCTGTCTGAGAAGCTCAGTTACTAATTTGCAGGTTATATATATATATATATATATATATATATATATATATATATATATATATATATATATATATATATATCGACTTTCTGGTTTTGACAGTATACAACTAGTGATAAACCAGTGACAAAAGAACACAGAGTACAGATGAAATGGGTGCTAAAGGGTGGAAGTGGTAATGAACACAACTGCTTCACAGACTGGAAATAGTACAAAATACACAAACAAACTGGCAAGAGTGAATGACTGACTCACAATGGATGCATAGAAACTTGGTTTTAAGTTAAATGAAAAAGTAAAAAATTTCTTAGATGAAAAATTCTGATGCTGTCGAAATAAATTTGTGTCTGAAGCTCCTAAACATGCACAGTGCGTATTAAATACCACAGTGCGTATTATTATCAAATAAAATGCACTTATTAACACTTACATACTTAGAATCACTTGTACAGTGCACCAATGCAAATTGCTGGTGTGAAAGTGGTTTCTATTCAACATGCATTCAGTTATTTTTAAAAATATCTTTGGAACCACTGGCCACTAGTTTCATAAGTGACTCTTCAGTTTTAAAAGCTTCTTACACCGATGTTGGTCTTGACTCGGGTTCCTGTTGCTCGTTTCAGCAGTCGAATCCAGGATGCCTTCATCAGCCAATCCAATCAGAGCATTTGCTCTCACCACCATAGCAAGCACAATCTTCAGTTCCGCTCTAACAGTAACTATTCAATGCTTGCCGTCTAGCTATGAGCACACGTTGCATCTTCATACACAAACATTAATAGAAGTGAACTTATTGGAAAACTACAATTCACTAACACACTAAACACACCCCTGTTTAATTTATCAAAGGAGACCGGTGTAAATTGGTTACCAAGAGCCTTCACTGCTATTTAACTTCCATCAAGCTCAAATATGCAATGACTACACTCAAACTCAAAACTTCACAAGCTTACACAAATCTAAAAATCAATTGTAAGCAATGTTAACAAGGTATTAAGCTGTGATGGAAGCTGCGCTAAACGGTCCAGGAAAACAGATTTTCTTCAGCTTCTATATTTCTACTACTAAACTTTACAAAGCTGGTTTACTCTAAATAACCTACATTCACTATTAAACTGAGTTCACTCTTTAAACAAATCTCCAAAAGATCCTTGTCTGGTGTGATATAGTTTGTTTCCGTAATGCTCTATTGTTTAACTACAAACAACTTAGCTTCCACCTATAGAGATGAAAATGTTACCCTTCAACCTGAGGCTGCTAGCTTTAAATTATGTAACTTAAAAGCCAAATGAAAGTGTGTTTCTCCAGATGATAAATTGCTACACTGATGATGATAAAGCTAAAAAATTAAATCAGTTTTCCTTTAGAGTTTGTGAATATCTCATCAAATTTGCCATTTTTTGCATTTCCAATTGAAGCTTTCAGCTCTCGAACATGCAACAAAAAATGCTGAACTAAAAGCCAAACAAAGAAGAAAGCATATGAGGAAAGGCAGTTAAACAATTCCGTAACCTCGATTCAATTGACCCTTAACCTCATATATAAAAAACAAACAGAGTACAATGTAGAGCAACTCCTTATCAACAAAAGATTAACTCTCAAATTCAAAAAGACAGCATAAAACAAAACCAAAAATACTCCCTTAGCTCAAGATTTGCAGTTTTCCATCAGCATTCATTAATATAACAGCCCCATCAGCCCACCGTTCAGGAGAAGCTATTCAAACTGGTCACCTGAATATTAGACTATTTGCTTTGAATTATATATTGCAGTCAAACTACATCCTAATCAGTTTTCTAGAACCTTTTACTAATTTGTAACCATAAAAAGTTGCAATGCATCATGTTTACTATACTAGTCTCCGTCAAGTGCTACCTAACGTCCCGGTTGTGATCGTTATCAATGTTGCTGCTGTTGTTGCCAATGTTGTTTCTGTTTTGTAGTCGGTAGCGCTCAATCCCATTCATCAGCTCTAAAGCGCTGTGCATAGTGGATGATGAGTGCTGCAGTGGTTCTTCTGCAATCCTCTCTAAAATGAACGGAAATCAGCCCATGATTCTTAGCCAAGAGCTCTTCATGTCCTTTGCCTTCCCCACTTGCTCCCTGGAGTCCAGCGCTAGGATGCTAAAGATGCTAGTATGTCTGCTGCAGTGCTTTAATCCAAACACTGTGTCCTTCTCTCCTTCTGTGTGAGCGCAGCCTTAGATTTCTGCCATCCAGCGATTGTGTGCAGCTTGCAGTCAATCTAGAGCGTCTCCAGTGTTTTCCTCTCTCCCCTCTTCCTTTTCCTTCAGTTCGATTGCTTGCTTCACTGTCTCTCCATCTGTGTGCCTTCTTCTGTGATTAATGCTGCTGCTGCACACGTGTGAGTATATGTGTGTCCTTGCATACAAAATCACCATATGCCCTTGCAAGAAGACAGGTTTGGTCCAAGTGTATTTGGTCTCCCATTGTGCTGTAGATATCTTAGGTGTTTTATATATACAGTAGTACCTGAAAGTGTAATTTGTTTGTAATCATCATTCCATTATGTTCATCTCATATTGAATATGGCTGTTTTTTTGGAAATGTAAACAGTTAAAAAACCAAAGGAAATGTCCTGAAATTATTAAAACGAAATGAGAAATGTCATGCGAAGAAGATGCAAAAGTATTTCAACCCTAGGCTCTAGAAGGGATATCGTTTCCATTTTCTTAACATTACCATTGAAAATGAATGCGTTCAGTTTGTTTATAAAGGGCTAATCCAATGCATTGAATCCAATAGGGTTCTACAGTAAAAAACCAACCACCATATGTTAGACATTGAAGATGTCATGTAAACAATAGGGATGGCTCAATGGATGTGACCAGCCAATCAATACTTGGAATTATCATAAATTTGTTGTCACACCCACTTTGCAACAGAAACATCAAATATCTCGAAAAATTTATCTTGAAAACCTTGAAGATTAAAAATCCATAAATAAATAAATTAGGTAACATGCAGATTCATTAATTAGTTAACCTAATCAGTAAATTTTGGAAGAAAAGGAAAAAAAAATCAACCAATTCACTAAACTGAAGACCTGGTTTGGTGATAAGTTGTGATAACTTGTTTACCAAATATGTAATTGTATTAACATTTTAAAATTTAAATTTAACTACGCATAACTCACATAAATAAACTTGTGTGTTTTATTCTGTTTTGTACATAACAAGGTTATATTCAGTTTTAACAAGTGCTGTCATAATTAATGCGTTTGATTAAGTGTTTTAAATTAAACGGTGAATTTCTTTGAATTTGATTAATCCAAATGTATTTCAAATGCCAGTTTACTGTCTGGAAGACAACAAATTATCAGAACAGAACAAATTAGGTCGAGTTAGAGCTACATTTCTATCATTTTAGCTTGTATCCGCTGCACAAAGTAAATGAACTGAAATGTGACCCGCTTGAGATATAGGGATATGGAAGGATGAAACATCCTCTCTGGGGACTACATTTTGGTTTCTTCGCCAACTAATGTTAAATCAAAGTCTAAAGTAGAGACCCCATGCCCCAAGCTCCCATGGGAGTACATTAAAATAGCAAGTGAAGCATCTGATGTGTGACTCTTGTATATGCTAGTTGCAGGACAACATAGTGATTGTAATATAATGATGGAACTTACAAACAAATTCTGCTATTTGCCTGTTACATAAAAGCAGCAAGAACAACTAATTTAAAAGTTAAACAATGTACAAGCTCTCGCCACATGCTTTTTCTTTATAGACACATAAAAGTCATACATTTGAAAGGTTGTTCGGTTTAAAATATCAGCTTTTTACATATTTAGCTAAGCATTGTTTATTTTATGTTTCCCCCTGAGAAGCAAGAAGATTGGATTGCTGAAATAAAAAAGGAAAAACACTCTTTCTGATGAAACCTTTGACTTTGATGCATTCATGCTCTTCTGAGGACAGTAGCAACTGTCTAAATTCAAAGAAAATATGTGCTTCTCTGACTCTGTGTTCTGTGATCTGTTTTTATAACAGTGAATTTCAATGACAGTTATTGTTGAAATGTGCCTTTTAAAAAGAAGTACCTTGTAAAAGAAAACCCTCAGTTTTAAAATCAAACTTTTCTATGAGAAACAAACATTTATTTTAGGTTTTTCATCTAAGCATTTGCATCAAACATCTAAATAGTAAATTCTGTTAGCCATATTCAACATTTGAACTAAATTGGCTAAATTTTTATCGATCAACAGCATTAGCTGTAATGCAATAAAATTTGAATACTACGGTCTGGGTTGAAAAAATGCAACATTTGTAAATTATGCATAAAGAAAACAAGTGCCGCTATGAATTTAACTGTTATTTTATAAAAGATCGATGAACAAAGTTTTAACAGGTTAGGCTAAGTAGCTTAGGGGTTAGTGAGCATCCAATACAGCAAAACTTAGCTTCAGACAGAGTTCAGAATCCGTTTACCTGTTCCTTCCCTCACCCACCTCCCGTCTCAGTCATTAACTTCCTGTCTACTAACTATGATCAAAAAGACAAAAAAACTACTACAGCTTAAAAAAATATGCAATGACCTTGCGACATTGTTTTCACTTTTATAAATAAATATAAAGTTTCTCTTCCTTTATAATTTTTGTAAAAAAAGGTTTTTTATTTACACGTACAATTGCTCCCACCACACAAACATAGTCACAGAAATACATAGAAAAAAATCGAAATGTTACATTTTCTCACGCAGAGGGCATTTTAGGACATTTTTTTGTCCTCAAAGGTTACAGAGAGCATCAAACCCCAGATTCATTTAGATGTATTGGGCCAGTTTCCACACTGTCAATTTAAATTAGAGCAACAGACATCAATGCAGATCATTAAACACATTGACTGATGCAAGTTCTCGTGTTTTTTCTCACCCTCCCTCTCTTTCTCTCCCTGTCACAGTTAGTTCAATGATTCTAGGGCTTGGAAAAGTATATTCTGGCCATCCACAGTCATGGACAACAAACATGTATTTGATGGAGAGCAAAAATTTGTTAGAATGAGAAACACATTTTTTCCTTTAAGAACAAAAAGAAATGTGGATGAAAGGAAAATTTTCAAGGAAAATTTTGAAGAGGATATATTCATCATGTCATCGTTGAATGTTAGCCCCCTTTATGATTCTGTACTGTAGAGCCTAGAGATACAATTTCTCAACAGGAAACAGACGTGAGCTTGGAAAGCTAATGCTAACTCAGACAGAAGTACTTCTGAGCTAATAGAGATTTTCTGCTACTTTACTTTTACATCCAGCATTAGCTCACAAAGCTACAATTTCTAGAATACTTTATATCATACCACTATATACAACTAATTACCAATGCGTTAAGTTAGAAAGCTAATATACTACATGATATACAAATAAAAAACATAATGTTAACGATCATTTAAGTCCCATAAACCATCCCAGTGTAAATAAAATAAGCCTTTCTAAGTTCAGGAAACGTTCAGGAAACGCCTGTCTGATTCCCACCCACTAAAATCCACAGCATTGCAGCTGATGTCTCAGGGTTAAAAGTTGTAGATAGTTGAACTTATTTAAACAAGTTTACATGCAAGTTTCAAACTCACCAAATCTGACTCCTCGCTGGTTGAGAGGTACATGTCTAGAAACATCTGTCTGAGTGGGTGCAAGTTTGTGTGTGAGAGATGTAGCTTCTCTCTCCCCTCTCTTTCTTTGTCTCTCTCTCTCTCTCTCTCTTTCTGTCTGTGTATGAGAGGATCTACTCCACCCAGCCTCTCTCTAAAACCTCCTTTTGGAGGAGGGGAGAGTTGGATGAGTGGTTTCCTCCTGCTTTTTTGGGACTAAGTTAGAAGGGACTCAAAAATGTGCTCGTAAAATCAACAGTCTGCCTTTCTCTCTCTCTCTCTCTCTCTCTCTCTCTCTCTCTCTCTCTCTCTCTCTCTCTCTCTCTCTCTTTCCCACGGCAAAAAAACACTGTGATGTTTACTTAGACATGCACCCATTCAAAGGTTCATAATAATTAATGTCTTAAATGTAACTATCAAAAATATCTTTCTTTTTTTTTTTTTTTAAACACATTTTTTGACAGTTTTTTTGGCATCCACAATTTTTTATTCATCACAATCAAGACAACAGACTATACACAAGTCTGGCCTGTATGTTTCCTAACCCCATTAGACATTAAACTTGAGAAGCCCAGTCTTGATTTGGTTTGTTACCCAGTCAATCATTGATTGATTCTTTCGTTGGTTGTCTTGTCTCAACTTCTCATAATCTTCATATGAACTTGTTTTCGATATATTCGATTACCTGTTTCTTACTCCTCACTTTTTGTCATCTCCATGTCTCTTCATTTAAACAACTGAATGGCCACAACTGCTCATTTCCACATCTCCTAGTCTACACATCCACTCGTTTACACATATTGCTCATCTCGACAACTACATATCTCTAGATCTCTAGGTCTCTATGTTTCCTTATCTCTCTGTCTCCCCATTGCCACATCTTCCTTTTCACATCTCTCCATCTCTGCTCTTTCTTTCTCCTTTTGTCTGCATCTCCATGTCTCATCAACTCCTTGAATCTGTTATCTTTTCAGTTGTGACTGGCCTTTCTGACATTTAATCAGCATCACTTAAATGAGCACAAACGTGTTAGATCAGTGATACCTTAAAAGTTGATTCAGTGTTGGGGGGTCTGGACATCAATGACTACGATATTCTACAACAAGCTTTAGATTCCTTAATCTAAAGCCATAGAATCTTTAATTTTGACATTTGTCTTGCACAATCTTACAATCATCTGGCACAGACATAGGGTATGTGAGCCAAACATGGTCCAGGTCTGGAAGTGGTTAGATTAATGTGGCACAAAATTCATGGGCCAAACAAGGTTAAATTGTCAAGTTTGGGTCAGTCATTGTCCAAGTGTGGCCCGTCCAAGACCCTTGCCTGGAATCAGAATAATTCCTTGTGGTACTGGGGCTAAGTGAAATTACTTGAGAAAGCTAGAGTAGGGCAAAGTAACAAATTACCATGTGGAAGGGATGTGGAGGGGTCCCCCCTAAATATATGTTCATAGTATAAGCTATTAAATTCAACTAAAATTAAATTGATGAAAGATGAAGCCACATGCATTTCATTCTTAAGTTTTTCAGTACTTTAGCAATGTTTCACCCCTGCTACTGGTGTGTGTACTGAACCAGTACTTTTGTAAAGTTGAAGCTATAAGGCCATGACACTGCAAAGGCATGCATTTCCATTTTCCACTTTATCTTCACTTTCTGACTGTATCGTATAGTAACACATTTATATATATTATCTTTCCATTGAATTCAACTCTCTTTGGGAACATTTTAATTTGACATGATTAAAATATTGCGGCTGGAAGGGCATCCGCCGCGTAAAACATATGCCAGAGAGTTGGCGGTTCATTCCGCTGTGGCGACACCGAAAGGGAAAAAGCCGACATGAAGATGAATGAATGAATGATTAAAATATTTCTCATTTCTAAAAATGCCTCATTGTATCTTTTTTTAACTTTAAACTAAAGAAAGTTTTAGTTGATATCGGTTCATTTTATCAAAATACATTTTACGATATTCTGTCAACTGTTTTAATCTCTAATGATTCAGCAATACAAATAAATATTTTACTTATTTTAATCATTTGCGATGATATCGTATAAAACTTTTTAACCTTTCACAAAATATTTTTTTCCATAGACACTAAAAAGACAATCTAAATTCGGGTTTTTTAGGCAGCCGAGACATTACTTGAAAAACTTGTATATATGCATACATGATCTCAAAGGATTAAATGGCAAATTAACGAGTTCACTTTAAACCCACACATATTCCCAAATGAAACAGACATTGTGTCCTTACCTTAACTTTCTTCGACATATTCTGTGCTCTGTGGAATGAAGGTAAAAGCTGTTTGCTGTTGCTGTCAGTTAATCAATAATTCAGGCGTGAATTGACAATGACTACATGTGGCTTCAGTTACACTGATCAGTTCAGTGACAGACAGACTGTTAAACAGCAGTAGTTAAAGGAGATATTCTATTGAATGTTGGAAACCAGTCATCTTTCACTTCCATGTTTAATGGATGTAGTTCTACTACATAATACATAATATACTCTGCACCACACGCGTTTCATCAGGCACAGATGAATTAAAAGACTTTAACTAGTGCAAGCTCTACAGCTCCCAAATCATCTAAAAAAGTCTAATATAGAGACAATTTTACATTGGGAGACAATATAGAGACAATGGGTCAAGTACCCCATTTTACCACTGTTTACTCAAAATATGTGGTTTCCTAATTCCTAAGTTATTCCTAATAACTCACTGTGCACAGATGACAGAATGTTATTTCTTTACCTCTGAAATTACAGTTACTTGGATATCTAATGATAAATGTATACCATTGCAGCATTAATGTAAAACTATGAGGGGTTTCTGATTTGGTACTTTAAACTAAGGCCAACACATGTATACACATTTCAAACTCAAGTCTGGAATAAACTCGACTAGCATTCATTAACTGCAGTTGTTACAGCTCTGCCTCCATATCCTTGGAAAGACAACTACTCAAAAAAGGAATATCTGAAGAGCTAGCTCCACAGAAACAGTGATTTCTAAACTATGGTGCATTTGCTGGCCAGCAGAGAGAGCCATTGCTTCAATCTACAGTTTTATCCCAGGAACGTTTTAGTCAAGTTGGGTCTTTTTGTAAAAAAAAAAAAAAAGATACAGGTTTTTGGCCCTTATTGTGTGCTAGTCGCAAACCTGGCACAAATAGCCCCGGCTGCACAGGGTTTATGTGAGACTATATGAGATTTTTTTTGTCTCTAACGCAATGTTTTGCAGTAATGTGTTTATTAAGACTTTGCATTTCCACCGATCACCTTTGTTTGTTCTTTTAACCTAAAAACATGTATGTTAGGGAGATTTTTAAAAAAAGTTTTTAACAGACATTTGCCATTAAAAACAGATATTTACTGTTAAATTTATTTCACGAACACATACCTGTAACATACCTGTGCAGCTATTTTCTTAAAAATCTACTATACAGGTTTTGGAGTTGTGCTACTTTTAAATTGATTTAGTTGTAAAAATCAGTATATATTAATGTAAAACTAATAAATACAGCACGATGGTTTACTGTTTTTATGGTAAATAGATAATGTTTTTGAGAAAATGTAATTGTTTATAGAATTCTGCCTTGAAATAAAATATATCTTACTGTTAATCAATGATAATATATATTTTCCCAGTGAGTGATTAAATGTTACTGTAATCTGTGAAAAAGTGTTGAAAGTCTGTGCGCTATGAGTCATGACACAAATCACTGTTTTCTTTTCCCCATTCATACAATTTTAGTTTTTACCAAATCAAACATATTAATATTATTCATAATATTATTTGGTTGGGTATTGAGAGAGTTATGCTGTTATATGTTTTGTATGGATTTGCTCCTAGGAGTCTGACAGTTCGAAAAGTGTCAGACGTACTCAATACAAAAAAGTCTACAAGATCTCTGGTAGACCCGTTGTTTTCTATATCAATGCAAACACATTCAAATTTTTTGTGTCTCGTAATTGTGTTAAGTACACAGTAAAAACTTGATGGTAAAATTTACACCGAGGGATCAAATAAACTCATACAGTACAAATAACGCTCAAACTTAGATTATCATAGATAGACTATTTGTCACCAAAACCTTACTCTTTGTGGTTAATATTTTAATTTTACTACCTTTTCTTTTCTATCCCAAAATGTAAAAAATCATTATATATTTTATATATAAATCATTATATATAATCTATCGTTATATGTTTTAAGGTACAAGTTGAAAGCCTCCGTGTTAATTATATAGAGAGGGACCAAATAGATACAGATAAGAGTCGATTTAACAACTTTAATTGTTTGAACTAAAATGCTAAGGTAATATATTCATGGTTTATACACAGTTATTATAGTCAGATCATGTCAAAGGAGTTAAGGCTAAGACTTGAATCATCCTGTGAACTCACCTTCAGAGAAGCAGATGGTGTTTCTGCTCTACTCTATTCAATATTCATGATTCAAGTCTTTGTAAAGTATGGCGTGTCCTCTATAATGACAGTTTTACAGATGGCTTCTGAATATTCTAATCACATTCCTTCAAAAAGCCCTACAAACTTTACCACATTTTTATGAGATCAAAACTTTCCTGAAACTTTGCAGAAATGTGCATTAGTAAATACCTTTATATCATTAATATGCATTTTAACGGTACCATCGATTGGTGATCAATCAGTAAAATAACGCTCTGTAAATTAAAAACCCAGGTATGTTACTTCACACCATTTTGTTCACTGTTCATTATTGTTGATCCTCAGACAGAAGCTCTCCGGTTTGAGGTCAGCTGAGGGATTTGCTGAATTAAGTTTAAATTGACTGTGAAGTATTCCCGGAGTGTTGTTTCATTCCTTCTGAAAGTTAAAGTTTATGTATGCTTATATTTCAAATGAAAGTGAATGGGGAACTGAAAAGGTCATATTGAATTGTTTAATAAAAATAAGTAACATAGTAATTTGAATTTCTAACTCTAACACACAATTGATGCATTACAATATTCAAGCTTTGAATACAAGATTTTTTTTTTGTGTGTGTCAAAGTTTACTCCATGTATAAACTAACCTCCATTCTCAACCGAGAGCGAATAAGTGCTGGTAGAATTTGTTGCTGTTTTGAGTGAACTACACAGGCTATAAAGGCAGATAATGAGGACTTTTACAGCTGTTATTTAAGTCAAAGTTGAATCCAGATATAGCCAATCCACCAGCAAACTCTCCCTGCTTGCATTTCAAAGCGCTTTACAAGACTATAACACAGCTTATTTGTTTGATTTTTTTTTACAATGTATAACCTTTTGTTGGATGAAACTATGTAGTACATTTTCAGTTTCTGGAGGTTTAAATTGTATTCATATAAAGTCTGTTCAGATTGCTTTTTTTCCACTATTTTTCTCGATTCTCTTTATAGTTTCATTTAACTGGTTTACAAGTTAGTTGGTTGAATAGTTACATCTTTTCTCAGTGAAGACTTGGCCTTCATACAAGAAGATAGAATAAAGTTGTGTGAAAAACACTTTGCCACTTATGATTTTTTATTTGTTTATGAATCATATTTGTGTTTTATGCTTTAATGTTGTGTGTTTCGTCATGTCAGGCATGAAAGTATCTAATTGTTTCAAGATAACTTTCCAATAATTAAATATGGTGGTGGTAGTGTGATGATCTAGGATTCAGTTATAGAAGACTTTCGGTTTTAAATGGAACCATGAATCCTGTTGTCTACTAATGAAATGCTTATTGTCCGGACATCTTTTTGTGTCCTTAAGCTGAAAGCGAACTTGAGTTCTGCAGCATGACAATGATCCAAACACATCAGCAAGACTACATCTGAATCGCTCAAAAAAATCAGGAGGAAAACTTTAAAGTGAATTTGTCAAAAATCATTATTTGATTTCCACTGATATGCAGCGCCATGACCTTAAAATGCAGTTAATGATAGAATGCCTTTCAATATGGCTGAATTACACCAATTCTGCATAGATGAGTGAATGAAAATTAATCCACAATGTTGTAACATGCTTACTGTGAGTTATCAAAAACTATTGAGTGCCGTTTTCTCAAAGAGCCTCATATTACATTTTGTTTTCCTTCACTATAAAACCCTCCATTTAAAACGGGATGATTGTGATGTGTTTGGCTTAAATTTAAATTGGTTTTATTAAAAAAGGCACAGTGTGGAAAAAGTTAAATAAAAGGAAATAATATGAAGCAGTTTTAACACCACTGTCCATCATACATACAGTTGTAAAAGCAAACCCTGTAAGACGGTAAAGTCATATACCAAATAATAAATGGTAAAGTCTAGTGAGTGAACATAGCCATAAATTCTTCCCTTGACACGGATTGCCTCACTTCAGTGTGAAGTTAGGCTTCAGCACACTGTCGTTCGAAAGCGTTCAAAGGACTTTCAAAGTTTTGTTGGCAGGGGACAATACCAAGAACAATCTCCGAAAATAGTTCCGTTTATATGTGTTCCCCTATTTGTTTCTTAAAGCTCGAGGTTGCGAAAAATTCTCGCTCGACAGTTGTGCTTTAGTGAATTGTAGGCTTCGTTCCACTCTAGTTTACTCGAAGTGCAACAAGAACCACCCCTAAAGGTTCAAATGGTACGTCCCAATGCACCTTTTGATCATTCCAGCAGAAGCAGAAGCAACATTTCACGGTTCTTCTCCTCTCGTTCCCTGCTACAAGAGTTGGGTAGCCCTTGCTTCTTTACTTTAACTCTGCCCGTCTCCTAGCGGGTTTACACATGCGCCAGTAAATATGTGTTTTAAAGAGTTAGCAGCCTAAGTCAGGCGAAAACTACATGACATTTTGGAGAAGGGGTGAAAAGGCAGGATTGTCCATGAAGATGAGGCTGACTGCGGTGCTTTGTGGCAGCTTTTTAACTTTCACGCTTCTCAGAGGTAAGGGTTTTAGCAATTTGGGGGGATTGTTAGGGTTGGGGAAGTACAATGTTGTTGTTTGGTAAACTCTATGAAAGCTGGACAGAAAACGTGGTAAATCTTCAAAGAGTTCCTACAGACAAACAAAACAAGTCGAAATTCGAGTTTGTGGGTAACGTTAGCTATGGAAGCCTCAATACTAGCAAGTTAATGTTACTTAATATTAATAAGCGTATACCACGTTTGTCCAAACGATGTATTGCATGTATAACGTTAAACTGGTGTTAAGTTAAAGGTAGCGTTCAAAGAAAAAAATATAACGTTACTCAAATTGAAGCTCTCATATCTTTGAACCAAACTTGATTTGCGGTTAACAGCAAGTTGCTACAACTGTCAGAATTTCCGAATTGTTTCCTTCCCTGTAGATAAAATCGTGTTAAAACCTCTCATGAAGGATTGAATACGACTTTTTGTTTAGGTGAACCGTCACTTTAAATGTCTGCTTATATGAAGTTCATTTTCTGTTGTATCAAAAAAGGTTATTTCGCGTAGAAAGCGGGTTTTGTAACGACACAATCGCTTGCTGAAGGACGGTAGCTAAGCCAGGCATCGCAACATGTTGGAACAGCCGCAGCACGCGGGTAGGAATGTGTGGCACCCTCAAAGCGCACATTAAAACCCCAACTCATGGAACAGCACTGATAAATTCAGTCTCGCGCGGGGAGAATGTCATCAATCTGATCGATAGGATTGTAAATGTCAACTGCTCTTCTATGTTGTTTACTAGTAAACGGTGGACCCCTGGAGAGATTGGGCAAAGCTTGCTTCAATGTAGTTTTAATGGTTACTGTGCTGTCCAAAACCTTGTAACAAATGCTGTGTGGTCATTATATACAACTTAAAGTACCCTCTACTGTTTTAATACATGACATAAAATACTAATTCTAATGCGTTTAACAAAAATAAAAGAAAATATACAGTGGAATATACTGTAGCGCTCCATCATTTTATGCCTGTGATTACATTGTACTACACATTAACACGTTTTTCACAATTCATTGTGCTATGATCTGTCGCTTGTTGTTCATGCTTCTTTACAGCCTTGTCATTTGCTGGATGTAAGTGTATTTAATTAGCTTGTTTATAAATATTTAAGCTTAGTTTTGACATGGGGACCAGGTTCTGCAGGTGCCTATATCCAGCTCATTTTGAAGAAGTGCTGGATACCCCATCACAAGTCTATCGCATGATTATTTACTCATGAAGGATTTTCATTCATTGATAAACTGGGAGATGCCTTGCACAAACAATTTAAGGTTTCGTTCAGACTGCACTCCAAAGGGACACAAATATGATTTTACACATGTGACATGTATCACATATTTTCTTGTCAGCCTGAGCAACTTAATTAAAAACTCAGCCACTTTCCCATATAGGCCCTTTCCTCACTTACCTGGTTATTTTATAACCGTGTTTTTTTTAATGCTGATCTGTCTTCATCTACTACACCACTGACTGTCTATAAAATGGACAGAATGTTTGTGACGTCATCCGTAGGGTTCTAGCAAAGTCAAATGAAGCTCAGAGTGGGTGTACCCAGTATTCAAAAATGTGTCCTCAGATGCAAGACTTGGCTGTAGTGATGGCGTCTGATTGGCTGAAGGCTTATGTTTTATATATCTTTACTTAAACAAATAAAATAAAAAATAATTCATCCCCTCATAGTGTTAATGAAGGTCAAAACTAGCGATCTGAATCAACAAACCTATAGGAGCCAGGGGTGGTTCCGCTCCAAGGTTGGTTATTTTAACATTGGAGTGAATGAGAACTTCACGGCCGCTCAGGATACTACAGTTTAGTCACTTCCTATTGAGCTTCAAGAGGGTTGCCCTTTGATCTACACACACACACACACACACACAGCGCAGTAATTCAGTGGGACTGGGTATTTTTGACAATGCAGACCAAGGAGATTTTTCATAACTGCATTTATTACGGTTACAAACAGAGTTTGGATGAGTTCGAGAAACTTGTTATTGATGCAGTAGGAACTCTTTAGTTCCAAGGCTAATAGGGACAGATCAAGGGATTGTGCTGTGCTAAAACATATCTTTTGAAATGTACAGGACTACACAAGCACACATTCTATTTAATCACACTACAGACAAAATAAACAGTTAATGTTGCGTTTGAGAGTGGTTTGAAAGTGAAATAGTTGTTGATAAAGTTTGGCGAGAGAATTTTCATTTCTAAAAGACGCCGTTTTTATCTTTGTGTGTAAATCTATTCCCCAGTAATAGACAGGAAGTTCTGATGTGCCTCAGAGCTGAGAGAGGCATCTGATTGGTCGATACAACTTCAGGGTTGATGAATAGGCCACCCTCTATTAGATTTGTATTTTTTTTTAGGTTTTTTTTTTTTTGCCCTTGCTTATGTGGATGTAATTTTTTGTTGTTGTTGTAAACGGTAAAAAAAAGCGATAAAAAAAATAAACTGGGTACTTGTGGACATTTTATCATCTAGTCCAACTTATAAGGGGTGTCTCTGGGTTTCGCTTGAGACAGTTTTTTACTGAAAATCGTTTTACAGGAAAACTATTCGAGATAAGTTTAAGGATCTTAAATTCCATAATAGTTCCTCTTTTCTGTCTCAGTGTTGTTATAAATACTATTCAATACTAAATGCTCTGATCTGACATTTACAAGATTCGAGTCTGTGTCTACTTCTGCTGGCTCTGCTTTCTGGGTGAAGTAGTTTTTTTTGTGCTTGTTGGGCACATCGGAACCACATTTTGTTCACACAGAAGACTGATAGAAGTTGCAAATTCATAGATATGTGAACAAACTTAAAACAAAATCAGAACTGATCGTTAACATCTGCAGTTTGAATGTAACCTAAAAGAGTGTGTAAAGCTATTGTTTTTCATTTTGAAATATATCCAATGATCAAGATACCATGCTTTCTCTGTAAAATTATACACTGTTTTTAAAAGACTATTTTTAATAGAAATAGATTGGAAGATGACTTGCAACAAACCCTTGCTTTGTTTGCAGATGTAACTGGATGTTTCAGGTAAATAAACCTATAGATTAGGTTTTATAGTGGCTTCAAAAGGTTAATTTTGAATTATAAATATAATATTTATAATAGGTTTACAAAACGATATCAAGAGTGTTTAAACCGGATATCCTCTACTGTTCACGACGGCAAAATGTGCATCACTAAGTTTTCAACTGTACCATCTTACTTTTTTAATTCTTTACAATGTTCGATAGAATAAATGGTGAGAATGAGAACTGTTTTTGGGTGGGCACTGATGTCCTTAAAGCTCCGTCTATGTGTAGAAGTGAATGGGCTTTTTATAAAGTGTGTGAAAATGTGCAGCAATGTCTAACGTTTCTCACAACCCCCCTTAGCATCAGATCTAATGTCACGATCCCATTCATCTACTCATGGGATGCTCATACAAACACTTTTATTTGCCTTGGGATACAAGACCTGTCAAAATGACCAAAAACGAGCATCAGGTTTCAGCAAGGCATTATTTAGATGGCAAAACCTATATAATTCAGTCAATCAAATGCTCTTTCTGGTTCAGTTTGTGCGCACTATTTATTAATCATAATACTTTACAATACATTTACTTTTCAGAAAGTTAATCTAACAACGGAAAGGTTTGAGTATTTATTTATTTTAAGATAAGGAATATAGTCTGAAGTAGTCTGATGATAAGCTCTGTATTATATATTAATATTTCCTTATTAGAGACTATAGCCTGACCCCAGTTGCTTTATTATCAAGTTTATATGGTCAAACATCCACCTATTTCATCCTATTACAGAAAATATTTTTTTTCCTGTTATCATTTGACCGAATCTACAATTAATTGTTATGCTGAATAATTTCAAAAAAAGGTTCTCACAAATATGTAATTATGTAAGATGTTCAATCAACATGTTTAAAATCTCCAGCTACTTTGAATGGTAATACACATTCTCTGTAAAGATTTTTGTTGAAGATTTGAAGATTATTTGGCACAAGTCCTTGGCATGACCTGGATGTGGGGAGAATCGGAACCTGGACAAAGATTTTTTTTTTTGTATCTTTGCAAGTGCATTTATTCACTCAGGTGCCATCACACTCAGGCTTCTCACCCATGAAGTCCAATTCTTCACAGAAACTTTGGGAGCAAAGCCATCATGCTTGTCGAATTGACTTTTTGTCAGATTTCTTATTCATTTTAGCTTGACAAAAGCCTTGCAATATTTATTATTTTGTTGAGGTTTGGCGGTTCGATACCCACCAGGTCCATTCAGTCATTGTGGCTTTGGGCAAGCCACTTCAAGGCTACCAAAATGTAATCAGTGCACACCAAATCCGGAAGTTGTGTGGTTTATGAGTGACTTGCAATTTAAGCCAAAGTGGGCGGCTATTGCGGTTTCTGTAGTGTGAACAATGTTGCTGTAGGACTGCAAAAATGCTAATTTAGGACTGATTTAGGGGGAAAGTTCAAATATTTGAGTTTTGCTGGATACACTGTCATGCCAACTAATAAGAAGCTTCCTAGAATAGTCACATGAAAAAAGAAACCAGAAATGAGGTCACTGGACTTCGTCTGCAGGAAAAATTTCTTGTGGCCATTCAGTGAGGCTCTGTGATTTTACCTGTGCATAAGGCTTTACAGCTTCTCTATTGCACAGGCTGCTGCAAAATGTGAAGGGGAGTGTGATCATCCTTTCTCTAGAGAAACGTATTCAGCCAGATTACTTTTTTTTATAATTTATAATTTTTAAATAATGAAATTAAATTCAGGGAACACAGTTCATAACTGTACAATTGCACTTAATTCACTGCTCTTAAAAACTGTTGTTTTCAATGGTCTTGTTATGCTTGTGTATAGGATTTTTTTTTCTCAAAACCCACCTGACTCACTGTTTGTTAAATCTAAAATGATACATTTTCTACCATAGAATTGAGTGAACATCAGCAATGCAACCTGCAATCAGCAAGAGGAACATTAGTTCGTAACAAATAATTTTTTGCTAACCAAAAGTCAATATTATTTACACCATATCAAGCTTCATGTCTTGGCCACAGATTTCTACAGTACAATCGAATTCCCAACCATAATTCCCAGATTATAGCACTTAAGATTGAGTACTAATAGAACTAAGCACTAGTGTGGCTGAAACTGGAAGAATTGGTTAGCTTTAGCATTCTTTGTTCTACTATCATACTTTGATTTATTCTAAATTGACATAATAATAATAATAATAATGATGATAATGCCTTCAATTTATATAGCGCTTTTCTAGACACTCAAAAACGGTTACAATTACCAGAGCATTATTCATTCACTCACTCCACATTCACGCGTTTTGGTGGTGATGAGCTAACTTGGTATGCCTCAGCTGTTGTACATAGGTTTTCCATGCTTTCATGCCATCTAAATTTATTTCACATTTACATTGAGATTTTCTAAGGATCACAAGTATTTGTAAAAATAGCCATTGTAATGTAGAAATGTCTTTTGAGTTATGTTTTTGCCTAAAAAAAAAACTAGTCTCAAAAAGTAAAGGAGTAACTTTTTTTTATCTGCCTATTTTGAGTAGAGGCTATAAACAATAGAGATCTGAAAATTTAATTTAAGAGGCTGATCAACATTAGTATGTGTAAGGCGAGGGTGTTTAGTGTCAGTAATGTTAAATGACCCTTTAAATGGGAATCTGTTGGATTCATGAGCTCACTCTCAATAGCTGGCATTCCTAGTGTTTAAAGAAACCATTCTGAGGCTGGAATGGCTATAGAACGGAGCAGTAAGTAATTTTATTTACTGGCTGCATTGTGTCTAATGAACTCTCTCCACTCATTTTCCCAGGCTGTCTCTCTTTCTCTGTCTTTCTCCCTCACTCTTTCTCCGTCAAAGGCTTTTCTGTGTCCTTGGCCTGGAAATCTTTCACTCATCCATGTCACGTTCTGCGGTAGCTCTCTTTTTTTTTCGAAAGCCCCTTCTCCAACCCCCAACACACACATAGAACCAGTAATGCATTCACACCGCTATGTCTGCCCAGGCTAAACCATCTGAGAGGCCTATGCAACAGGCTCTATTAAAGAAACAATCTGGCTTTCCAATAGTAATGGTGGTTCAACACAAGGCTTTAAGTAGCAGTGTGCAAGTTAAATGCTGAACTGTTTAATGAAGTCAGAGAACTTAAGTGGCTCTTTAGTGTTGGTACAAAATGTCCAAACAAGCCAGCCTCTCTGCCGAGCATGATGGGATGTGTGCAAACAATGGCTTTTGACTTCGGCTAGTGGCTGTGTTTGTTTTTTCTTCCTTCAATCAATAGGGAGGCAATTGGAATAGAATTGAAAAAAAATGAAGGGGAAAATCACTTTTTATTATTGCATGTTGCACTTGTCAAAGGCAACATAGACTTCTCTCAAACCTTTGAATTGTTCACTATTGTTAGTCAGATTTGTTTAAACATATATTTTTAGTAACACTGTAGGCAAGTGGTTGTTCAAATAGGGTACCCAGAAAATAAACTAGAGTTTAGCAATTGGAACTATATAACAGAAAAAAAAACTTTTTTTAACTAGGATTATATAGGAAAACTAGGATTATCATTTGTTTATTGTGCCATACTTGTATCGATCTGCATTGGACTAAGAAAAAAGCTTGGTTATTCATTAATTTTTCTAATATTTTCTAGCTCCATGCAGCAGATATTGTGTTTTTAGATTTAGAATTTTTAGATTTACCAAATGGTTTTAATTTTTTTCATGATTTGAGACTTTCAGATAAACACTGGTGGAAAGCAAACATGGCTTTAGGAAGTTCAGAGGAAGACTTAAATCCAAAAATGGAGGAATTTGAGTGATGTGGAAGTGGTTTGGACAAAAAGAAAACATACAGAAGAGAACTCGCGGGAAAATAATGCAAATTTAATAAAAAGAAACTACATGACTACAGATAGCGGGGCAAACCTTATAAGAGTTGTTCAAAATATAGGACTGGAACCAAACAACTGCATGCACACTGTGGCTAAACATTTTGGGTACTGTGGTACTGCGACGTTATCGGTGCTTAACTATAAAAATAAAACTGTCACACATTGACACTTAATATCAATATAGCAATGTTGTTAGTTATTTTCCCTTAAATCCTATATACATGGATAGAAAAATATATCATTTAATTGAGTGTTTTTTCTTAATTCTGTTGTGTTCTATATTTTAAGGTGCATGGTTTGAATGGCAATAACGTTAACTACCCTTATTGTGTACAATTGTATTTTCTTGAAATTGCTAAACATTTTAAACAATTTTTATGGATTAATTTCCTGTCAAAAATATAGTTTTATATTGTTAATGCCATACCTCCCTAAAATATTGTGATATTTAAGGGCCATATCGCCCACCCCTAATAACAAGTCATTTTATTTATGTTAATGCTAAAATGTTGAAAACAGTCTTGTGGATTGGGCACTTAAGTGCAGTTAGCAACTTGGGTTGCTAAACAAAAGGATTTAATAGACAAGAACAGGAAACTAGAACTAGAATAAACTTCTGGGGAGAAAAGAAACATGGCAAACAAGCATTGCCTGACAAGGACTCTGTGAGAAACATAGAAAAAAAGGTTTATTTATCCTCCAGTTCAGAACAAAATCAGGTTTGTGCAAGTGCAAAGCTCTTTGTTAGCAAACCATTCTCAGAAGCCATTCTCTGCCAAAGGGTGACTGGTATTCCATGCACTCAAACAGTTTATGCCTTTAAAACTTGCATTGTTCATTCTCACACTTCATGCATAATCAGGACAAATGAAATAGCTGTCTTCACTGAACAGTAAAGAAATAGGATGAACAACTTTATAGCTGTATATCTCATGAGCTCTTGACCCGCAAAGCAGAGGCTTATGTAAACATAGTATTTTGAGAAACCGGCTAATGACTTGAATGTAAACATGCAAAAAACTTTTTATCTATTATGTTATTTTCAAACTTTTTTCAAGTGTTGTTCGGTTATTTAGCGAATGTAAACACACTTGTTGATTGGGTTTGAATAACCTAGAAACAGTTAAAATACATTAATAGTACAACTTTGGTTGATGTTTTCGAAAATGCACTGGTAATAGGGATTCACCAAATATTCAGAAACGATTCAAATGTGTGTGTTTTTTTTTCAATTGGTTTTCAATCGAAAGAGCTTTTTTACGGAAAATATGATTATGTCTTTCAGTACATGTTAAACTGAAATCTATTCAGAATGTACATAATCATGATTGAACTTTATCATTACTGTGATGGTGAATGTAGCACCACATAAGAGAAAATATTGGTCTTTGAAAGTTTTTGAAATGGGAAGTTATGTATTTGTTTTTTGGTGGAATGTGAGAGTAATGATATGTCTGAGAATAAGGGGCAGATAGCAGATAATAAGTTCACATTTTACACTGAGTCTCTCATTACATTTCTGTTCTCTTGTTATTCTTTTTGCTCCATATCTTGTCAGGTAGCAGAACTGAAAGATCATGAATGCCATGGCAACCGTATTTTTTTTTGTCTGTGCTGTGCTATTCCATTGCATTCTGTGCAATCTATTTCTCTTCATTTGTACAGACAGGGTTTTAGGCTTTGTTTGAATTTTTGCGAGGATTTCTTCATCCAGTCAATATGTTTGCATCTTTTTAAGATATTCCCCCATGGACAAATTGAAACAGGAGTTATGGGATGATGAGGGCAATGGTTGCTAAGCAACGGGCATTTCTGATTTAGAACTATGAAGACTTACCTCAGATCTATTTGGGGTAAAGTCTTGTAGTTTCACAGTTTTATCTTTGGCTTTCTTTAAACAAATTTGTGTTTACAAGCACAACATGTAGCTTACCTTTATGTCTGTTTAAGTTTGATGTGCACTATAATCTAAAAACATCTACATCATTGAAAATACTTTATATATATATATATATATATATATATATATATATATATATATATATATATATATATATATATATATATTTGTATATGTTTTTCTAATAATTTATTATACGTTTGTAGTGTGTGGATATATTTCTATAAATATATTTTTGTAGTTATTTTATACATTTTTTTTTTTTTTAATTGTTATTTTAAGTAATATGTGATACAATGTTTACATTCACACGCTTACATGTTCAGGGGGTATATTGTTTTTTTTCATGCCTGCTTAAAATTCTCAACCAAGTGTTTGCTATCTATTACTTATTAACGATTAGGTTGTTAGTTTTGCAATTGCAATTGTTGTGCTCAAACATAGACTGTGTTTAAACTAGCAATCATCTTTACAAAGTCTTTTACTTTTAATATTGGTGTTAATTTTTTGTGGGAAGCATGGCTATAATGTGTAGTTATACGTTACAAAAGTATTTTAGATGCCTTATAATAATTTTAAAGATCCAGTTCTGGTTACTCACATTCTTGAAATAATGTAGATGTTGTGTAAATCTACTTCTCTGTTCAGCTCTGCAACTGAGTATATGTAAATCAAAAGTGAGAAGTCAGACTTGGGCCATGTTTTTAGGTGAACTGTCCCTTTAAGCTGTGGGTCTCCTGCAGACTGAGAATCACTGACAGGGATTTGAGCTGGAATGATGTGAATGTATATGTGAGTGGGAGAGAGAGCGGGAGATTATACGCGTCAGTCAGTCTCAAACATGAAGCTCTGCGCTATAGGCCTGACAGGTGCTTTAGCATGTGTGTGTGTGCGTGCGTGTGTGTGTGTCCTGAATCACCTTATGGAGACAGTAAAACCTGAAATGTTACCAAATATTGTACACATTTACATTTTAAATTAAAAGGCTTTAAGGGGTTTCAATGGGCAGTGGACATTTCTTTCAGTTCTAGGGTCACACAGTTTTTTTATAGTTAAACGTTTAAGTTAAAAGGAAAATTGTACAATTATGAAGCCAAATCTATTGGTTGCAATAGAACCTTTACATATTCTCATTTATGTATCGCTTGCTGCTGTTAGTTTTGATTTATTCATGATCAGATTAAGTTACTCTAATAAGTGATGTTATCAGACAAGCCCTAAGTAGATTGGCAGGTTGTACATGCACAATTCATAGCAACAGTTCAAATAAATAAATTTATTTTATTAATATAATAAATTTTATTTATCAAGGGCCTCAGTGAAAATAATTTTGTCGTCCAGTGCGCTTCACAAAAAGAAGAAACGTGACGTAATGCATTAAACACAATACAAATCCACAAACCACACACCTGGTTTAATGGAGGAAAATTTGGGTACAGAGTATTCCATAAGTGATGAGTGGATGTTCTAGGCACCACCAGTACTTGCTTGGCAGCTGAGCATAGCGAACGCTCAGGAGTATATGCATTTTAAAATGTAGTAATATATGAAGGTGCCATGGTGTGCTGTGATTTAAAATTAAAAATCTGTATTTTATATACTGGATCCTATGTTCAAGTGGGAGCCAATGAAGGCTGTACAAAAGATGAGTTTTGTGACAGTTTCACCACAATTCTGCACTGCCAGTAATCTAGACATAATGGATTTTGTAGTGTAGTGCATTGCAGTATTCCTTGCTTGAACTAAGCAATCCATGAGTATTCCTAATTAATCTGTCATAGAGCACAGTATGGATGTGTGTGACTGGTGGGGTGTGTTTGGTGGTGGGCAGGAGGCCATAGGTGCAAAATGGCAGTCACGTTCTGTCAGACTGCCCCAGGGGAGCAGAGGGGGTACCAAGGTAGCTTTTCACCACCAGTGTGTGAATGTGGAGTGAATGAATAATGCTCTGAAAATTGTAAAGCAGCTTTGAGCACCTGAAAAGGGTTATGTAAATTGAAGACATTATTATTTTTAAAGAGCACCTCTAAGATTTTGCCTAATTGGATGCATATGGAGATGATATTTGGCTGGCATACAATTTAGGTCTGCAACACAGTCTAAAAGCCTATAGTATGCTAATGCTGATAATGCTGTTATAGTGTGCAACATTTAAAAATTACGAGTATATTGAATCACAGACTAAATTTGCTCTTTGTTTTCTCATCATCTCAGAAAAATGTTTGTTTAACAATATTATTCTGAAAGTATATTGATTTTATTATGTAATTTGTGTAAAATGTGTAAAGTTTGATTTAATTGCATCATGTTTTTTTTTTTTTTTTTTTTTTTTTAACCTGTCCTGTTCCATCATGTTTTGAAGTCATTCTGGAGTTGCATCCTGTTAAACCAAGAACCATTTCTTAGTTTATTTTAAAGTGGTCATGAACTGAGAAAACAGAGAGAACCTCGTATATAGACTTTACTTTTGGGGGCAGCTGCCACTATAAAATGTCACTGAAAATTTTGTTTTGTTAGAGCTGTTATATTATTGTTGCTTCAGCAGAGACCAGTCCCGGATGTTGTGATGGTGTGACACTCTATACACTCGTTTACACAGCAGTTAAGAACATACTGGATTCATTTTTAGAAACAGTTTTGTTTTTGTTCTTTCCTGTTTAGCCTTATGTCATCAAGAGCGTTTATGCTAGGCACTCTCTATCAACGTAGATCTGCAGTTAGACTTCTTAAATGCTGGTTGACCATTGCTAAACACGTGTTCAGGTTTTGGTGCGATCTGGCAGTCTTTGTACTTCTGAGAACAACAGTTGTACAAGTTATAGTATTTCTGGATCAAACACTTCTTAATTTCTCAATTCATTTCCCATATGAAAGAGAATGTCAATGAGTAAAAGATAATGACTAGAATTTGGTTTTATGAATAAATATGAATGTGAACAAGTGTGTGCTATTAAACAACGCCTATATTTCTGAGTTTGTTGGAGTGGAATCTTGTAAATTTTGGGTTTGAAGACAAATACTGATGATCAAAATCCCACTGTTAACTGAAAACATGTGTGTTCTTGTGTTATTTTAGGTTGTAAATGTGTTTGTTCTGGTGTGTTTGTGCCTGTCTGGGAGTATGTGGTGTTTGTGTGAGGGTGTGTGTCTACTGCCTGTCTTGTTGGTCTGTTTGTGTGACAGGTGCACGGCATGCTGCAGTTGCCGGGCTGTCGTGGCAGAGACTTCTGAAAAATAAGCTTCTCGTTTGGTGCCGAGCTCATGCACCCACGGTGCTATGAAGTGTGTCAGATATTTTCCACTGGCCGACTGCCCTCTCACACTTTTGCTACCCGTGCTGTTAATTTTGACCATTTCAGTTATGACCATTTTCAGCTCTTATAGACTTGTGCTAAACTGCCGAATAATTTATTCTTGAACTTTTCCAAAATTCTAACAGTTACAAAAATGTTGAGGTTATATCTCTTTTGCTGTAAAAAAAACCGGGCCCAGTTTTTTTGGAATCCCTGGCTATCAGACACCTAGTTGCTGTTTTCTTTTTACTTAAAAAAAACTGAATACCATTGTTGAATGGAAACTTTAAAAAAATAAAAGCTAGCAAATTTATAAGTAACCTTTGACTTTAACCTGTTTAACTTAAAGCGGTGTTGAAATGTAAACTATGCGGTTAACATAGCTACTCATTGTTTTATTTTATTTATATTCTAAATTATTATTAATTAATTAATTTTAAGTTGAGTCTACATCTTGTACATAAAACTGCTGGATTTATTTTAGCTCTGTCTCATGTTCTTTGATAATGTCTTTTGAGTTTGAAATCTCCCAATCCAGAAGTTTTCATTCGCTATCTTCTATTTCCCTTCATGTTTTTCATTCCATAAGTTCCATTTCGTGTTTACTTGTCAGACGAAGTAGCTCATGCTGGCAGGAATTATGCTTTCAATTGAATTTCTTGTAGTTTCAGCTTTGTTATTTTTAATTTATCTATTTCAATGATTATTTGAAGAAAAACAGCAATGATTGTACGTATTGGTAGAGCTTTGTTGTTGGTTATTGTGTAAGGTACAATACACCTCTGCAGCAGATCAAAGAGATCCTTTTACCACTGTGTTTGATAAATAAGTTGCTTACGTAACAGTATCACACCCAAACTCATGTGATACATGCTCCTATAACCGGGGTTTGGCGTAAGACGCACTAGCCAAACTAATCATTACTTTAAAGCTAATTGTTACAATCAAATGCCTGATGTTTGACTAATTTGTGTTGCAAGGCTCTAAAAGTTGTTTGATTTAAGTTTAGGTGCACTCTAACGTCTTAAGAACTAATCACTAAGTAAATGGACATAGTACACTTGCTCCCATTATGTCTTCTGAAGGTTAACCAAATTTTTTACTTCTGAATGCGTGTGGCATTAAAGAATAATCATACATAGAACATAATGTAAATCTAATATTGTATATTTAAACTTTATTTAAAATAATATGACTGAATTATACAATTCTATTTGTGTGGTACGTGTGGTATATTAATGAATTACTTACGCTGCACATATTTGTTCAAATTTTTTTCAAATGGAGAATTTGTTCATTTAACTTTATTTCAAGAGCACTATGTTGTTAACTTTTCATTGTTTACACATGTTGTTATTTAGAGCAATAGCAGATCTAAACTAAAAATAATTCTAGCGATGCATTATAATCAGAGAAACTAAGTAGTAAAAACTTCTGAAATATTATGGAAAAATGTTGCTGAATATTGAACCAGCATGAGCTTTTCTAACAAGTCAAATTAGGAAAGAGTTTACATACATCGCCATCAAATACTTGAACTATTTTCTAGATAAAAAAAGGACTTTTTAATCTTTCTTAATTTTGTTTTTGTGTTATTGCCTTGTTTCACTGTCCACTGAATATCAGATTCAGATTCAGATTTTATTTGTCACATACATATACATACAGAGTATGACGTGCGGTGAAATGTATTGTACGACTGTCCAACCTGTAACCATTTAGGAAATAGATAAAAAGAATGAAAAATAAAATATAAATTATAAGAAAACAAAGTAGATATGAATTTAAATTTATCACCAACTTTCTTGAATATACCATGCTTTTTTGTTTTAACTCAATTAAATTTTAATAATCACAGCAAATAGTTCATCCTCATATTAAAGGAAAGTGCCTTTTTAAGTGGCTTTTTCTTGTTGGGGTGGTTCATTTCAATAAATACTCTAAATTGGGTATTTCTGCTCTGTTGCCATGGTTTTCATGTTCCATGTGGATTGCATCACTCTGGCACCATCTTCACAATGTTTGTGTCTGATTATTTTGAGTTCACATTGAGCATCATTTATTCTGATGACAATAGATTTGTTATACCTTTATACCTTGATATATACTTATATCTTTAAATAAACCAGTAAAATGTGTTGGAATCATACACATTGAAAAAGTTTAACTTAAAAATACTTGCATTTACATTATATATTCAGACTCTTATGGGTGAATTTAAGGAGATAAAACACTACCAGTTAAAAAAAACCTCAAAGACCTTTTAAATATTAACATAGAGGGTGAAGCTCATATTAACCAAAGATTTTCATTTTACATTGTCACCTATTGTGTTCTTCTGTGATTTTCTGAGTTTTTTATCAATAACTAAGCAAGTGCAGGCACTTAAGCTCATGCAAGTCTCTCTCTCTCTCTCTTGTACACACATTCACGCTGAAAGAAAGGGAAATTAATAAAGCAAAGAAGCTTCAAAAAGTTTGTTTGGTCTCTTATATTGAACACACACAGTTAATCAAATATTATGTTCTTCAGCATTAGAACAATAAACAAATGATTAATTTTTGGTTAGTTGTTTTTTTGGGGGGGGATGTCTGGTTAGCTGCTTGTTTAACAGATCATTCAAATGATCAAATGGTTTGTGTAAGTTAGTTACAAGTTTGTAAGTTGGTTGGGTGTATAGCCTGAAGCAGTTTGTCAGTGACCGTTTCACGCTGAACTTTAAACTATTTATTTAATGTCTTGTGAGCTTGATTACTCTCCTAACGCTAACAGTGTTGTACTTTAACAGCAGTGAATTAGGAGCAGACGAGACAGAGTTCACATAATGGAGTTTAAAGTGGGAGACCAGATCAAACGCATGCTTCAGCGGCCAACACACTAGATTTCATTCAGAGCTCTGAGACACAAGTATGAGAGATAAGATGTAGAAAAAAAAGAAATCTGCCCTCTCAAGTGATAATGGCGACATTGCCTTTGGCATCCTTCCAGAGTCTCATGACTTGTCAGTGTGTCATGGCATTACTTGGAGATGCTTAGTAGTGGGGTTTGTCCTCAAATGCAAGTATAATAAAAGATGTAAGTAGCTTCAGTGTTGTAGTGTGCCATTGAAATTTATGTGAATGGATTGTTTTGTTCCTAAACATCTTGTTACTTTTTTGGTTTATTAGTTCTGCCAACGTTGACTTTTGTGAATGCCAATTGCTTTCTGAAACTTTTTAAATAAAGATTTAACATGTTTGCACTGCCATGTCTCATTTAGAATGTCTTCTAATGTTTAGATGTAAGTTGCAGTGATCAGGAGGTCGGAGTGAGCTTGGGCTTGTGATGGACTGGAAGTTCTAAAACACTGGTCTGGTGCTTTTGTTATGCTGCTTTTCATCAAATTTCAGTTAGACACGGCACAGCTTGTTTGGATTTGGCTTAAAGCTGCATAATTATTGGAAATTGATTATTACTATTTAGGTAATAATTCATTTAAATCCTAATTATTTTAAACCATTATTTGTTGTCTTTGGCAATATGATGCATTACTATTCATTTGTACGTCATTTTCCAGAGATATTTTCAAGTGTTGTTTAAAATAACTGATTTAATGTGATCTAAAGTCCACTCCATCAATGGCTCTATGTAAACAAAAAACAATAGGGTTTTCAAGTGAAAAGACATTCAGTTTTTAAATGTGATCATTTAATTATAGTTAATTATAAATAATAAGTAATTAAATTAATTTGAACACCTGTATTAAACAAAAAAAGACAATTTCACAACAGAAACATTTTGTCATACACAGAGATTATTTTCCTCCAATAAGGTATAGACATCTGTTTGTTTTCTTGTTTTCTCCATCACAATCTAAAATGCTAACGTTATTAGCTAGCTAACTACCCTGTCAGTTTTGTGCATCACAGTGTTGCATTCAAAGTTTTTGAGGGGCACAAACTTATTTTGTACAGTTGTGAGTGAGCGTGTTTTAGACACATTGTTCAAGGTCTATAACAATCTATAATTTATATTAGATAATAATATATAATATCTATAACAAAATAAATAATTTATAAAACAGTATGCCTATATTAGAAATAGAGTAAGCCTGAACGATTTACCTGTAAACATGCTGCTGATGAGCCTTTTTCCTGCGGTTTCTGATTCTTTCTGTGGACTCAATGTCAGACTTTGGTTCATGCAAATACGGTGCTGTTACAACACACATAGCCGTGATCAGTCGAATATAATGTTTTAAAACAACAACACGTGTTTAAAGCACAAATAATGAGAGATAACCAATTTTATCTTCACAATTAATTATGTTATACGCAAGTGCAAAGAAAATTGCACTATGAGTTTTGAAGGCTTGTGGTAAAGACCGATAAGGCTGATCAGAGTGTAGTTAAAAGATTTTTTACCTCAGATTATTTAAAATTAATTTAGAGCAATACTCGCTACTTTAGAGGTTAGTTTCTGCCTTCATACTAAAGCATGTCAGAAAATACCTCTACAAAATTATTTTTGGGAAATGTTTAGAAATGTATTATTTGCTTTTCAGTTGAAAGGAAGAAAAAAATCAGTTCAGGATCCCTTTAAATAAGTTGAATATTAGATTATTAAAACTTATATATATAGAAACCCTGTTGACTGATGTAATTCCTAATACCCTGCAACATTTCTGTTTTGTTATGCTAAAATTACTATGTATTTGAGACCACATGAAACTGAATGCAATTCTTTCTTGTATTCAACAGTGTATTGCTGACAAAAGCATTTCACTTCTTATCTTCAGTTGAAACCACTTCAGTGATGGAGTCAGTAGAGCACCAGTAATGTTTTAAAACTAATTTAGATATTTAGAATATAGTTTTTTTGTACTTTTTAAGGCATTCTGTTTGTGGAGCTTTTACCGAGTTATGATCTGCTAAACAATAATAGTAGTACACTGAAGCATACCTCTTCTCCACAGGAGGTCAGGAAGGCTTGTTTAAAAGTGCACTGATGGTTTTTGGTCTCAAGAGGTCAATCATTCATTTAATCCATGTTCTCTAACAGCATCTGGAGGTCATTTGAAAGCCTCTGCACATCCCAAAGGATGTGGTTAAGTTATTCTGTTTGTTCTCTGATCATTTTTTCATGAGATGAGCTTTCTGGCTAGACGAGGCGAAACCGTGGGTGAATAGTTAGGCTACATATATGGGTCATATGCCAAGGTCTTATATTTCCCTTTAAATGTTAATGATTTGACAGACAAAATGAGGCCAATAAAACAATATATCAAGACCAACGGGCAAAACAATCTGTACACATATTTGACATAACTTCAATGTCAAGTGAAGGTGTTTTTTTATGTATTCAGTGACTTTATGTCCCACTTAGTGGCTATCTGCTTCTATACCTCTGGAGTCATCTGGAAACATGTCCTTCTCAACATAGGACACACGGTGAGGGACTTAAATGTGCTTAAAATTCATGAGTGGAAAGTTGTGTGTTCAATGTCAAACAATTAGGCAGAATCTGATAATGGGACTTGACTGGTTTCTTTCTATTTTGTTTAATTTATCTAATTTATCCAATCTATTCTGTCTCTCCATTTCAATCTAAATTATGTAAAGCTTGGGGAAAACAATTTACTGATTGATGCTGTTCCATTTAAAATAGTCACAAATTCTGTCTATGACCTTTTGAATCTCTGTACCACTGAAAATTGAGTACAGCATAATGCGACTGAGTGAGATTCGGTTCTTGAGAGCTGCTTTCCCTTTTCAGCTACATGCCAATGAGCAGACACCAAAGTGATACAAACTGAAACACATGCAGGCTGGCTAATAGCTTTCAGTCCCACACTCATTCATTCTAGCTTTCAAGAGAGAGTGAATAAAGCTGATCAGAGTGTAGAGTGTAAAAATGTTTTTACCCCACATAATTTAAAACCAATTTAGAGCAATATTCACTACTTTTAAGTGATTCGTTTCTGCCCCTTCAAACTTAAACATGTCAGAAAATACCTCTACAACATTATTTTAATCTGCACAATTTTTATGAAGTCCATAATAAAAGTTTAAGTACTGTATAATTTGCTCTTCATGAACAGTTCAAAGAAAGAACAATTCATTTCAGGATCCCTTTAGATAAGTTGAATATTAGACAATTAAAACATATAAATATAAAAACCCTTTTGACTGATGCAATGAAAGGACAATTTTCATTGTTTTATTAATTTTTCATTGATTTATTAATTGTTAATGTTTTTACATAAACTTTTATGTGTGCATTTTCCAAAAAGAAAAAAAAACTAAGAAAGAGTTAATGGATGAATAAAATCACACAAGCCCAATTGAGGTTTTCATTGTTTTGGCCCTGCAAATCAAATTAGTTTTTATATTTAAATAAATGACTGCTTAAAAATATGGTTGACAAGTAGAATGGATTTAACAAAGGCCCAATTTATTAATGCAAATTTATTCCTTTGCTTGGAGAGCTCTAAAATAGTTTTAACATGTAAAAATGTTCGTATTTGGTCCCAGACAATTAGTTAGCCTTCGGATAGTAGTTAATCATTAAAGACTTTTAAAATGGCTGTTCTAATTGAGTTAATTAGCTTAGTCCAAAGATGGCTAGTTATATTAGCACAATTGGCAACCGCTTTTAAGTCCACATTTAGTTCATTCATGGGATCCCTGGGAAACAATCCCACAACATCTAATGCCGCGTTCACCATGCCTTGATTTGCCTCATCCCTTGTTCTACAGAGCAGCTGTTTTCAGAGCCTGGCCTCTTGCATGTTCTTCCTCCAACCATTGTCTGATCTCAAGCGCTTTTTCAGCATCAAACCCCTCCTCATTCTTAAATGCAGCCCCCTGACCCATCAGCTGTGCCCAGTCAATAGCCCAGTTCTCCCTCGGGGACTCTCTTGAACCCTCGTCTGCTTTTGTTCTTTTACAAACATGATCAGAGCTGTGATTCTGTGCTCTTGTGTCCAGAGCCCATGACACATGCGCTGTTCACTGGACTCCAGGGGTTTGACAGGTCTATCAATCAGTGTCAGGGCAAATACTAACTCCAATCTGCCTTTTACATTGTTCATCCCAGGCCTTTTGTGAGTGAGTGGCAGGTGGAAGTCAGTAAAATAAGGAAAAGCCATAGTATTGAGTTTGAATTATGTCTTTTTCACTTTTTTTATTATAATTTTTTTTATTTATTTTTTATTGTCTTTTTTACAATACTATGGTTACAAACATAGTATTCTGCTGGATTCCCAGTCATGTGAGAATAACAAGAAACAAGAGAGCAGACAATGTGGTAAAATGAACAAAACCAGAGTCCTATTGTCAACATCTTATACCACCAACAGACCTAAAACAGAAAATAAACCATCAAGTAGTGAAACATTGGCAGCAAGAATGTTAAGCAACAAAGCAAAAATAAATTGCATGAGCTAGAAGTAAATCAAACAATTTTGGAACCAGAAGAGATTAAATATTATTAACATCACAACATGGATGATGTAGAAGACATTAATTCTGGTCAATATAGTTTCCTTCTGGATTTCCCATGCATCTTTTCCATTTGCACTGTATATTTAGTAAAAAATGCATTGACTGAAATTTTGGTGAAAGAATAGTGTTAAAATTATATAAAACATATAAACCTTGTGAAAAGTATATACCTTGTTAAATAATTTTTGATTGATCACACTGTCATTGTATTAGTTGAAAATAGTATGCATTTAGGAATATCAATATAATTGCTTATAACAACCAGTTTTCCTTGCAATGCATTGCACAATGTGTTATAGTCAAAGAGCGAACTAGTGTGTATACACTTTTATGTCCAAATAAACCAAATGGGACTTTGTTTTTTTTATCATGCATTAGTTTTTATTTAAAACACATTTTGCAAAAGTGTCACCAGTTTCTATGGATTGTAATTGATTGAGGACTTGAAAGGTTTAAAACCAGAATCCATTTAGCCAGAATGGCTAATCTGGGAAATAATCTTCCCTTACAATTGTGCAGCCGTTTAGCTCAAGCGGGCCATTTTATCCCTCTCAGGAGGCCAGTTTATCTCTCCTGTCTGTTCACATTAGAGTGCCAGATGAGAGGGGCTCGTTCTCGTTTTTATTCAGATGGAAATTTTAATTCTTTTTCTTCTTCAGCTCTAAACCTTTGTGTAAATTCACTTAAGCCTGGATTAAAAAATCATATTGTATTCTATTACGAGTGCACATATTGGTATATTATAAATACAAAAATACAAATATCATCCGAATATTATCAATTGGGTGAACATGAAGAATTCCAGCCACAATGTTAAGAGAAAAGGTCAAAATTCTTTTGGTATAAGTTTCGGTTTTATTCAAACATTGTTATCTGACTGTTTGAATTGCTGAAAATGTATATATGAATCAAAGTTATTCCCCTTTTAAGGAGCAGGACGTAACAGCTTCCTTTAGTTTTTTTGGTAAAGGGAACATGGACCAATAGTTTTGTGTAGTGGTGGTGTCAATTTCCTGATTTCATCATTAGAACATGAAACTGGATCCTCTCACTGTGGTTTAATGTCTTTAGAAAAACCTTGAGTTTTGGGTCAAATGATGATGAAAAGAAGTCTGGCTTTACAACTTTGTGTTGCAATCATCTTTGTTCATAAGTGACGTCTACTGATTATGTGTCTGAATGGAAAATATTGTCTCTGCTAATGAAAGAGCATTTCACAGTTAAAGTTTTTGTTTAAGACATTGCTGGATTTATTTAAGAACTGAAAGAAGGAAAAGAGCTTGCACACTATATGTGATGTCTATCCACCTGATAACATCCAACACAAAAGCCCAATAACTTATTTAATGACTTCATGTTTTCTAAAATATAGTGAAAGTTTTTGTTTTTGGTATACATTTGTTTTGCTCAGAGTTTGTTTCATTCAGATTACAAATTACAGTATATATATTTTTATTAAAAAGTTTATTCACTTCAACCGGAAATTAGCTTTCCACATTTACTTCAAAAAAGATCTTCAATGTGACGCCATGGGCCAATTAATCAACATAAACGCATCTTCCGGACAGAGAGCTAGAAAATAATGTTAGCTATAATATTCTTGTTTTTTTTTTTTTCTTCTCACATTTTTTACTGCTTACTGATAACCTCATAGATGACTGAAAATAGGTTTATCTTTTTGCTTTGGCTCTTAGCAAATTAAAGAGTAGTAAGAGCTCTCTATTCAGGGGAACTGTGTAAGGCAAGCAAAGTTTATTTGTAGCCTATAGCAAATTTCATAGTCATTGTTAAATTAAAATGTTGTTTACAGAGAAAAAGGAAGTGTACTCATTTAGAGCAGCTACAATTCAATGTTTGTAAACCTTAATTTTCTTTAGTGTTTTTTCCTTCATGATCTGTAACGTTTATATTTTAACTTAAAGGTTAGAAATCCTTGCACTACTTTTTAAAGTAAAATATCAGGAAATGAAAAATGTGAAATAACTTAAATCAAATTAATTGATCGGTTACAGTTATAGATTAATCGATTATCAAAATAATCAATAGCTGTAGTCCCATATCTGTGTAAATCATAGGGTTAACTTTAGTAAATACAGGTGTATAGATGGAAATAACTGTTCATTTTTTTATTGGTAACATTAGGGCGTTAGATTTAATCAAATTTGATAATATAAATTTCAATCCGAGAGTGTATATAACAATGTGGTGCAGTTGCTAGCTGCTAACGTTAGCATCCTCTGACCGCTGGCAGGCCAAAGCACTTTAGCTGAAGCTAAAATAAATATAAGTATTCTGCCAAAATATTTTTCCTGTCGTTACATGGCTCTCATCTCTAATTTGCGAGTTAAAAATCCCTTAATTTAAATGAAATCAAATTTAATATCTACATGTATTTCCACTTAAAAGAACATTCTTTTTTTCCTGTCATGCTTTGTCATTAATGTCATGGATATTAGATCAGGTTAGAGTAGAGAATAAAAAATAAATAATTAAATGAATAATATAATAATAATAGTTATTTCAATTAATACAAAAATAACTATGATAGAGACATGGTGGTGTTGAGGTGTACGCTGACATTTTGAGGCCACCTCTGTAGTTATGGGAAATTGTTGGTTGGTCATTACTCCTGGATTCATGCAAGTGTGTGTGTGTGTGTGTGTAAAAGACCCTTTCAGAGGTGATGAGCTGTTTTGGGCTCCTGTGGTGTGCTGCTTTTGTTACTATTTCACTGTGAGATTCAAGCATTTCCTACCTACAGCCCTCAATCAGCTTCTTTCTTTCTTTTCGCTTCTACTACGCCTCTTTTTCTCTCCAGTTTTCTCCCAAGGTTTTGGGAATGGAGGGATGGACACTGAAAGAGGGATAAGAAAGTGTGAGTTTCAGCACTTTCTTCTAGTTTTAACTGCAGCTCCTTTTGCCCGTGGAGCTTTTGTTGGGCCCCTCTCGCTCCCCTCAACCCCCAACACACACACACACACACACACACACACATGCACGCACATATACACATGGCTCTCTCACCCCTGCCGAGCATTGTGGGACAAACCCTGGGTAGAAAAGGCTTGTGGGAAAAGCTGTGGGTTTCGTTCTTTGGGGCTGATGGAAATCAAAAGGTCCCCAGGAATCTGCTTCTCCAGCTGAGAGCTTTGCTCCTCCATCAGTGACACAAAACTGCTCTTTTCAGGAAAGAAAAGCTTTTTAAGAAAATGTAGGAATGCATGGCCCATTCCAATCATTTGCAGTCTAATGTTTTTTTAGACATTTTTAAAGAAGTGTTTAATTAATATAGTTATTTATATCATCTTTAATGCATGCTGTTAATCTAGCGAATCAATACTTGACATATTGAATAATTAGGTAAAATTGCTGTGTATTTACATTATTAATATTAGATGGAAATAAAGTTTATGTGTATTGAGACAATGTGAAATGTCGTTTGTGGATACTGTGATTATCAAATACCTAAACATTATGTATGATCTTGCAAACAATTACCTCATAAAATATAATTGAAATAACGTCAGACTATATTAATAATATTTACCTCTAACTTCTGGCTTTTCAAATGAGTTATTTTCTTTAATGTCAGTTCTTACAATGGGAAGTGTATTTTATTTGACCGCAATACTAGATTGGATTTATTTTATGAAAAAATGCTATTTCATAGTATCTTTGTTTTGCTCATTCCAACATCTGGTCTAACATTTTTTATTAGTTTCTTTATTTGTCTTTTTTTTGTAGGACGATACCTTATTTTGATTTCATTAATGCTTATTGCGTGCTCATTTTGTTGTTTATAACTTATACTTTTGAAATGGTATCGTTTAGTTTCTTGTTTATAGTCAATAATATAGTCAAAACATATAGTTGAAAACACCTAAGTGCACTTTTTAAATGTAAAGTCTTGTATATGTGTGACGCACAGACATTTTTTGATGGTTACAGCTTCTGTTTCTATTTGTTTTTGTTTTACTCTGTTAAAAAAAACACATCTTCGGTTTAAGTTTACTTAAAATGTAAAAAAAAACCTGACAGTTTTGTTGGAAATGTAATCAGAATCAGTCTTGAAATATTTAACTTTTTTTTTTTTTACATTTAATTTCTTAAATCCACTGACATTGTTTCTTGTTTGTTGTGACCAATTAGTTAAACCGAAATAGTTTTTTTTTTTTTTTCATCGATACAATTACAGCTTTTGTCAGACAAGTTTTTGTCAGCATTTTGTTCTTGTTATGTTCATAAACATGTTATGTTGCCTCAACATTGACTTCTGGGAACTTTTAAATTTGATTCAGCTCAAATTTTTAAAAAAAGTAGACTAAAAGATCCTTTTCTTTTTTGAATGAGCGATATCTGTAAATTTTAAACAGCGATTTGCAGCTGTTCTTTACAAATATACGTGCCCCATCTGTGTTTTTATTTGCTTATTTTAGGCTCTCTATTAAAACTGTGCCATGGCTTTTTAAAGGGATTCTTAAATGGCATATGCTTTTCTGAGCCATCACACCACATGAACAGCTGATCATTCACAGCTATTTAAAACACAGACGCTAACACACCCTTCAACTTCTAATAGATGTTTACGTTTTATGTTTTTTCTGTATGTATGTAATCTGTATTTTACTATATAAGAAATACTTTCTTTTAAAAGCATGTTTGTAACTGAAATGAGATCAACTAAAATTCTTTAAACTTACTTTGGAAAGAGCTTATGGAGATCTATCTTTTCCAGTTAGACAAAATCTTGTGTTTTTGTGTTCAGCAGAAGTTTTGGAACAAGTGGAGAGGGAGTAAATGACGAGTTTATTTGTTTTGGGATGAACTGTAGCTTGAGGCATCTTCCATTCAGTGAGTGAGTGAAGTTCCCACACTATTTCAGATGCATGTGAAGCATTTCAAAGATCATCCCTAGAATAAAACTCAGCCTCCCGCTAGGCTAGTTCTAATAGAATTTGCTATTGTGCTCTGTTGATGGCACACTATCTTTTCTTTCCTCAGAAAGCTGCTCTGTCCTTTTCTTGTAAAGCTCATAATAAAGGAAATCAGCCAAATGAAGTGTGTTTGTTGAGATTTTAGGGGGATTACACAGAACATTCACATGGCTTTTATTATTAAACCTTTTTGATCACAATCTTTGGAACCCGGCTGAAATATACTATTTAACATTTACACAGGGAATTTCTTTTTTGCTGTTGATTACTTGAAGTTAACTCTCAACAAAATTTGTCCCAATAATATACATTTGTATTTGTATGTACCCCAAACCATAATAACTTGTCTGACCTTGGGACAAATCCAAATTTTATTTTTACAGTTTTTTTTTGTGTGAGTAAAAAGATAAAAAAACTTTTATTACGCATGTTTTGCCTCTCTCAATTTATATTGAAGTAACTTTTATAAAACTAAATCTTAGTTTTTTTTATTTTATAAAGAAAATGTATAAGTTTCGGAAATTTTCTGGAGGTAGATTAGCCGATGATGATGTGTCTGTGTAGAGGTAAAACAATGTGGACACGAGCTGCTTCTGGTATACAATCGATTGCAACTCGTGTCTGCACAGAGCTGGTTGCAAAGCACTCATTATTGCGTCTTACAATGCCAGGTTTGAGAGAAGCTTTTCAACCTGAACATTTTTAAAACAATTACTCCTCAATACTAAGATTATTAATACCGAATCCTAAGATTAAAAACTTATCTTTTCACAGCAAAACCCCAACTCACTTAACAGAACAGACCTCATAAATATGAACCGAGGTTACAGAAGGTCTTGATAAATCTTTGGGTTTTTTTTTTTTTTTTTTTAATTGCTGGCTGCTCTTTCATTGAAGTGATAGTGGTAAGAGCTGCTACTATGAGTTGCTGAAGGCAGAGGAACCCTGATTGTTCTGATCATTATTCATCTGTGTGTTTGGATGGAGTCTGAAACATTCACACTGTAGGATGTGGATTCCTGCTGCGCTGCAAAAGAAAATCATCTTAAAAGGTTTTCGTAGTACAAATTTAGTCAATATTCAATATCTGTTTATTTATATGATATGTTTTTTAATTTAGGGAAGTTTTGTTTGCATACTTCGGTTATGTTTTATGAATATTATCATTATTGATATATTGGTGTTATTTTGCTGCTGCCGACCATTAAACCTTTAAAGTTACTTGAATTCACAACAAAACAGTTAACAAAAACAGTTCAAGTTTTTTTCAGGATAAGAGGACAGGGCCAAAAAGTTGACTGGCACTAAACAAAATGAAGCTAGCTGTGATTTTCTGAGATACAGCACTAAGTTTACAGTAATATAACTCCATCACTCAACACAAGCAGATTTCAGATGCAGAGCAGGGAGAAATAATATTAATAAAAGAATGCCTAAATTGATACCAAATTAATGGTGTATGTGAATACAAGTTTTCCAGACATGGGTAAAAACCTGAAGGAGGGATGTCAAGATTTATTGAAATCACACTAGGCGCAGAGCAATAGTTCAATTGAAACAACGCAGTCTTTGTGTGACAAGAAAACAAGTGACGCTGGAGAAAAACACAGCTCTTCCTTTTCCTTCAGGAGATTAAGTGAATTTTGTGGAAAAACTTTCAATCCGCTCTGGGAACGTTTCTGTTTCGGTAGTGCTCTTTTTTGAAAGCTAAATTTGAGAACATATGCATTCACCCCAAATGTTTCGTTATATTTTGTTTAACTGGAAGGACAAGTACCCCAATTTCTATAAAATATATAATAATCATATTTGTGATCTAAACTTATCGAAATACTTACTGTTGATGCAAAACTGAAGGAAACGTTATAGATTACTGGGTAAAAAACAGTAATAATTGTTACTCTTACTCTTTTTTTTTTAATACTTGTCTTTAATTCTTGAATCTTTCTACTTAAAAATTCAGTTAGCTGCAGTAGCTTTACGTTGAAACTGTGTGTAGAAAAATACTTATCTTGGCTGTTTTATGGTTTTAAAGGTAGTTTTTATCCAAAGAACAGAATTATATTCTCCTTTCAACCACCATCAGTTTTGAATGTGTGTGTGTATCTGCGTATGTGTGTGTGGTTTGCTGACGCGTGCCTCGTGTCAGAGTCTCTCTGTGTGGCCTTATTTTAACTCCGAGCTGCAGATCAGAATATAAACAGCGCAGACAGTCAGCAGTGAGAGAGCAAGCAGCTGCTGAAATAGTCAGACATGAATGTGGAGGAATAAAACACTAGAGAATGTGGTGAGAGGATTTGAATAGAGTCTTTGTGCTTCAATATTCAGACATTAGTTCATGCCATGTCTTCCTTTTAACCATTTGATGAATCCAATTTGCTTGTGTTCACGGGTGGAGTCCCTTTCATTATTCCAACATAGGTAGACTTCTTTAAATACAAATGAGGAGCAGTGTATTTCTTATGGTCGCCTATTGAGCTAATCGTTTATCTTAGTACAATTCGTTAAAGTGGGGTAAAAATTTTTTTTTTATAAATACATGTAAGCTAAGAGTAATGAGTTACTAATTTTAGAGCACTTATTGGCATAAATACTTTTAACTACCTTTGTATACATTAAATATTGATCAAATAATAGTGCCCAAGTTGGGGTTCATTGCAAAACTAAGCTTGATAATTCTCATCACTATTTATAAACTTTTTGGTCATTTTAGAGGCAAATCATTGAAGCAACTTTACCCTGTCCACAGGTACTCAGTTATTTTGAAAACTGAAGTTTTGACCCGACTCGTCAATGGAAAAGTTCAGCTTGATGTGAATCGTATGACTTTATAGTACCTGTGAATGCTGGAATTTGTTTAATTGGATGATTATGTATAAACAGAAGCTTTTAAGTCAAACAAGCATTCTAGGTTACTCTTATTGCTGTTGAGAAGAGATTGAGTTGAATGTTGAGATCACTTTGCAATTCAATAGCCAAATTTTTCTATGCAGAGGAGAGACACTTCTAACAGCTATACAATGCTAAATCACCTTCTTAATATGCCTTGAGGAGCTAAAAATGGTGATTTGTGCCGGTTGAAGAGCAACGTAACTGTACTACGTGTAATACTGGTCATTTATACTATTCTGAAATGATTGGAGGGTTCATTTTTTAACTGCGAGTTCTCACCAAGACTGGAGGTTGTGATTGGTTTGTGAGTTATTTAAATGTTAAGTCATTGGGAAGACGTGATCTTTAATTTGTGCAGAGAAGGTTGAGTGAATATTACAGGTACTGCGGTGCGAACAATGTGCTGTAGTAGTGCAGAGGATGCGGAATTTGTGGAAGATCTAGTTGAAGTTAAAATATTGGAAGATTCCTGGATTTTAGCTTCTAAGACTAGTCAAATGAGGGAAACTTAAAAAAACAAAACAACAGATGACAGATTTGGATTTCACCTGAGATAAAAGGGAGTGAGTTGACAATTTACAGCATCCTTTCAGGAAAATTCTGTGTGTTTACCCAATCTTGTTCTGAAGATGTCTTGAGGAGGAGTTATTCTGGTGATAGGGAATACCCGAGCATTTATGTATTAAGTGTGTGTACTATGAACGAGTCAACAAAAAGTCACATTTCAAACAAGTACAATATGGCGTTGGATTTTCAAACTACTGAGTGCAAAGATACAATGAGTAAATATTAAATAATTGCTTATGTATAGTATATAATATATAGGATATAAGTTATTATAAATAGATCTATTCGGTTTTTTTATTTTTTTACTTGAAGCTTGTTTTAAACATTATTTACTAAATGAGTCAGCCCAACAGTGTTTGAATACATTAGCAATAGACTAAATCATACCACGTGCCTGGTACGACTCCCCACCCTTCACAATAATTGGAAAGTGCCATTTAACGTAAAACACTCCATCTCTGTAAAGGCACAATCAATTTCAACCATGAACAACACTTGCAGGAGCCAATATAACTTGGTGCATGTTTGTGATTTTTAGCAAGTGACTTTTTTTTTTCTCAAACTTCTCTTGTTTGAGCAATGTTCAAGAGAGCTGTAAATTAATTTCACATGATAAAAAAAACCATCCATAATAGGGCCCTTTATTTGAACAAACCCCCAAATTAGCACTTTAAAAAAAAATAAAAGGTCTGTATTGTTGTTTTTTCACCTAAATGTAACTGTTCAGGAGTCTTGTGATTAATTTCATATTATTTTATAATGACAGAATCTAATAAATAATTTCAGCACTTTTTTCTGAAAATGGAAGCTGAAATGAATGTCAACATAAATTAATAATATATTTATAATTTGTATATGTATTTCCGTTTTAATTTTTTTACTTCCTCAGTCAGTGTTGAGTGCTTTCGCATTCCTTCACAACCACTGACTTCACTCTTGTCATCATAAGAAACATCAAACCCATTAAAAATGGCTTACTCCACTGGAATAGAACTGGTGACTTTTTTCATTCACTCTCTGTTTTTCATACATCTCGCTTCATATACATCCATTTTTAAAGCATCAAAACATTGGTACTGTGCTATGCTGTAGCTTATAGTTCCATACTCATACTCTGCAATAGGACACTCTTGTTTTAACCACAGACAAATGTGCTCCAGGTCTTTAAAGAGCTTATGTTACAGTTGTTCTGCAGATATTTTAAGCACTGAAAGCCAAAAGCTCTTTTACACAATTGCTCAGTTATTGACTCAGTGGAAAACGCAGAAGATTCCTCTGCATTCTGCAGCTTACATGGAGATATTTTGATAAATTAATTGCTTGTTATTTTCTGCGGGGGTCGATTGAATTAAAGAAACTGAACCCTTTCAATGCATGGTTTTAAAAGTGAAGTTTTTAAAACGAGTGCTACCTCTTCATTTCCATTTCAGAGGCTGAGATGTTTCTGGAAAGACACGCTGAGGGATGTTTGTGGTCGAGGGGGTAATTTCTTGAGGTGGAAATTAAAGAGAGAAACTGACACATGCACACTCACAGATTTACTGGCTTTTTGCTGTCTGTGTGTGAGGTTGTGTGCAGCGGAGAGATTCCAGATGTGAGGGGTTTTCAGCAAATGAAATGAGATGAATGGAAATGGGAACCTGAGAAAATGTAAAAAGGTTTATATGGGTGTTTCAAGTGAAGACTTGTTTACTGTTGCTTCAGTGTGGGAGGGATTCTCTTAATTGACTTCTTCATAGTCATGTTCCTTTTGGAAAAACATATTTTGTAAATAAATGCAGTTTCTAGTACCTTGGTTACATCTCCGGGTCATTAAGAACTTATGTTCTTCATTGAGATGAGCTGCATAAACAGTTCATCTGATGGTTAGTGGGCAGTGGTATGCGCAATGGGCATCTCTACAGCAATCAAGCTATTTTGAGCTCCCAGAAAAAGAAAATGGAATCACAAACATGCATGAACCTATCTGAATATGACTAAAGACTAAAACTATGCTAATTAAGACAATCTAATTTTCATCTACCATTAGCTGATATATCAGCCATTTATTGTGACAAAAAAAGGAAGAAAAACACATTTTGAGTGGAGATAACCTTTTGAAAATCTATTTTTCAATCACTGAATCAATGGCACGTCTTTAAAGTAGATACAGGATGAATGTTTTGCTCCATTTAGTTTTTGAACATGGCATATATAACTCAATCTACCGCAAGAGAAAGACTGTAATTATAATGTAGCTTGCCAAAACCAGCACGAAGTCATGTGGTTTCGTTTCTCTATTCCTTACTCCAGTTTTAATTTTCTTTTTCTTTCCATAGTTTCCAAAGTCCAGATCTTCACCAAAATATAGCAGTGAAATGAACCAAAGCATTACATCATTCTCATAAACCTAAATTATTAACCACACAAGCTTTCAAACAGAAGGAGAGGAGGGGCTGTTATATTTGGACATTTTCAGTTTCTTGAGGACAAAAAAAGAAATCCAGCATTTTTCCTAAATGTTTAAATGTATAATTTGTTGGGATTTATTTCCTTAGCTTTTTAGTCAACAGAACAACAGAAAATATCTGCCTAACATTGTCCCAAGAAAAAAATTATATGTGTCACAGAATATGAAGAAAAGCAATTGTCAACATATAACCTGTGTTCACCCTATAATAGCAAGGGGAATTAGGGTAAAAATATTTATATTTTCTTTTTCGATAATTGCAACATTTTTGTGTGCTTGATTACAATTCTAAAAGAAACTATTTTATTACATGCAAATTTCTTTTAACATTTGAGAGTACATATGTAATTGAATTTGTTTTTATGTTACGATTTCATACTTTTTTATTTCTATATTTCAGTGTAAATTATGTGAAAGAGATGGTTGTTCTTCAGAAAAAGGTGTCTGTTAGCAGCATTAGCATCCTTTTTTTCTTAGTTTTTTATTTGTTGTTGTTGTTGTTTATTAAGTTATTAATTTAAGTTTGCTCAAATAAAGTCGTTTTTATAAAACAATGAATCAGAATTCATAATGCTCAGTTATTCATATGAATGCAGCGTTGACCAAATCAATGTACCTCTATTTTGCATCTTAAAAGTTAGAGCCAGTTTATTATTACTCAGGCTATTTTACTGCAGACAGATTGAGATCCTCAAGTCATATTTTTAAACAATCCCATATGGTTAGTGTTCACTGACATAACACATAAAAAACCTAGAAAACATGATTAGGATCAGCATTAAACTCCTCCTTCAATGGTCTTCTTTGTTCGGCGTGTGCGATCAGCTTTGAACGTTTCAGTTTACTGTGATTTGACCAAGCGTAACTCGAGTGATGAGATTTTTTTTTTATAAACAAACCCATTCATAACTGGTACTGGCTTGAAAGTTACTGTACCTATTTTTTTATTTCCTTTCTGCTATGGATGATTGATCAGCTGAAACAATTTCTATTGTGAACAACCCGAGTTAGACTTTGGCTTTGTAACAAATTGCTTATTGTGTCTACTATAAGTGACTGTGGAAATGTCTGTCAAATGGATAGATGAAAATGGAATGTAAATGTACATTGTTTACTTGAGGAGTAAAGCTACTGTATGGGATAACACTAAAATTAGCATGTCACTGGAATATGACGATGAGCTTTTATTAAAGTGTATTTAAAATTGTTGTTTTCATTCATGGAATTCTGTTTGATTTATGTAAGCAGTGGTTACATTTGAATAGGTTGAGAGAATCTATTGTTATCAATACATTGTTGTACTTGGATGCTTTGCGTTTGCTCAGAATATATGCTTACCTTTTTTGTGCTGTGTAATTTGACAGGTGTTTTGCCTGATTGATTATTGCATATTAAATGGAGAATCAAAAACCAAATTGTGGCTATTGGTGTTCTCTCTGGGTGTTAAATGTTTGTGGGTGTGTTTTGCAGGAGTGTTGAGTGCTGCTGAATGCTCGTGTGGAAAGAATCACTTCACCTGTGCTGTCAGTGCTTTCGGGGAGTGTACTTGTATACCAGCGCAATGGCAGTGTGATGGGGACAACGACTGCGGAGACCACAGCGATGAAGATGGCTGCAGTGAGTCGCACATTCACACACATATTCAAGTCACCGGTTAACAACATGTGCTTCACCATTTCTGAGGCCATCTTCTGTTAAAGATGTTTTAGACGATTTTAATCGTTGACCTCTAAAAGTAGAAATATATTTAATTGTGATCATAGAGTTTTTTTTCCATATAAACTTACGATTTGCTTTTAACTGAACCATCAATCAAAGCTGCTTTGATTTTAGTTTGTGTAACATGATGTATTATTCACATGACTTTTTTTTAGCAGATGTTTGTGGTGCATGAAAATAATGTAAAGTAGTTAGATTGGACTCTGACTCAATCTAAAAATTGAGGTTGGCTGAATTTTCATGTGTCTTTTCAATAACATTTGCACAATTTTAAAATGAATTTAATGCAAAAGTATATTATATTCCATTTAAGTTTGTTTTGCCTGTGTTTTAAAGTGTCAAATCAATCGTTTGTTTGAGAATGTTTTTTAATGATTGCAAAAATACTGAAGTGTTTTAATTGTAACCAAGTAGCAAAGTTTGTAAGTTAAAGTGGAATTTAGGTTTGTAAATAGTTTACAGGGAAATATGTAGAAAACTAAAAGTTTGATAAACTGTATGGTAGTCATCCCAAAATGGTAAACTACATTCCAATGAAACAGTTAATAAAAATCTTAGATTGTTTTAGTTATGAAAGTTTCTTGCCTCAGTAAAATAAAGTAATGTAAAAGTATGCTCTAATATTTAATTGAGCATGCAGTTACAGGATTGATGGAGGCTGTATTAATTTTTGGCTAAAAGGCAAAAAAAATTATGGGCTGTATAGTATATATGCAAAATGTATTTCTATTTGTTGCCTACACACTTCTATTACTGATGACTTCTATTTTGTGATATTTCACTTTTGTCCTTTTGGTTTTAAGTTCCAAAAAAATCACACACTAAAATAAGCAAGAAAATTACATGAACATGACATACCAACTGACAAAAAAAAACAAAGATTCAACCATAGCTTCTGAGAACAGAAGCAACAGGAAGCCAACAACTACGTAGTGATGTCACGTTCATATAAACCCTATTTCAGGTGAGTTTGTGACATCTCAAAGCTTTATGTTTGTAATTCAAAACGAGGGAATATTATTAACATACATGTTGCAAATTTAGTGTTTTAATAGATTGGTAATGCACATAGTCAATTCTAAAGGACACTTTCCCTTCTCAAATCTCTTTATAAAAGAAACATTGCAAACATTTGTTGAACGGAGGTTCGTACTCAATATGATAAGCTTTATGAATTTTTCTCAATGCCTAGTTTCCACACATTCCAATTGAGGTACAAAAGTGTCCTGGTGCTGTTTTCAGGGAATTTGGGATGACTCAATACAAAGCAAAATAGAAAGCATCTTTTCATTGCAATCCTGGCTCCTGAAGTGCACCTGACAGGTCTATGGCACCCAACAGAGGGCTGATGTGCTCAGTGGAGCGTATAATGCTCAACAAGACCTGAAAGCAGACAATTCCTTTAAGAGGTACATAACAAGCACCAGGCGATGTATTGAGGTGCCTCCATGTTTCAACAATGATTCTTCTTAAACACCAAAAGAGGTTTCTTAATGAGGAACACTAGAGCACAGCTCTGTACACTGACAAGGCTTGTCAACTGTTTGAAGTGATTAGACTGCCATTCATCATTTGTTTTTATACGGCTATTAGTTAGTTTTATTTATATTTTAATATTATTAGTTTAGGTTTTATTAAGATTGAATCTACATTATTAGGGTGAGGCCACTGGTGCCGTCAAACCGTAAACTTTATGGATGATGTCACTGACACGCCAGCTATAGTCAGAGTTATTTTATAAAACATAATAAACACATTTCTAATGTACTAAGAGTGTGACTTCTGCATGCACTGTAGTACTGGGAATGCCTAAACAAATGCTTGAATTTTGCTTGAAACTGTATAAATTGTACTGTTAAGTCTTTAAAACCTTTCGATACATCAGATCTGCTGGAGCTCTTTGGCATATATGCAAATTAAATATTTATAATAATTTTTCTAGATGCTTTTTGACCTTTTTCAGAACATCAACTTTGAGTGTATCTCGTGTAACTTGGCGTTGATTGAACTGCCACTGCTTTACTTGCATGTTTGGCAAAAGATATCTGCGCTCATAAAGTGTGTCACTAGTTTTGTCACTAGTCTGTCAATATTTTATCTTTTTTTTTGTTCTTCAGTGATGCATGTTTTTCCATTATTAGTTGACAAATGATTACTTATATTTGTTAAAAAATAAACTCCAATAAATGACATTTACAAAATTGTTATTATAAGTATTGTTGTTGTTTGTCGTCTTTTTGAAATTTTAAACAATATTTATAGGCCAATCAGTGGTCACCAACCTCCCATTGCACCCCAATGTCATTGAAAAGTGCATGGAAACTGAGTGGATGGGCTGGTGCTGTAATATAGCCGTCAAACCAATGACAAATTCAAATGATCAGAATGCGTCTTCCGCACGCAGCTGAATGCTTTTAAACCTGGTATTCACTCACACGTCATGCTTCATGTATCACTCACATGAAGAAATATTTTTCTATTTCATTACTGTTGTAAATGTTCCTCTCTCTCTAAAAATCATGTCATTGCAAGCCCTTGTTTGGTTGTCGCAGATGCAAAGTCAATATTTGGAGGTTTTCTGTGCCTCTTGGCTCTCATTGATCGCAACATTCGCATTTCTCATGCCGCATCATCTGATCCCTTTGCAATGTGGAGTGCAATGTCGCCTCTTCACTTTGACTTTACATATAAATCATTCTCTCTTCCAGGGCTTTATAAAGTTTTGTTTATCGCTTACTTGATTTAAGTGCTATCATCACTCAGCTTTCTATCAGATTCACAAATAGATGTGAACCATAAAAACTCAATGAAATCATAGTACTATCAATTCTGAAATTTTTATTTTATTTTGGCGTGGGGGCTAGGTTCACAAAGGGTGTTTTTATTGGTCATCAGCTGTTTGTCATAAGCACTTTTGGGCTTCTCAATTCATGACTTCTCAATTCCTTTAACTCCAAATTTCAAGTATAAATATATATATATATATATTTTATTTTTTTTTTTTTTGAACAAATTTTCTAATGTCTGTAAAAAGAGATGTTCAACAATCTTCAATTGTTTTGCGTTTGTGCAACAGAAGAGACAAGCTTAAAAAAGCAAGAGCATTATGCACAATGGGACACAAATGAGGCCTTTAACAGCTTTCGCCAAATTTTCAGTTTTATGTCTTGTTCTTACAGTTTTACCAACGTGTTCACCTATGGACTTTCATTGTGATAATGGCAAATGTATCCGGCGCTCGTGGCTGTGTGATGGAGACAATGACTGTGAGGATGATTCTGATGAGCAGGATTGTCGTGAGTAACATTAAATTTTTGAAAACCGAGTCACAATACTAATGCAAATCTTGCAAAAGTCTCTGTTGATGTAAATTGGAGACTATGAACCTTTCATGTACATTGTTGGTTGTTTAGGAAATTTTCTTCCAGTCTTTTTTTTTTAAGCATGAATGTTTGTTAACTGAAGTTTTAGCTTGAATGGTGAGAGAGTTCGGCTATATGATGTGCTGGAGTTTTCTACAAAGTTTTAAATTAAAGAATTTGTTAGATATAAATAGCCGAATGGTGTAGCTGTAAAACCTTATATCTAAGATTGTGAAAAATATTCAATAGATCATAAATTTTTTGTAATCAACAATATTGCTCTAGATCAATCAGTTTCAATCAATCAGTTTTTATATAGCGCTTCTTTAGCATGAGGGATTATTTATCATTTTCTGTGGTTACACCATTTGACCGGTTAATGGGATCAACAGAAAAGAAACGATCAATTTAGAAAAAATCCTAATATGGTTGTTTTAGCATGTTTTTTTTTTTTTTATATATATATATATATATATATATATATATATATATATATATATGAGGAAGAGAGGTCTTTTTTTTCTACAGCTGGATTTTTTTTTTAAAACAGATGACAATAGTAGTTTTCTTTCCCACAAAAGCAGACAATTGAATAATGTATTGATTTTGATTCTGAAAGCATGCCCTGAGTAACAGCCAGAATTATCATGTATTATTTAATAAAACCCCTGACCTGTGTACCAGCTTTTCAATGTGTGTTCATGGCTGGAGAAAAGTCATAAAATAATTATGCTATGCTTAATTTATGATATGTTTTGACACCTTGTGATGTCAGACATATTGACTTTCGATTCCGGCAATGTAGGTCACTGCTAGTGTTTATATTGTGAGCAGATTCCAGTTTTTTATGACATTAAAGGAAAACTTAAATGTAAAACAGCATTTAAAACTAACATTAAACTCATTTCTTTGTTTTGTTATATGTGTGTTAATATGTACAATATTTGCATTATATGTGTTTGTCTTTTTAGATGTCTTTGATAGTAATTATTCTTGTTTGCGTTTGCCTATGCATCTTTCACGGTCTCTATGCTAATGAGCATGGGGGTGTGCACACGGCTGTGTGTTTGTGTTGACAAGAACCACAAGTACCAGTTTTAAGTGTGTCTGACCCATATTTCCAGAACGCTCTCTAGAGGCTCATCTCTCTCTTGATGGGGGGGTCTTTCTCTCTTCCTATAAATATTTGATCCACAGTTACTATCTGTGTATGGGGAATGTGCTTTCCTCACACTGTAGTTATTTAAAATATTTTCTATAGAAGTGAATGATTGATAGTTTCCAATTTAAAAAAAATAGATTTTTTTCTTTATTAAAAAAAGATGTATATGGTAAGAATATGATGTGGAAGAGAAACTGTTTACATTAGAAATGCCTGGGGGAGGGGCTTAACAAAATGTCACTTAATTATTTATGTTTTTAAGACTCTTTTTTTTTAATAAACTAGCTGTTTTTATAAGTTAAACAATGCTTTGCATTTTTATTTGTCCCATAGCCTTATAATTGTAATAAGTCAAATAAAAAATGTTATATATTTACATAGTTTTTTGTAAAAAATTTTTTTATTATTAATCTCTTTTAAATTTCTTCACAAATTGTCTTTTTGATAAAAAAAATTTACCTGAGAAAATAAATTTTTTTGTCTAAAAATGTAAAAAAAATTTTTTTTAAGTATTATACAATAATGAAATATTCACTGCTGCACTTTGGTTAAGCATACTAGTTCATTTTACACGTTTTAAAGCATGACACAAGCTTATAGTTCTATTATGTTCTGTTAAACTGAATATATATAACTTGATATACTCTACATAATATTAGTTTATGCAGAGTGTGTAAGTTTAGCAGTTTAACTGATTAAACTTTAAAAAGCAGAAGTTAAGAATATTAGGTATTATAATGGTGAAGATTTCTCAATGTGCATCAAAATCCTTTAAAAAAAAAGAAAGCAGAAGTCTGCTGAAGAAATGTGATGTGAGTTTCCAGGAATTTACTGAATAATCTGTTTTGGTTAGTAATTGTTGATGTGATTGACAGCAGTGTGTTTGTGTGTTTGAACAGCTCCCCGTGAGTGTGAGGAGGACGAGTTTCACTGTCAGAATGGATACTGCATCCGCAGTCTCTGGTTTTGTGATGGAGACAACGACTGCGGGGATAACAGTGATGAACAATGCGGTGAGATCATTAATGAAATAAAAACTTTAGTTCAGGCAGTCATCAGTCTGTGCAAACCTATGGTGAAGATAAGACTAACTGGCTTAACAGGGTTAACTGGCAGCTAGAAAATGCTTTTGTAACTAGCTGAATTAATCGTAAGTGTATTATAAACCAACAATAAAGCCTTCTAAGTTAAATTTATAAACTGCTTTCAAATATGTATTAAGAAGGAAAAAGAATGTCTGCCAATGAAATATTTGCTTTGCAAATTTGCTCCATAGTTATATTTATATAGGTTACAAATGTAAGAAGACACAGTACAGTCAGCTTCATAGATTTACAGCTTTATAGCAAGATATAAGCTTGTTTTAACCTCTTACACTAAGACAGCTGATTTTTAGAAAACCATTTCAAGATTGTTGATTTATTTTAACAATTATTTAAAATGTCTTTTTAAACAGGAATGTGTTTTTGTTGTTATTCAAAATGGTTATATTAAAGGACATTTGAAACACTGAAAAAGATATTTGTTTTCATGGCTATTTATTAAAAAAATACAGATATATTGCATTCTTTCTTTTACCAATATTTAAGTATTGTATAGTATAGTTCACGAAAGTCTCACCGGTCATATCTCATCAGCTAAGGAAAGCTATAAAAAAAATAAAGTAACAGATGTGATATATTGCTTTTTAATAGAAAATGTTAATATTTAAAAGGAAATACAAATATGGTTTAAGGGTGGAATTGAAGTCACAATGTCATTGTTTTTGCATGAATAGCTTTTTAAAGAATGGCTCAACCTAATGAACTGAGAGAATACTAAAAATTGGCATCTTTTATAGTTAAGTATTAGAGAAGTTTAAAACCAAGCTGCTAATGGCTAAGTAATTTTTTTTTAGTTCATGGGTTTTTAAGTTGCCAGTAAAGCTCACTTCTCTAAAATGAAATTGCTGAGGCTTATCCTCTCAAGCCACATCCTTGGTCAGCAATTAAATTACCTCATCTTTCTGTTGGAGTGACTTTTGACAACTTATGCAACAAACTTGTGTTTCCTATTCGGGAAAGAGGAATACATTTGAATTAAAGTGAATGAGAGCTTTAGAGAAGTGTATCCAACCATTTATACATGCATGCATTAAAATCCAAGACTACATGCCATATTTACTCTTGCATTATAGAATGTGCTGTGCAAATAAAGATGGGCCATGTGTTTGTATTTGTCGTTTTGGTTCAGAAAATTCTATTTTACACTTCCATGGCCATGTTTGAAGTGTACCTAAATGCGTGTCTGTTTATGGGTGTTGTGTAGATAAGAGGAAGTGCTCTGATAAGGAGTTTCGTTGCTCGGATGGTAGCTGTATCGCAGAACACTGGTTCTGTGATGGAGACTCTGACTGCAAAGATGGAAGTGATGAAGAGAACTGCCGTGAGTTGAGATTTTTTTTTATGTTTCTCCGGCAATCTGCATCCATGTTACCAAACATCCAGAAAATAAGATACGTGTTATCACTGTCATTTCATTTATTTGTATTTTTAACCATAAATCAGCATTGCACCCCAACATACTTTTTTTTATGTATTTTTTATAAAATGCCAATTCAACTTCAATTTAAGCTCTAGGATTTTAAGCTAAACCCATTTTTTTTGTTTTTGATGTGCATTGAAACATAAAGTTTTAACTAATTCGATTAATAATAACATTCTCTTCATGTCAAAATATGTTTAATATTCAGTGATTCTAGTTTCTATTGTCAAGAGCCACAATTAATTTCTTTCTCTATACTTTTTGACAGGGTTTTAGGGTCACAGTAAACTCTGGTGTAGCTTGTCCCTGTTGAAAGGGGAATACTGATATCAGAGAGTTTTGCTTAGTGCTGAGCAGGTTAGACTGGTCGGTTGCGTATGAGCTGCTCCCATCTCTTCATTAGAGAAGAGCCTTAATGATCATTGTTATCCAAGAAAAAGAAGCTGAATTTGTCAGTGGTCATTAGATAAAAAAACAAAGTAGTGAAGTAGAAGTAGTTATGCATTTAATATTTCGTGAAGTAGTTATGTATTTAAAATTTTTTAAACTATGTGATTATTTTGATATAGAACATTTGAAACTGGAAATAACTGCACAGGACTACACTTATATTGTCAAAGCTATGTGCATTTGTAGCATTTGTTACACATTTGTTACTAATTTCTTCAGAGATGGGATGTAATGTCAAATAAAGTCTATAATACGGCTGTTGCTCTGCGGGACTGACTTGTGACACCTCTGCTTCACCACTGACTTGACTTCACCTTGTAAGTTCTTTGATACTCTGGCGATGCTCAGTCTCGTCCAATAATTCCAAAATTAAATATCCTACCAAGGTCCTTAAAGGGTATAGGCGAGTTACATTCTATGTTAAATCATAGGTTGGCTCACCATCAGAAAGTTCATGTGTTATTAATAGTTATTTACAGAACATACTCTCTGTGTTTAATTCCACAAGGACATATCCATACATTGTTAGCCATAGTATAGCATTGTCCCATTGTAGATTGACATTACAATGCTCTGTCGTTGTCATTCAATTCAATGTTGTATCAATATTGTGACAATGGTGCAATTTAACAAACTGCATATTGTCTCTGTTAAGATGTGAGATTCCAACAAAGGTATTCTAATATTGCTCATTTTTGTTTTAAACATCCAATGGACACATTAAATATTAAATATTAAACATTAAATATAACAAGCATGCTGTTTTTTCTGCTAGAATCTAACTTGGTCTAACATTTTTTAGAGCTAAAACACAACAGGGATTCCGATCAAACTGCAAAAATTCAACTGTCAGTCTGTGTCAATAAAGAAAGAACAAAACAATCTATCTGATAATGATTGATAATACTATGTGGCATGATAACAATGTTAACTTCTAGTTAGCCAAAACACAACAAAGGTAACAAAGGGAGGTTATTTGCTCCATCACCAAAATTTAACATTATCCAGGTTTCAACATGGAGCGCAAACCAAGAAAGTGACTGAAAGCTCTTGCACTGCATATCCTTGACTAATCACAGAGCTTGTGCTCTGCAAAGCCTTGAGGCGAAGTTAGAAAATTTAAGAGGCTCTCTGCAGGCTTCGCAATAGGATCAGCACAGTTATTTACATGCACAGCCTTCTCAAAGGAGAATTCTTTGGCTTGACGCACAAGTATAGATTTGCCTTAACTCTAGCAGGGGGTGGAACTTATGCGTAATAACTTTAAGTAGAACCTTCTTTCCTGAACAACTCAATTATGATCTCAGACCTGTAAGCAGGGTTTCTTCTGTTTATTTACCCAGCCACCCATACACAAACACAAACAGTTCTTGTGGATTTACATGTATAAAAAGCGCATAGAAGTCTGACTACTCCACCTCTGCTCTGCAGCCTCAGAGGCCATGGTGTCCACATGCAGCGTGGAGGAGTTTCAGTGTGCCTACGGTCGCTGTATTCTAGACATTTATCACTGTGATGGAGACGACGACTGTGGAGACTGGTCTGACGAGTCTGATTGCTGTGAGTCACACCCACACTCTTTTATCTTAATGTCTAATATGAAAAGCATTGTACTAACAATGAATCTGAATTTTTAATCAATATTTGACTACTTGTTTGTCTGTTTGCAGCTTCTCACCAGCCTTGCCGCTCTGCTGAGTTCATGTGCAGCAGTGGAATGTGTATAAACGCTGGCTGGAGATGCGATGGAGAATATGATTGTGACGACCAATCAGATGAGAGGAACTGCAGTGAGTTCTACTATAATTTGTTTGACTGTCAGTGTAAGCAGTTGTTAATACTGATCTCCAAGGATGAACAAGACATACTTGTGTCCTAGTCTTTCTAACTGCTTGATTCTGATTGGCTAGAAAGTTAGATTTATTTCGAATAACAATTCAGGTTTTTCTCTTGTCTGTCAAAATTCTAAATTTTGAATATGGGTTTGTTTTGTTGGATAATTAAACCTGAAAAGCAAATAGCTGGAGGAAAAAACACATCAATGTTTAATATCAAACATACGTTAAGTACTCACTCGTATCATTTAAAAAAGTTATTAATACAAATATTTTTAAATTGTTTACTATTTTTTTGTTCTGTGTTAAACTGAGAATAAAATCGGAACTAAAGTAAGTAAAGTGATAACAATTTCACAAAAAATTTGTGCTAGCAGTGGCGTACACCTCCACACGTAGGCTGGAGTCATCAAAAGCACTTAAACTAGATACATAGCTTCAAAGCAACTCCACATTTTTGGCCCAAACTAAGTAAACACTCATACTAAACAAATGGGGGAACAATGCAAGGTCACCAAGGGGGCAACCTCCTCCTTTCCCTCTTGAAGCATGATAGGAAGTGACTGAACTGCAGTTCCCTGAGTGGTAATTACGTAACTAAATAATAGATCAACAATACCTTAATCTCCAAAAATAATCTTGTGTGTTTTGACAGCACTAACATGAAGATAAGCATGTAAAACATGTCGAGATTAATTGCATTTAGCTTGCAATAGTAAATTCAAGGTGGCTCCCAGTTCTCAGTTCTCTCTTCCCACCTTGTCCAGGCTCATCCATGTGCATGGCAGATCAGTTTCGATGTTTATTGGGTCGATGTGTTCGATTGTCCTGGCGCTGTGATGGTGAAGATGACTGTGGTGATGGCAGTGATGAAAAAGGCTGTGAAAAGACTGGTGAGATGCAGAAGAATTTTTTTTCCCATCTGCAGTTGAAATGCGATTTTACTTAACTGTTTTATATACAGTATATTTTCCATCTTCATTAGCAAAGGAAACATTATTATATTTATATGTCAGGAAGTTAATATCTAGACATTCCTGAAAGTTTATAGTATCCAATTGCAGAAGACTAGCCTCTGTTATTCACAATATAGCAATGGCTCAAGTGCTTGGTCATTGCTGTTATTGTATGTATGAACTTAGGCATACAAAATAATTTGTTTTTGCTTTGTTTAAGGATGGTTAAATGTGTGGTGGAAGAGTCATCTGTATCTTGAATAAAACTTGATCTGTTGTCTGATTAGTTTCAATGAAGAAACAAATCCCTGTTTTTTTTCCACTGTTGTGCTTGTTTCATCAGAATCTCCCCCGTGTGCACCAGACCAGTTTTTGTGTGGAAACGGCCGTTGTATTGGTCAGAGAAAGGTCTGTAATGAGATCAAAGACTGCGAGGATGGGACAGATGAACATCCACATCAGGACTGCCGTGAGTCTAGAGCATCAAAGTGTTACATTCTGTGATTAAAGCTTGGCCTCAGTTTTCCCCATGTTTTCTCAATATTTCCCATGCGGCAGAATCGATTGCTTCCTAAAATAGTGGACAGTTAACAAAGAAGTTGAGAGAAATGTATCATACTCGATGCTGGATTGCATTAAAAACTATTTTTGTCTTACCATAGTTGATTAAGAAGAAACACATGTTTTTTCTTTTAAAAGTGAGGAATAAGTTATTTGAACTTATTTATCTACATGAGAAATTTAGTAAATGTTGCAAATTGGTTGTTTTTAATAATAACTTGGTAATAATTTGTTAGAAATATATATATATATATATATATATATATATATATATATATATATATATATATATATATATATATATATATAATTATTAAATCCATTGCGGAACAAATTAAGATGAGGTATTTAATACAAATGGTCATATACTTGTTGGTGTTTTAAAAAGTTTAAAGGATGTCTTAAAACTATTGCCCTAGTTGTACACTTCTCTAGCTGTTGGAGTGTTTGAGCGTGTAACTTTTCTTTTTTAACTTGCCTAACCAAAAAGATTTATTTTTCTTCACAATCAGAGATCGGTAGATCAACCACATTAATGCAACCACTGCACTCACCAACATATCAATCTCAAGCTCTATCTCTGAATAAACTTATATATTCTGGCTGATCTTCAGTATCTTCTTGCTCGAGGATGCCAACAGAACATCATCATTAACTACAGAAGGAAATAATACTAATATATTCAGAATTTTTAAAAGAAATTAACAACAATATTGTATTCTTTGTAAACTGCAACTTACAATCTATCTTATAAATGTGAAAACTTACTTGAGTATTGAAAGCAATAGAATCAGGAAAATCTCTAGGTGTCTTCAGATAAAGATCTATCACAGGTTTTGTTTCCGATCTACATTTAATTAATTTTACACTTGTTTTGTTTTAATCCACTAGGGTTTCATTAATTCAATTTCAGCCTGAAAACAGAGTTACTTCCAGCTAGTTTTTATTTTATTATTTATATATTTTTTTATACATTTTCAGGCAGGAGCGAGAAGCAATGAATTCGTTCTCATCTGAAAGAGACTCAACAACAAACCAAATTCAGCTTTCTCATTGTATCATCATTATCGTCCTATTACTGTCCTCACAAGTGTCCTGATTAGTGAACAAAAGACTGGTACACAGCCTCTGGAGCAGAGGAACTTATGGCCTTGTATATCTATTATTAGATCAGTTCAATCCAAGTTTGTTTGAATATAAATATTTTTCAGGTCAAAGCATCTTTGATAAAGTAGAAATACCCTGCCACAGCATGGATGATATTTGAATGCAGAAAATAATGTTAGTTCAGTCAGGAATTCAAAGAATCAACTACAATGTGAGGAAGATTGAAGGCTTGTAAGAAGAATTAGATTAGATGATTTGCAAGCTGTATTTTTAGCTGCAGTTATAATCACTTTTTGATTGGTTAACTTAATTTGTGGGTGAAATTTGTTTTAGGCTCCCGGTCGAGTGATGAGAACTGCAACGTGAATAATGGCGGCTGTGCTCAGAAATGTCTCATGACTCGAGGAATGGTGCAGTGTTCATGTCACACAGGATACACTCTAACACACGACGGCAAGGGCTGCCGAGGTGAGTAGGAGACTTTCTGACTTGTTAAAAATCCACACTTAACCGATAATTTGGAAAAAAAAATGTTTAACTATTAATGTTCTTTAGTACACATTGGAAATTCTAAGTGACGCATAATCAGAGATCAGATCAGAGATTAAAAAGCCATTAAAGTTATTAAAATGTATAATAAAAGAAAAACAAAAATGAATAAGTGCAGTGCTGTTTGAATAGCAGTGCTCGGGGAGTAAACAAACATTTAAATAGATCTGATTTTAGTATGAATTAAAATATTACTAAAGTTTTAGCTGGTACTAGCTGCAGGCAGTATAGTATGTGAAAGCAGAGCAAAAATACTGGTCATTATTATCCATTACATACTAATTAATTGGTGAGTGTGTAAAAGTAACATCATGAAAGATATGAAAGCTTAATATTTCATGCACAATTTAGTGCACCTTAATGTACACATACATCATGAGGCAAAAAAGTCTACTCTGGATTTGTTGTTTGATATATTTGCTTCAAAACCAAAAACAAATTGATGATTTACGATTATTTACTTTAAAAAAACAGAATAATACAGTGGTGAAGAAGCTGAAGCTCTACTATGGTTGCCTCCAGATCTACTTTACTTTTCTGTTTTACAGCCTTAAGAATTGTAATATAATTGTTTCTGTCCGATTCAAAGTATTAAATAAAACATTCTTTATGACCAATTATTTATTGTTTCTAAACTCATGTAACAGTTCTTTGGACTTTATCACAAACACAGCTTTTGCTGCAAAAATATAACTGATGCTATAACTGATGCTTGTTGTGTTATTGAAATCGAACTGGATTCTTAAACATTAGACTCAAAAAGTACCCAATTACAGTTGTAATACTCCACATTCCATCTTTGTACAGATTTTGATCATTATGAAGTAATACTTCATTGTGTTGGAAGTAAATTTGGATAAAAGTATCATCAAAAATCTTATCACAGGCCCCTTTTACATCCAGCAGATTCTTGTTTAAGATATCTTCTTCAGATATGTGTGTTTCTTTTGCAGATGTGGACGAATGTGCAGATGAAGGCTACTGCAGTCAAGGTTGCACTAATGCTGAAGGAGGTTTTCAGTGCTGGTGTGTACAAGGCTATGAGCTTCGGCCAGATAAACGCAGCTGCAAGGCTTTAGGTGAGGAAAAACCTGAAACAGATAATTGGTGCATAACATATCGGAATAGTTTTCTGTTGATCTCTGTACAAGAATGTTCACACAGTGTTTGTACATCCACATGCTCTAGAAGATTTCAGTTTTTAGACGCTGTAGCAATATTTATTGAGTAGGTCGATATGGTAAGATCAAAACTCATATTCATGATTCTTTTTTTTAATTGATTATTGTGGTCTTTTTTGAGTATTTTTAAGAATGTTTGTAAATATTGGGTACACTTTTCTTGATTCTTCCTTAAACGTGGAAACATTACTTGATACATAACTTAAAAGATTAAGCAATTGATCTAATTGTTAAATTTTGAAATTAGTCTAAAGTTGATCTCAAATAAAGGATATAACCAGGGTGCACTCCAAACATGACAGGCAGAAATATGGAGAAACGATCACATTCCGTTTTGAATATAGAACACTAACTTTCAGTGTAAGAGTGGAGCAACTGTTTGGGATGGCTTGTCTAAAGTTGAGAAAAGCTTTAATGTATGCAAATGAGAAGTGATTTCTAATCATAAACTGGAGACAAGCAGCAGTTCTATCTATTTTGGTGTGATCACAAGAGTTTTTCTCAAGTAAAGCACTTGAAAGGATATTAAGCACGATTCTGAATTTAAACATGTACATTAGTTTATCAAACATCAATTATAGAAGTAAATAAAGAAACAAAGATTATGTTTAATGTTCTATTAAAAATTATGCTTGAACTAAAACATAAAACATTGAACTAAGAACATTCTATTTGGGTGAACAAAATTGAGTACATCATGTCAAAAAGAGACATCCTAATAAAACTGCATTTTTAGGTCAGAAAGTGCCTCTCGGCTTAAGATCAGTTTTATAATTGTAATTTATATATTTATTGTTTATGTATTTATATAATTTATATAATATAACTATTTATATAATATTTAACCCTGTACATTAGGTTATCAAACAAAATTGCAGTAAAATAAGATGTAATACTATTTGCTTTAAATTGGAAGAAATGTAATGAAAAATAATGTATTGCTGCAAAGGAAAATGAATCACCATTAAACATGATAAAAAGATATTATGTCATATTATGTAAAGTGAATTACAGATTCTTAGCTAGAAACACTAGTCTGTCACGTTTGGGTCCGTTGCTCTGCTGGTCCATAAACCTGAAGTTACTGCAAAATTGTGAGCACCATATGAAAAATAATTAAGAGAAAGTATGCAATAATGCTCATCGAGAGTTTTTTTTTTTATATATATATACTTGTCTTTTGTAACAGTATTCATGTGTCTTTATCCAGGTAATACGCAATTGCGTCCGTTGTTTCTTTGTGTTTGGGGGATGTTGTTTGGTACAGTGCTGCATTAAATAAAGCTATTTGAATTGACATCTACTTTGTTTGTTTTGCAAATACTTTGAGATTGAGGGGCTTTGTTTTTCCATAATACAAATTCATACTGTTGTATGTACTGTTGATTACATTTCAAGTGATTTAAATACATTTCATTGGTGCTGAAACAAGTGGTAAAAATTCCTGGCAGTATATGTTTTTCTAATTATCATCATCTGTTTTGAAACAGAAGTAAACCCACACTTCGGAATGAGATCTTTTTTTAGATACTAAAATATGCAGGTTGTTAACAAACATACTAGCACATTGCGCTGCCTCACTAATTCTCTCTGTTTACTTGGTTTGTTTTTAATTAGACTGCTGGCTGACTCACATCCACTGTTCTAGTGCAGGCAACATTCTCAAGTGACCGCTACTGCGCAAAACTGTATGTGGCCACACATCAGCCATCATCATGTCCTCTGTGACTTGTTGCGTGTTATCTAGAGATGAGATGAGTTTGGCTGAATCATATAAATGCTGGATTAAGATTGCTAGGGTGGTGGAATCGAGATTGCATCTTTTAATGATTTATTGTGGAGCTGTAGTTGCAGGGTGAGATGGCGAGGTTAGTTCTGTGTTCTTTCTGGACGAAGGTTTCTGGCATAAATTAACATGAAAATATTTGATGAGTAGAGTCCCACAATCCCAAAATATGAAACTATTTAGAGCTACAATAGATGACCATTATTATCAATAAGTATTAATGGATTTTATTCAATTCTACATTCTTAGTTGATACTGTACACACTGGCACCTTGGAAGTTGGTGTGATCTTTTAAGAATTATATAATGTTGCTCTTCTCTCTCTGTGTTCAGGTCCAGAGCCAGTGTTGCTGTTTGCTAACCGGATCGACATCCGTCAGGTCCTTCCTCACCGCTCGGAATATACCCTGCTTCTCAGCGATCTGGAGAATGCCATCGCGCTTGATTTCCACCACAGCCAAGCACTTGTGTTTTGGTCAGACGTGACTCTAGATCGAATCATGAGAGCCAGTCTAAACGGAAGCAATGCAGAGGAGATCGTCTCCACTGGTCTCGAGAGTCCAGGTACTGATTTTTTACTTTTTTTTTTAAATACATGTATAAAAATATATTTTAGAAAATATTTGAATAAATGTATAGTTATCCTTGAATAATCATCTTCCTATTTTTGCCTCTTTCTCTGTCTTTCACACCTGCTTCCTCTCTTTCACTCTCTCTCCTTTATCCTCTATGCCTCTCTCTTTCAGGTGGTCTGGCCATTGACTGGATTCATAACAAACTGTACTGGACAGACTCGGGGACCTCTCGAATTGAGGTCTCAAATCTGGATGGCACACACAGGAAAGTGCTGCTGTGGCAGAGAATGGAGAAACCTCGTGCTATAGCTCTGCATCCCATCGAAGGGTAAAGTGAGATATACATTATGCAGATAAATGTTTTGACAAAGAAACTGAAACACCTGTCTGTGTGGTTGTCATCGCACAGCTTGATGGCCAAGTGAAAGACTGAAAAACCAAATCAGATTTTCTGTACATGAAATTATTAATAATGATCTGGATACTCAGACTAATTAATGACATTTCTGTAATTAATGCAGGGTTTGATTCAATTATAGGCTTTAAATCTCAATAATAAAACCTTTTGTGATCTAAAACTAGGTGTTTCAGTTTAGCTATCCAAGCCAATCCTGCATTGTTCACCTCATGTGAACTAGGCACACAGTCCTAAATATTCATGGCATGAAAATCTGTCCCTTTTAATAGTTTGTGCTTAAGTCATGAAAAATTTGAAGGTTCTGTTTTGTTTATTGTTTAGGAAGATCTACTGGACTGATTGGGGAAATATGCCTCGTATTGAGTATGCGAGTATGGATGGATCCAATCGCAAAATAATCGCAGACACACACCTCTTCTGGCCTAACGGACTTACCATAGACTATGCCAGCAACCGTATGTACTGGGTTGATGCCAAACACCATGTAATCGAAAGAGCTGATCTGGACGGAAAGAACAGAAAGGCCGTCATTAGCCAAGGTACATTTGTTTTCTTTTTTTTTTTCTTAAAAATCCAATCTACCAAAAATATTTGGTTTCGATTGGTAGGTGGTGGCTGACTTTTCCAGGGGGTTCTTGTGTGTAATCTATTTTGTTGGCTTTTGTCCTTGCTTCTGCTTCTTGGTCTTCATTCCCTGTGTTTTTTTACCTCTTGTTCTTTCCAAAACCCATTTTTTTTATCTTATGATTCGATCGGTTAGCCAGAACGAAACTATACAACTTTATCTTTTATGATAGGGGGAATTTTTGCTCAGAGGCCTAGCTAGTCAGTCAGAATTTAGATGATGAGCTGGGGCGTTATTATTAGTCATAGATCATTTTGGGAAAAAGAGGATAACGGATAAACCACACAACCTTCAGCTATGGAAAAATTAAATAATATATTATAATGGAATATTTGTTTAATATATCAATTCAATCATGATAATTAGAATTATGAAATGGGAATGTATTACCAAATAGGGTATGTTAATTGCCAAAAATCATTGTGGTAAGATAATCATTGCACTCCCTAAAATCTAATTCTTGGCTGATTCCTATGCTACTGTCCTTTTATCCCTTCCATATGCACACTAATCTACATACACTACATTTTCTTAATACAACAGCACATCATTTGGTCAATTATTCTTTACAAAACTAAAAATTATTTTTTTTCTCGAAGGTAGAAGCTTAGGTGGACAATTCAAACAAGTTGTTGAGACTATATATCATTGTCTGTAGGTGTTGCAAAAAGCAAAGCAGAGTGTGCGCAGGGAACATTCGCTCGGTGGTGTAGGGGTTTTGTTTGCACTGAGCATGCACGCTTTGCACACAGTACAGTGTAAGAGTATGAAGTGTAGACACGAAGTGTAGCAGACCCTTATGACATCATAAAAAATATTTCACATATTTAAAATATGTATACGTTAATAAGGACACAGTGTTATGCAGAGGTGTACTTATAACAATGTACTTTATAGACTATTTATAGTGGGGGGATTTTCAACAGAAAATAATTGAGAAGCACTGGTTTAGAGGAACGTATATTCTCATTTCTCTGTTTGTGCATCTGACCGTGAACGTGAAAGCAGATGCATGTAGCATTTTGTGGATAGCTTTGATGCATGAGGCCATGACTCATGGATCCATCATGGACTCATGGAGGCCATGATTCATGGATCCATGATTCTGGATTTTTCATGGTTAGGGTCAACAAAATAGAGCATTTTGAGAGTTGAAACCCATAGGTCTGCTCTGCATTTTTGTAGCTGAAGTAGTATCTTGTAAGCTCCACCATAAATTTTACTCTACATCATAAGAAACTTGAACTTGAACTAAGCAACATGACAGTAACCCCAAACATGCCAATAAATCAACCAAGAACCATCTGAAGAAGAGTCCTGGAATATCTGTCAAAGCTTATTTTGCAATCCTGATGATTTGCTGAGGGGTGACCTTAAAACAGGCTTAACATGCAAAAACTGAAAGAACATACCTTCTTTGATCTTAGAAAAATTAGTTACATTGTTACATTTTACCACTTTTTAATAGAAAAATTAAATATACTTAGATAAAAAGCACAAATCTCCTTGTATAATGGCATTCACATAACTGTATGAATCTTCCTAAATGTGAACTTTTTTGTATAAAAAAAGAGAACCAATGAGAGAGAGATTTTTTTTTTAAAGAAAATGATTTAAAGAATGATTAAAGCATTTATTGTATTATAAGTTACAACAGCTTGTCCTTTTCTCCTAAGAAACTCACTTAAACCTTTTACTTGTTGTACATTTTGATTCCATTCATTTATGGATTTGATTCTTCATGGGTAAATCCAGTTTCTCTCTGATGTGTGAAAGTGCAAATATTCTCTTTAAACTTCAGAGAATAAAGGAGTGTAAGCCCCAGGGGATTGCATGAAGAGAATAGCTGTGCACCTGGGAACACAAGGGTTATATATGCACCTGAAACTGAGTGCTAAAAACGATGGAAGAAAAACCTCCAGTGGAGAATTGGTTTAAGTATTCAATGACAGATTTACTAGAGAGGGAGGTACCCGCATTATCAGAATGAGGGTCCTCAGAGAGAGAGAGAGAGAGAGAGGGGGAAAAGAAAAATGTACAAACAAGATTAAAAGTGAAGGATAGGTGAGATGACGAGAGAAATGAACCAGCAGGAGTCTGAACAGATGCAGAAGGGCTGGAAACAAAAGAAGAAAAGGGAAGGAAATGTAAACATGGCTTTTAATGCAAAGCCACCTTCAAAGATAGCATCATACACAGCTGTGTGTGTGAGAGAGCGAGCGAGCATGAGCACCTGGAGGAGGTGAAAGGTGGAGAGAAGGCAGGCAGTGTTCAAACACCTTTACTTTGGCAAGGAGCCAGAGTTAAACAGAACCGCAGAACGACTGCAATCTGATTGAAGAAAGAATTATAGCTAAGAAATTAATTTGTTTCTTTGATTTAGCAGAAAGGGAGTGTGGACAAAAACGACTCATTCCATAAACACATGAGATTATGAGAAAGAAGCAAAGAAAGAGAGCTACGGTGAATTAATAAAATGAAAAAAAATTAAGGCGATAGTAGGAAAGAAAGACAGTATAAAGACTAAAGAGACTGGAAGGTAAAAATATTTTTTTTAATTACTCAAAGGGAGGAGGATGTAAAGAGGGAAGTAATAGATAGTGAGAGGAAGTATTAAATAAAAAGCTAAAAAGAGAATGTATGTTTGAGAGAGACAGGAAAGAAGGAAAAAATAGTGGAAAAAAGAAAGGATAGACAAAAAGTTAGGAAGGAATAAAGATATACAAGAAAGGAAGGAAAGAGAAGAGGTATGGAAGGATAGAGAAGGAAAGATGAACGAGAGATAATGAAGAGAGAGAGAGAGAGAAACTGAAAGTTATAAAGAGTAGAGAAGCCAGAAGGAAGGAGGAAACTGATGCAGAGACATGAAATAAAGAAATAATTAAATATATAGATGGAAGGAAGAAAAAAGGATGTAAAGAATACAAAAAAATAAAGATGTAAAGACATGTCAGAAGGACAAAGATAGAGACAGGGTGGAAGGAAGGAAGAAAGAAATGAAGGAGAAAAACAATAGCCATTATTGAACAATGCACACTTAGAAAAATGGAAGGAATAAAAGAGGGAGAGAAACAAAAAGGAAAGAAACGCTAACATATTATAAAGTAGTAGAGGACCGAAGGAAATGAGATCAAAGGAAAAAATAAGGGAAAGAAGTAAGGGAATGGAAGTAAAAATAAACTAAGCAAGTAAATAAGGTAGAGGAAAAGGAAAAAGAAATAAAGAAGAAAGTTGTGTTCAGACCGAGAATTGGAAAACGTGTAAAACGTTCCTGAATGAACACTAGAAACTGTCTGTTCACACATTTCCTGTAGCCAAACTCCAGCCACCATTGCTGGTTTCTGGGTTGTCCTCTGACATGACTACTCTAGGAAACGGATTGATTGGTGTGGTTACAAATGAGTGAGACATTTTTTTTGAGCTTCCTCTATAAATATGATGTTGCACACACACGTCATCCAACTCCACCGTACTATTCGTACTCCAAAACCCATCCCATTCGCTCCGCCTTCTCCATACAGCTATATAGATACAAATTTTGCCTAGCCACTGACTTTACATCGATCACTCACTAACCAAACAATTTCTGGTCTTGGTTTAAGGGGTAGCATGAAATATGGAAGATGGAAATAGAAAATAAGGCATGCAAGAATGAATAAAGGAAGGAAATGAAGAGGCAAGAAAGGGAGTGAGGAGGAAAATGGAAAAGAGAAAAATACAATGGGAGTAAGGAAATGTATAATGAAGGAAACAAGTGGGAAGGAAATAAAACAAAATTTAAAAAATAAAGATAAGACAACATTTTCGTGAAGTGAGCATTAAAAACTATTAAATGTTCCGTCTTTGACACGATTGAAACAACAAAATGTTATTCAATCTCATATAGTCTTCTTACTTTCGCCATTTATAACACAGGTTTTCCCTTTTACCAGGTCTCCCTCATCCATTTGCCATCACCGTGTTTGAGGACAGTCTGTACTGGACTGACTGGCACACAAAGAGCATCAACAGTGCCAACAAATTCACTGGGAAGAACCAGGAGGTGATTCGAAACAAGCTTCACTTTCCCATGGACATCCACACGCTGCATCCACAGAGGCAGCCAGCAGGTCAGAGACATGCAAAAACACACTGCTGCTCGTTCCCAACACTGTGCTGTTGTGACCTGTGTAGATCTAAAAGTACTAAAGGATGAACTTTATTTAAATACATATCCAGTGCATTTATAAAGAAATTACATTGTTAGAGTTGTTTTAAAGTGAAGAAGCTTTCAACAGGTGCTTAGAGAACTTCTCATACACAACACTACATAATAAGACATGACTACGTTTAAGATCTCTACACACGATTTGACATTTTGCCCATGAATACGCCTCGATCAAAAACAACGATCACACACATGTTTATTTGTATGGAGGAACAACCAATGAAAGCCGGCTCTGAGTGGGTCATAAAAGAACAGCTGGGTGGTGCTCGATTTACATACTCCATTCGATGAACAACTCTACCACTGCGCCATCTTTCTGCCCCTGTAATCCGATTGCACCAATAAAAACAATTCTCTCCCAAAAAGAATTGTGACTCACGAGTCATTTTAAAGATTTGTGCACAGCACCAACCCTGAGCGCCATCTTGAGCGTCACTGCATCACCATTAAACAGAAACGTTTTGAAGACTGCGAAATGCACCCTGCAGAGAAGCCATCTGAACAGTTGTGCAAATCTTGATTCGCTTAGGTGTGTCGAGATGTTCACACTCATCTATTTTTCATAAAATCAAACACACTTTGAGTCACCTGCTCTATATTTTATCATTTTCACTTAGTACATCTATTTTTTGAAGGTATTAGTTTACAGGTATGTGAGTTGTTAAGAACTTCATGTCTGATGGTTGAACTGTGTTTGAACTCAACCAGCAGACGTTTTTTTTAAGTTGTAATACAGATTTAATACAGATAATTAAATACAGATTAATAATCTGTTAAATACAGCTTATTATTTTTTATTATTTATACTGCTGTTAGTTTTATGTTCTCAACATTGCAAATGTTGTTTTCTTGAAAAAGAGATTTATAGTTTCTTGTGATCACTTTTGCTTTAAATCCAGTATGAATAATAGTGAAATATGTTTTTAAAAAGCATGTTGGAATTTACGTAAATCCTCTAAAATCCCCCTCTTTTTCAAAGCAGGTATATAGTCTGTCTTAATACAATTATGATTGTATGTACATGTTGTATTGATTAATGGTGAACTTTGTTTAAATATTTAATCAGAATCTGAGGTGAATGAGTTAATAGTTCTTAATCAGTTTTGATCAAGAGAAAACCCTAAAACAAAAAATTTATGTTTTTATGCATGACTATTTAGACTTTTCCTAGTTTAGTATCTAAAACGTTGTTTTATTACAGTAAGACCAATAACTTTTTTTTCTGGTGTAAAATATATTTTAACTTTTTACGTGTCAAAATCAAAGAGAATGTTTTTGTGTTTTAGCTTTAGAATTGGCCTTTCGTGTGGAGCTCAAATCTAAACGAACTCCAGTCTTGTTGTATAAAGGACCATTGAAACAATATTTTTAGTAGTGTTTTTTTGAGCTTGTCGACATATTGTACTATAAAATTGGCCATAATCCACCCTTGTTAAATGCTAACATAATGATTAATGTTTTTTTTTTTTTTTACTGATAAATGATGTCTCCTTTCATTTATATCTATGGAAACAAACAGCATGTGTTATGTTACTAAGTGCAGTAGCTAAGGATTTTATTTGCTATGGTAGGTTGCTATGACTTTGACAAAAAAAAAACTTTTTTTTTCTGAGATGCTCACAATTGTGTTTTGTCTTTCAGTGAATACTGCTCCTAACTAATCATACCTGACTCAGTTAAATACATTAATACATAATTTATGTCATCATCATCAGGTGGCAGGAACCGCTGCGGGAGCAATAATGGCGGCTGCAGTCACCTGTGCCTGCCAAACAATAAGACCTTCACCTGCGCCTGTCCGACAGGCCTTAAAAAGGTGGAGCCCAATAACTGTGCACAGAGTGAGTACCAATCCAAATCCGTTCTGTGTACAGCAGAACTAGAAAAACCATAGATCTAAATATAAAAACATTGAGCAGGAAGTAATCAAGCAACATTCAATCTTTTCTTGATGTTTGGCTATTACTAGACAACTAGTTAATGGTGAAAATAAGATGGTTTTGTGAAGGGAGCTATAGAGATGGATGTGCACTCTTGTGAAGAGAGAGGAGTTTCTGGGTAAGAACCCATATCGGTTGTCAAAACAAAATCTTGGGGGAAAATGAAAGCAACTCTTAATGGGAATAAATATTGAGACATTCCAGACGCATTAAGAAATGATGCCATGGCTAATTAGCGCTGTAGTCAAAGCTAAAAGTTGGCCGATTTAATATTAGTTTGTGACTTTTGGTCAAGGACGGTGTACTAAACAATTGTGTTGGAATGTGTGTTAGTAAGAGATTGTTGAAAGAGAACAGTATTGAGTGTTTAAAATTTGCACTAAAGATCCAAAAATAAAAACTATCCTGAAGTCTTTCAGCATTAAGATCTGCATCCAGTCCACAAGAGAACTTTTTTATCTTTAGAATCTTTTTGAATTGAAATAAGAGATTTTAAATTTTATAAAGCTTCAGAAAGATATTTCAATATGGAGGGTAAAACAACCTTTTTATATATACACAATTTTATAGTTAAGACCGCCTACACACTTTGCATACTTGAAAAGCATACGTGTGGAAATAAATACAAGGAAAATTAGAAATAAATAAATATGTATTTGTTTGGATTTTAGAAAACATTTATTTAAATGTATTTAGGACTTGTTATTCCTTCATATTTTATTCATACATGTATTTATTTATTACATATTAGTGTATTTATTTATGCATTTAGTTCTGTATTTATGCATTTTTATATACATTTTTGTAAATATAAATATATATTATTTTATTTCTTTAATCATATATTTTTTGTATTTTTTATAAATTCACACACACACACACACACACACACATATATATATATATATATATATATATATATATATATATATATATATATATATATATATATATATATATATATATATATATATATATATATTTATACATATATACTCATATAAATGTATTTCTTCATTAATATATGTATTTATCAGTAAATAAAATTTTTAGGCCATTTATAACTTATTTGTTGTTTTATTTATTTATTTATTTTTTTTATGCTCCAATATTTTTTCATCCCCAAGTTTTAAATATCCATATAATGCAATTAAAAGTGTTGTTCTTTTGCTTCATTGTTTGTTTCACTTCATCCTCACAGCAGGAATCTCGAGTCATTCTGATGAATCAAATGAGATTTTCTCTGATTGCTCATACCTTTAAATTGACCGTTTTCTGAATCCTGTAGTCCTTCATTTTCGTTTCTTTACAATGAGATGAGAAGTCTTTACTTTTTAACCCTGCAATACTCGGAAGAACAAACTTGTCTTCTTCTCCTGCATGTTTCTGTTGTTTCTGATGCTGTATTTTGAATTCTTGCTTCTGCTGTAATCTGGAGGACTGACAGGAGTCCTTTGGTCTTTGATCAGGTCTTGACAAGTTCCTGCTTTTTGCCCGAAGGACGGACATCCGTCGAATCAGCTTCGACACAGAGGATCAGCTTGATGTCGTCATTCCTCTGTCTGGCATCCGAAATGCAGTGGCACTGGACTGGGATGAAAGTGAACACTCCATTTACTGGACTGACGTCACCACAGACTCCATCAACAGAGCGTCATGGGACGGGAGCAGACAAGAGGTAAGCCAGCCCATCAGTCAAAATATCAACAAAATATCAAATAGCTGGAGTCCTGATAAAGGATTTTCAAATGTTTAGACCAGATCTGGCCTGAGGGCAGATTGATGTGTGCTTAACTCACAGGCCTGCGTTAAGAATCATTCTTGCGATGTCAGAGCAGCTTAGAGTTCCTATCTTTAAAAATTAGTCTGTAGAGTAATAAATAACTAGATGTCCACAGACAGCAATGATCAGCTTGTTTTTTTTTTTATGAAAGTATATCGATAGTCCAACCTCAAGTATCAATACAAGTTGTGCCAAACGACCTCCTCCTCCGCTCCAGTAGATGTCACTAACTTGCCCTCAGCGAAACACTAAGCAGTACGATATCAGAAGTAAGCAAGGGTGAATCATATTGCGAGGCCCTTGCCAATAATCTAAAGCTCTAATCTAAAACTTGTCAAAACATTATTGTTATTTAAAGCATTCAAGCTCAAGTTTACCGTAAACTTAAACCACTCTTCATCTGATGCTATGGCTGCAAAAAAGCCTGCCGCAGCCTCTCCCTCTCCCTCTCCCTCTGGTTTGCAATTCTCTCATTTTGAGTTTTGAAGGAGTGAAATGTTATGTAATATTCCTCTTTGTATGAATTAATAGAAAAGGTGTTTTTTGTTACTAAATAAAATGTTTTAATTTTCTTCTACCAGTTTATCACAAGTTGGCCTTAAATTTAAATGTGTAGTTGTCTTAAATATTCTTGCATTTAAGCCTTCAAAACTTCCAAATATTCAGAGAAGTAGAAAATGTTCTGATGTTTAGTAATACGATGGAACTAAGATGTCAAATCAAGATCAAATCAAGCATGATGTGGCATTTGAGCTGCAGGAGAAAACACAGAGGTTAGGGCCACTCACTCTTTAAAAGTTAAAAGGTTTGAGGCCAGTCGGAAGCCTGCATTATTGGAATTAGCATATTCTCCCTGCACTGCACTTGTTCAATAGATGTGACACAAAGAAATCTTTGCAGATTAAGTGGATGTTTCTGTGTTTGCATAGTCCTCAGTTGCTGAGCTATTTTATCCTTTGAATGTCATAATGGAAGATATATCTCAACTCGGACAAGACACTGTGATGACACTGATTTCAGTATCATGCATACAAGCACATTCATGTCAGACTCGAGTTCAGGCTTTGAAACCAAAACATGCGTTTGGAAACATTAAACTTTAATGTGAGCATGAGATCCCTTAGACTTTAAACAGAATGATGGATTTTGTCTTGCCATTTGAATGTGTATTATTTGCACAGAATGCTGGAAGATTTTGGGGCATGTTTTGAACATACTTTTATACACTGTGGGTCACTAGATTAATTGTAGGCATTGAAATTGAGGATCCCAGCTTTATAACTTTAAATAACTTCATTTACACTCTTCTGTACTATTTGTATTTCTATTTTTTTATTAAGTTCCTTGGGTTCTTAAGTTTGAATGTTTTTGTGCATGTGCTTTTTCTTTTAATTTGATATTTTACACTGATTTGGAAGAACTTGTTTGTTTGTTTTTTACATAAATTAATTATTTCGATAACTGTATCCTTGTAATCTTTTCACTGTCAATATATGTGTGTGAATAAAGGAATTTGTAGAATCATTCAGATAAACATTTTTTCAGGTGTTTTTGTTCTTCCATAATATTTCATTTCTGTTATGTTCTTTCTCTGTCTTATTCTTGGCACTTGTAAGATTTGTGAATCACTTTGCTTCAGGTGGTGGTGGAGACGAGTCTGGAGAGCCCTGCTGGTTTGGCCATTGATTGGATTACTCACAAACTTTACTGGACTGATGCAGGTTGTCCAAGTTGACGATGTTGAAAATAATAATTCTGTGTCATTAAGTTGTGGATGATGTTTGTGCATTTTTACTTCACCTTTGTTAAGTAATGTTTAATTCATAAGTTATCCTCAGTTATTGCTGCAGTTGAAGGAAAGTTCCCCAAAACAACCTTGTAGTGGTTGCAAACCTTTGAGATTTTATTAACTGAAACTACACTTTATCTAAAGATGAAGGAAAAAAGTTGTAGTTCATGAAAAAATCTGACTAATCTCCTCTAACTCAGGCACCGATCGGATTGAAGTTTCAAACTCTGATGGAAGCATGAGAACTGTTTTGATCTGGGAAAACCTGGATCGTCCTCGAGATATCGTTGTGGATCCCATCGGAGGGTAAGTTTGTGTTGGGTAATATTACAAGTGGGGTATTTTTTTTTAAACACTGCTATTAAATTAATACTACATCAAATGAACAAGTGAGTTAGTTTCATTATTTCATTGTAAGATTATGTTTAAATGTGTTAATTTTGAAAGAAGTGATTGTTAGCAAAAGGGTGCTGCTTTGTGTTTCATTGATTTAAAAGGATTTTCTTTAGGATTTTAATCAATCAATCAATCAATCATAAAGTTTTTATATAGTGCTTTTTAGCAGGTAGTTTTAAAACAGCTTCACAAAGTCCTAGTGTGGATCAAGTAGGGAGAATGGGAATTCCCTTTGTGAGATCCCTGGGAGCGTCGCTGACTGAGGCAGGTAATCACCTCCCCAGCATGAAGAATATACAAACTTAAGATCCATCGATGAAAAGTTCGCTAGACAGCACCTGGCCTTTAATTATGTGTATAATTTGGTTGAAGTAATGGGTTCTCGTTGGTGTATTAAAAATGTAATAAAAAAATCTACATTTTATATGCAGATTATATTACATGCAGATGACCTAGTTGTTGTTATAGTTATTATTTAATTAGTTGAAAAGTGTAGTATTCCTATAATAATTTGTGATAATTAAGATTATTGTTCTCAGACAATAAAAGTGCTTAGCATCTTCTAATCCATCACTTGTGTACATGCAACTCGCAGTATGCAACTATTTCTTTAGTATAGAGCAACATAAAATAAATTTACAAGATAATGATTTACAGTTACTTCTCACCGTAATCTAAAGTACTGTTGGTTGATTTCTGTTGTATGGTTCTATTCAGTTTGATTCAGTTTATTGCTCCATGAGTTTTGATTCAATTCGGTCCGGTTCGGATCATTTCATTTCGTTATGATTTCAGCTGATCTAGTGTAGCTCAAAGTCTATCATAGGACAAAAGAGTAGCGAGGACATCTGCAGGGTAATCTTCAGATTGCACCTTTCATTCATGTAAGTTCAACTGCGTTGGTATTAAATGGGTTTTGTTGCAGAGTTTATTATATTACATATATGTGACCTTAAAAAGCAGAAAATGTTTATTTAACAAAACATTTAACGAACTGAATAAATGTCAATCCCTTCCTTAAATAGATGTCATGCATAGATGCCAAATTTTACTATCCCATGTTTAATAAAAAAAACTAAGGTTTTAAAAAGCTTGTACAAATATATTATTTATTTGTGCTATTGTCATCTTTAATGTATAGACTTTTTTGGAAAGAAAAAAATTAATCTATAATGTTTGAACTGAATAGTAATTATATTTTTCAACAACAGTTATTAGAAAACATTTCACAACTTCTTTTTAACTTCATGTATCTATTACCGTTTTACTGGGAAAAGGTTAATCAAAATAGGCTGTTTTTAATGTAATAACCGTAGTGAATATCCTAGTGATAAATCAGGCAAATGTCATGCAGATCGGTACAGGAAACTTGCTCACAGATGTGCTTAATGTGACTATACATACAGCATGAAAAACTTCTTGGGCCGGCGGTAGTATTCCATGACTTTATATCCTATGCTTTATTAAAACTTGCTTTTAAAACCAATTGCCAGGCTGAAAGTTGCTGTAAAGTTATACAATGCACAGCATTGGTGCTTCTGTTACTGATGTTTAGATTGCGCATGTGTGAAACTCTGCAAAGCAAAAACTCTTTTCTGCAAAGCCAGTTTACTGATTTTCTAGATAATTTTCTGATAATTGATGAGATTTGATACATTGCTCTCATGTCAGGGGATGTAATTCCCTGATGTCATGTTTTGAGTCATGTTAGTATCTGAAAGACAATACACAGATCGTTTTCTTGTCCACCTCTGTAGATTCATGTACTGGACAGACTGGGGTGCGAGTCCCAAAATTGAGCGTGCGGGGATGGATGCATCCACTCGCTCTATTATCATTTCGTCCAATCTGACGTGGCCAAATGGGCTGGCCATCGACTACAGCACAAACCGCCTCTACTGGGCTGATGCCAGCCTCAAAGTTATTGAGTTTGGAAACTTTGATGGAACTGGTAGACAGGTACCTACTTACAAAAGAAGTCTTCATTTTAGCGTGTTTAGAGTTCAAATTCTGTTTGGTGCTTATGAAGGTTCTGATTGGTTCAAATCTCCCTCATCCGTTTGGGCTGACTCTGCATGAGGATCGAATCTACTGGACAGACTGGCAGTCTAAGAGCATCCAAAGCGCTGATAAACTGACTGGCCTGGACCGTAAAACACTCACAGAAAACCTGGAGAACCTGATGGACATTCATATGTTCCACAGCAACAGGCGCACAGGTACAGTGTTAATGCGCTTAAAGCTATTGGACACTTCATGAAAAATTATTGTATTCTCGACAGAGGAAAAGGTATTTTGTAAAGAAAAATGGTAAGCAAAACAATAATTAAATTGATTACTAAATATTGCATGTACACAGAGAGGAATTCAGGGAATTGACGCATCTATTTTCTCAGCTCAAATGCAACTATGCTAATGTCAACCACAGTGCTGCAAATATGTTTCACAATAAAGTGTTAGCTTTATACCAAGAATGCTGACCTATAAAAAGTTAAGATGACGGCATCTTTGACTTTCCCTCAGTAAACTTCTGTTAAACAAACTACATTTACTGTAACTTTAACTTTAAATCATGATTTGTCATCCCACTTCATTGGCTTTTGCGGGTTACCAGTGGAGATACTCAGCTGATTCAGTGAGTTAGAAAGGAACGTATGTCCGTGTGCGGTATCAAGTGTCTTGTGTTTTGAGGCGGTGGATTACTGGATTCTGGAGACTGTGCACTGCATTCAAATCCTTTAACAAGCCCAGAGGCCTAACTCAGATCATGTCACTGGATGCGCTTTTCTCTGTTTCAAACTGTTTTTTTTTTTATCTATCTTTTTCATCCGTCTCCAGTGTGGACGCCATGTTTAGTGAATAATGGAGGATGTAGTCATCTCTGCCTTCTGGCGCCCGCTCCCAAATCCCAGAGCTGTGCATGTCCCACAGGAATCAACCTGCAAGCGGACGGAAAAACTTGTGCTCATGGTAATGCCCTTGACTCATGTCTCCTCGATTGTGTAGAAATTTCTTACAATTGTGATATTACAAAGATACATAAAAAAAGTTTATTCATCTAAGTTTTTGCAAAAGTTTCCAAACTTCAGTAAGTTCGTTTTAAATAAGGCATTTGTCAACCTGCTGTGTCTATCTCGGGATTTGCTGTTTAACTCATTCTCTTTGATTAGTTTTGATGTTGAAATATAACAAAAAAAAATTCTCTCAATCAAAATGTTTTACATAGCACTTTTTTTTGCAGTTACTTCAAAGCAGTTTTACAAATACCTAATGTTGATTTAATATCTTAATAAGAATTCCTATTAGGAAATTTTATGGAGTAGAAATAGCTATTTTATATAATATCCAAAAATAAAGAGATATAATTGTTCTTGTTCAGTTAAAACGGGCAAACTCAATAGTAAAAAGGTTTTGAGACTAACCAGTAATCACTTACTTATTTTATAAGCCCGGCTTAGTTGAATTAGGTGTTCAAATAAATTAAAGTAAAGAATCTAACTCTGAGCTTTTGCTGTAGCTTGCCCCTCGGCTTTGGAATGAGCTGCCTCCAAATATTCATCTAGTTCCTAGTGTGGTTATTTTAAAGACAAGGCTAAAGACTTTTTAATTACTAAAGTTTTTTAACCTCTTCTTTTAACTGGTTTTTGTATTTATTTATTTAATTCCATGTATTGGTCATCATTGTCATGTATACTAACAGTTTTAACTGTCTATTATATTGCAAAGCAATTTAGGCAAAATACTTAAAGTGCTATAAAAATGTACGTGTATTACATCAAGTGTTGCTCAAATGCTGTCAAAAGTCACCATGTGCAAAAATCTGACTTTATAAGTTCAGTTAAATTTTGATTGAAAGCCACACCCTGACGTTATGTAGTTGTCCAAGTCAATGTGCTTTTTACTCTGGACATGATGACAAACCGTATTGTGATTGGTCAGACATGTTGCAGTTGCCACCAAAAATTTTACCAGAAAGCGAAAAAGTAAAGTTCTTTTCCTTCAGTCTAATCATGTAGTTGATGTGAAAGGGATCGCTGATTTATAGTTTTTTTAATAAATCAATTTTTGTTCTACTTACAAATAATTACATTAAAAAGTTTTTTTGTTGTTAAAAGTAAAGGTATTTAAATAATTTTAGATATGTTGAGTTAATGGTCTTTACATACTCCTCTTAAATATCTGATGAAGCAGCGTTAACTCTCTTTCATAATGTAAAAGTTCCTCTCCTGACTGAAATTCAATGAAATTGCCTCAGGTCTTCTCGGGTTTTGAGAACATAAGTGACAGTTTTTGTTTTGTTTTGCCTGAGCCGAAGACCTTTTGAAATGTGAGTTGTCTCTTGATTAGGCTCTGAGGGGTAAAGGATTCAGTAGTATCTGGTAGAGGAAAAGATGTCACTATTTGAAAAACCTTTGAGTGAGAGTTCAGCAAGGCAAGAGTTCAACAGGCAATCTGTTGCTTCAGGGGTTAGTTCTGACAGGGGTAGTCCTTAAGCCTCTGTAATCCTAAAATATACACACCCCACTCAAATCTCTTCTTACCTTTGCCTTTTCATATGCATTTTTGAATGAGAAATGAACAAACAATTAAAAGTCAACAATTTTTTTCCAGCGATGAGCAGTTTCCTGATTTTTGCACGGCGCACAGACATTCGTATGATATCTCTGGACATCCCGTACTATGCTGATGTTGTTCTGGCTGTGAATGCATCTATGAAGAACACCATTGCCATCGGAGTGGACGCCCTGGAAGGTTTCACTTTCTATCTGAATTTATAAAGTTTTAAGTAAATAAAATTGGTTAAGGAGCTTTGAATATTTTATTTGTCTGATTTATCACTTAGTATTCTGTAATGATCTTAATCCTGCATATTATCATTCTCCTGAAGGTAAAGTCTATTGGTCAGACAGTACACTGAAGAAAATCAGCAGAGCTTACATCAATGGGACAGAACACGAGGACGTCGTTTCAACTGGTATGTCACCTGAAAAAAAAATCTATAATTTTGCAAACTACATAGCCAGACATTAATCAGATAAAACATCTAATAATTTAAAATCCCTCAACACTCTGAGCCTCATTTTGAGGTTTTATTTATTTATTTATTTTTTTTTTTTTTTTCAAATTAGAGCGTGTTCACAATACAAACGGTTTATGTTTTCTAATACAGTTATGATGGGAAATGATTTGTTTTTCAGGGCTGATGACCACAGATGGGCTGGCAGTGGATTCACTAGGACGGAAGCTCTATTGGACTGACGCGGGCACCAAGCGCATCGAGGTGTCCAATCTGAATGGGTCTATGAGGAGAGTTCTGGTGTGGCAGAATCTGGACAGCCCTCGAGCCATTGCACTTTTCCATGAGATGGGGTGAGTTGTTTTTTTTTTTTTCATTCTGGAAAATAAAGTTGGAAACACTGTCATTTCTGATTTAATTTCTGGTTGCCAATAATTCATTTCAAATCCTTCTTCATATATCTCCCAATGGCAATTTTAGTTCTATATCCGTAAAAAAAAAAAGAGAGCTGCAGCTATCTATTCTTTACATTTTATAATAATTGATCAATTCATATTATTAGATTTATTAATAAAAAATAGGTTGTTTTTTTTTTTCATTTTTTGTCCCAAATACCAAAGAGTAGTAAAACTAGTAGTAAAAAAAATGTATATAACAGATGCACATTTGCAATGGAAGACACGAGTGCTGCTACTGCAGTGTGTTCTGATCTTACATGACAAAAAAGATTTGATTTTACCAGAATTTACACTAATATTAATGACTTTGATCGTCTTTGATAAAGAAGCAATGCTACTGCAGTTCTTGGAGCACATTAGACTGCTTTACCTAATCTCTAAGTCTAGTCTAATCTCACATAGAGTTTCATTTTAAACAAGAGAAATTCCAGGGTTGACAATATTATAATATAACAGCACAGGTAAAACATATAACTTGTGCACGTGCAGTCTCCCCCTCAGTGCGGGTGTGTACCTGTCATCATAGCAGAAAGCTTTGATGTTAGCTATAAAGTTACTAAAATTAGTTTTAACCCAGAAATGAATTTAAATATATTTAATGATTACAGCAAGAGTTACTCTGCACTTTGCTAAATATCAACAGATAATTTCATTAAATTCGATGCAAGATCAATATTTGAAGGTACGCCTGATTTTACTATAAACACAGTCTTGCATTCATTATTTATATTAAAATTATATGATAATGATAGAGAGCCCCAGAGCAAATACAAAAATATAAAACAAATATTATGGTTACATGTACCTAATGTACATGCACAGAAATTTTGCTAATGAATTGGCATGGAAGTTAATGCTATGATAATAGTGCAATTGCCAGGACTGGAGAACTGCTGAACAGACTCCAGTTATCTGAGGGGCAGTTGGAGTAAATTATCCAGGTTACACTTGGAATTAATGAATTAAATACTTTTGCAGGTACATGTACTGGACCGACTGGGGTGAGCATGCCAAGCTGGAGCGCTCCAGTATGGATGGCTCTGATCGGATTGTCCTGATCAATAATAATCTTGGATGGCCCAATGGACTGGCAGTGGATAAGGCTGCTTCTCAGTTGCTGTGGGCCGATGCCCACACTGAGGTCAGTGGGAAATGCTTTTTTTTTTTTTAATCCTTGATTCGGTATCACTTTTTTTTCATGGCTGAATCAGTCTGCAGAAAAACCAAGCAGTTGTGGTTCACCTATTTAGGGTTCAATCTATAATTCCAATGGGTTATTTTTTTACGATGTGGGTCAAACAATGTAGTGTAGCTAAAAACAAACAGGTTAATTAAGATTATTACATCACAGATTCCTATAGAATATAACAACAAATTGATTTATTTTCATATGATAGATAAAAAAACTGTAGATATTCAATAAGGCACATTTAGAACTAATTTTTAAAGTAATCAGGGTAATTTTTAAATACCTTTAAGAGCTCATTTTAACCTAATTTACATTTAAAATGTACAAATAATTTCTGTTTACATTGGAGGTACAACTTTTTAAAAACATGTTTTTTTTTTCTCAAAGATCACAATTTTGATTGTGTACCATCTGTACAAATTGAAAACATGACATTACATCTAAGAAACAACTAAAAGTACTTTTTAATTTTTACTGTACAAGATCTACGAGCTACAATCTAAGCTAAAGATTGGAGGGCTTAAGGTATCGCAATGCATGTGTGCAGTGTAGCATTATTGCAATGTTATAAATTTTTTGGTTTAGGGTTACTTTTAAGGAAATTGGATCATAGTCGAAAAATAAAATTAACTAAATGAACAATTAAATGAATAATTATCTAAGAACTAAGTGTAGATTTAAAACGTAGCTTGTGATCTATTGTAAGATTTTGTTAGCCATTTTTCAGAAATAACTAAGTAGTATTTTTAATAAAACTAAAGAAAAAATGCACTGTTTGTTGAATAACAAGCATTCAAAAAGAGACTAAAACATGGAGTACCTCTAAGCAACAACAAAAAAAGGTGCGTGAGTGTTTAGTTGGTCTTTATACTGCCATGTTTGGCCCTCTTCTCTGAGCTAGCTTGGCCAACTTGTTGAGACTTTCCAATCTTCCTTTCATCAGTGAACATAGGTAGCCTTTTTGGTGGGCCAATTTTTCTGGGACATTGAAATGTAGATCCGGACTCAACCCAAAGACTCCTTTTTAGTCTTGGTCACCTTATAGAGGTGTGAGAATCATTAAATCAGTAAATCACTTTGTAGAAAATGTACCAAAAGTAAATTTTTATTTGTTGTTTTTGGAAGAAACAATTATTGAGTACAAAACATTTGGACTGAATTTTATGCAATTGTTAACTGAATCTGTTTGGTTTGCTTGTCTGCATGTGTTTTCACTGGCTCAGCGAATCGAGGCATCGGATCTGAATGGAGGCAACCGTCATACGCTGGTGTCTCCGGTGCAGCACCCGTACGGCCTGACTCTGCTGGGGCCGCACATGTACTGGACAGATTGGCAGACCCGCAGTGTTCATCGAGCAGATAAAAGCAGTGGAGGAAATGCCATTACTGTCCGCTCCAACTTACCTGGACTCATGGATATCCAGGCACTTGACCGATCATCACTGTTGGGTATGAATGGATTTAGGGATTTTAACTACCTACCTACACCCCTTCATAATTAGGGATTTGTACATTATTACACAGTTTGTAATGCCTTCAGTTGAATATTTGATTGTTTTAAATATGTACTTTAAAGAACCCCTTCCAGTGCATGGTCTTGTGCCTGGTCATGCTGCTGTTTAGAAGGTTGAAATTAGTTCAAATTGTCCACAGCATCTTCTCACTTATTAATTTGCCTGTTTGAGTCCATCACTTGTTGCTGATCAATCTCTCTCTCTCTCTCTCTCTCTCTCTCTCTCTCTCCACCTCTCTCAATCTCCAGGTGTGAATAAATGTGGTCGCAGGAATGGTGGATGCTCGCATCTCTGTTTACCACGATATAACACCACATCATGTGCCTGCCCCACCGGGATCCTGTTGAAACCAGATGGGCAGTCTTGTGACGGCTTACCAGAAACCTTCCTGCTGTTCTCAAACCGCGTCAGCCTCCGGAGAATCTCTCTTGATACCCAAGACCACACTGATGTCTTTGTACCTATACCTGAATTACACAACGTGATCTCCCTGGATTATGACAGCGTGGACAGGAAGCTCTTCTATACAGACGTCTCTCTGGATGTTATCAGGTACACAGGGGAAGGCAATCAATAATCATTTCTGTAATCCCTCAACAGGTTCAACTATTGGACAGTTGTTTTCTGCCACAACACCAATCAATATTTTTATAACTCCAACCATTAATGCCGGACGTGTTGATGTAGATTAAATCAACATGTAAAAAAGAGGATTACCAGCAGTAAGAATGTCATCGAAAAACCTGCTTACAAACCACTTACTAGAGGTGGACATTTTTTCTTTGGTAGTCGATTTGGGAATGCAAGAATAGATACAACTAACTGAACAAATTTCTGTTTGTGCACTTGTAGAAGTTAGAGTGAAATATATACTCTATTCGTGTGTTACTGTATATCATCTAAATTATTTAATATTTATATTGATGTGTTAAATTTACCTGTTATGGTAAAAAAGCATACCAGGAAGACATTGTCCTGAAGATAATGCTTCAATGTTTTCCAGACGCGTGAATCTGGACGGAAGTGGAATGGAAACGGTGATCAGTCAGGGTCTGAAAACGACAGATGGACTCGCTGTGGATTGGGTTGCACGAAACATGTACTGGACAGACACCGGCCGAAACACCATTGAAGTGGCTCATTTGGATGGGACAGCTCGGAAAGTTCTGATCAATAACAGCTTGGATGAACCAAGAGCAATTGCAGTCTTTCCCAGCAAAGGGTGAGAATGAAACCGCAGAGCATCTAATTTTCAGGAATTTAAAAGACAAAAAATTATCTTGCAATTATTCAAAAATAAACTTTATCTGAATAACGACCACATCATCTTGTCCATATTGGACTATTGGGAAATGAGAAGGCAAACTCAGCGACCAAGAAAATGGTCACATAAGCTATATGAAATTCAACCTAAAGCTGGACAACACCATAAACCTGAGATCAGAAGGGAACTAGAAGGGAGTCATCAGTACTAGAAGCTGAGTAGGTCACGCGTGACTGACGTACAGTTTTTACTCAAAGGAGAAACTGCCTTAAAATGTAAACACTGTAAATGCAGACTCTCGATCAAACATCTGCTTATAGAATGCCTTGTATATGATTCCATGAGGAAACATCTGAAATCTGACAACTTTAATATACTTGTTTTAATAGTTGAGAAAATAAGAATTTTTAAGTAAGTTTTATTGTTATTATTATAAATGTAATTATTATTATTATAAGTATTATACCAAATATGACATATAGCTATAAGACAACCTGCGCTGTTGTTTTGGCTATAAACAAACAATTTTATGAAAATATTTAAGAAGACAACTGTTTCTCACATTTTCAACACAAAGTATGTTCATGTATACAGCATTTCACTAAGGGATTCCAAACCGTTATATAATTTGTAGAACATAATAGAATATAGTTTGATGGCTGTATGGAGATCCATTTTGAGTATGTCAAGTATTCAAGTCTACTCTGGCGGCTTCCTCTCGCCTGAGTTGCGCGTCCTATATAGATGAACATCCATCACCTTTACCCACAAAGAAACTGATAACATGATGCTTTATCTCATACAGTTTGTCTAATATAATAAAACTTAACTAACTATAGAAAATAACTATGATGAAAAATAAATGAAATTGTGGTTTAATTGTCAAATGAACCAAACAGAAAAAAAGTATCAAGATTTGTAATCTGTTTGTCCGATGCGCAGCTCAGATTTACAAGTAGGATGTCTTTGTTTAAGTTTCAATAGACACTCTTATCCTTCCATCATCAAAAAATGGGTTTTGGATGAACATTCGAAACATGCGTATGAATCTCTCACTGCCAGTTTTAGTTGTTGCATTAACTGTATGAAAATCCTATTGTGTGATTCAAAGAATGACAAATATTCCATATAATTCTGTATATTTCTTTTTAAAAATGTGTGTATTTTTGGTTTAGATTCCTGTTCTGGACAGACTGGGGTCATATAGCAAAGATCGAGAGAGCTTTTTTGGATGGCAGCGACAGAAAAGTGCTGATCAACACTGATCTGGGCTGGCCCAACGGACTCACACTCGACTATGACACTCGCAGGTGACGGAGAAATGTCAAATGTTCATATGTTTTGTTTTGAGTTTTTTTACTTTTTACTCACCCCAAAAAAAATCATACCTTTTAATCATATTGTATTGTGTGAATCCTATTAATCTATTAATAATCTATCTAATTAATCAATTCATATAATTAGTCACAGCCATTTACAGTTTTTTTTTTCTTAAATTTATAATTATGTTTATATTAGTTATTTTATTGTTCAGATCCTCAACAGAGTTGAAATGTTTGGTGGTGTTGTTGTGCAGGATCTTTTGGGTGGATGCTCACCTCGACCGCATTGAAAGTTCAGACTTGAACGGCAAACTGCGCCAAATCCTGATCAGTCCTGTCTCACACCCATTTGCCCTCACACAGGTACCGGTCAAGAGTGACCCTCACCCAACCCCCTCTCACCACCTACTCAACAAGTCTATCCCATTATCCCTGTTTCTTAATGGAGCTGCATGATTTTGGGTTAAATGCTTAGGAAAGAAATGTGCTTCTGGAGCTGTTAACAATAAAATAAAAATAAAAAATCAACAAATTTTTTTTTAATTAACTGAATTCTGAGAAATAGTTCTGTTCTGTTGTGGTAACTTTGTGTTATCTCTGATAATTAACCATTTTTATTGCTCACTGCTTTGTCAGTCAATTGTTGTGGTGTCATTGTCATGCACTGGAACATAATACTATGCTAAATTACATGGGATTGGTTATAAAACATATCAGTCTCATTGATGCATTTTGGCCAAAGAAGCTGCTATAAACTTCAGATCTTCCCTGAAGACTAAAACGAGATTACACATCGTGTGAGGAAGAAAACAGACAAAGAAAAATCATTCTGCCTGTCAAAATAAAAATCCCAACAAGCTGTTTGAGAGCTTGAATTTTAACACTTTTGAAACAGTATATTACTTCAGAAGCATATTTTAGCTTACTCTAAACCACACATGTCAAACTGAGTCCTTGGAGGGCCAACACACAACATATTTTCACAACAAACATAATTAATCATCTGATGTTGATTAATGTTGATCATCAATTAAGGCTTAATTGAAAGCTTGAGCGTTCTGTCTGTTGAAGTACAGTTCGGATAGAACTGTGACAGTTGATGCCCTCTAGGGATTCTGTTTAAAACCCCTGCCTAAATGAACATTTGTCCATTTTTTTATAGAAATTAAAAAATACTTTTGATAACCCAACTACTCAAATGGCCACAAATTAAAAATAAATAAAAAATGAAAAAGAAAAAGAAAGCTGGAAATTTTCATTTTTGCACTTCCTGCAAAACTTTAAAATAAGTTAAATAAAAAAATTCTCCAAAAAAATGTTAATGTCCAAATTCAAATCTTTAAAAAAAATATTAACCTGACCTTGAACTGATTATCTTTTCAAAATCTGTGTACGCCAAGCACATTCACCCTGAATTAATATCTTGTTGTTAAGAAAGCCCAAACAATCACACTGCTCCACCCCTGTTCATCCCCCCTTCCTCTGTTGTTTAACCTGTGCATGTTTTTTAACATCTTCCCATTTTTGACCCTCCTTTTCTTCCCATCTCTCTTTTTCTCCCCGTCTTTGTGTCCCCAGTTGAAACCGGTGTACTCTCCTTTAACCCCTCTCTCCCGAATCTCACAGCAAGAGCGCTGGATCTATTGGACCGACTGGCAGACCAAGTCTATCCAGCGTGTGGACAAGCACACGGGTCGCAGCAGGGAGACTGTGCTGGCCAATCTAGAGGGATTGATGGACATCATTGTGGTCTCTCCGCAGAGACAGAGCGGTAGATAATCATTTTGAATCAGATTTATACTTCATGGCTTAGTGGGTGCTCATGGGTTTTAAAATTAAGGGTCTTTAAAGTGGAATATTTTTGGATCAGTGGGCTTGGGGAAGCAATAACCATCTTAATCTCAACCGTCATGATATTTACCATTGCACTTCTTTTTTTCAAGAAATACTTTTAGTATTTGTACATTTACTATGGTTTTATTAATGAATTGAAAGTTTTATAATGTAACGCCATATCCTTCACCAATAGAAGATTTATTCCCACTTAGTAATAATTGATCAGACCAAAAATATGTTGTTTATTTTTCAGGTTGAAAACTCAGTTGTTTTTGGAGTCTTTAGTTTTTTTACATGCAAGGGAGCTAATTGGAGCTAACTGATGAGGTTTAAACTATGGATCTCAGACAAAGAAAGAATTGTTTATTGTGTAGTATGAGTCCGTTATTTAACAGATGTTTTTTATTCAAAGACACTTGCAGTGCATTAAAGATTCAGATTTCAACGATTCATGCTTTAACGTGAGGAGAATCAATGTTGTTTTAAGAGCTACTCTGCTGATTGCATTACAGGACTGTGTTGAAGATAGAACTTACTTTCTATTTTCTTGTCATTTTCAGTGTGTGTCTAAAAGTTTTTTTATTTTTTTCATTTTATGTGTTTCTTCATTTGGTGTTTGCGTCTATCCTCACTCAAGTCTTTTTTTTTTGTTTATCAGTATATTATTGAGGATTATTTGGTATGGGTTTTTACTACTTGAAATTTTTTTTTCTTTTTATGGTCTTTTCCAGCAATTGTCAGCATTTATTAGAAAAAAGTGTTCAAAACACGTTTATTTAATGTTCTTGAAAAGGCTCTTTTGATATTTGAAAATGGCTTCGGAATATTATTCTAAAATGTTTCTCATTTTTATTTCATCTTTTCTTACCACTATTAATATTGAATAAAATAAATGTACTCAATGCTGTATTTATCCACTCTACAACTGTGAAATGTGCTGTGTTTTAAGGAACAAACCTCTGTGGAGTGAATAACGGGGGCTGCACACACTTGTGTTTGGCAAGGAGCAGCAGCTTTGTGTGTGCGTGTCCGGATGAGCCAGATGGGAGAACCTGCTCCACAAGTGAGTTCAATTTAACAGTCACTGTGTTGGACTGAAATCAATTCAGTTGGTTTCGCTCAATTATTTTTTTGTTTTTTCATATTTTGAAATATACCAGTAATTATTGTTGTGGGTCAAAGGAGGAATACTAAAGGATTAGAAAGGTGAAAATCAGAGAAAGAGCACTTTGACGATACACGTGAGCATCCTCTGGGTGTGATTGATAACTCTCAGCCAAGGAAAATGGAAACGTATTCTTAACATAGATTATGTCTGAGTTACATCAGAGCCAGATATTAAGTGAAGGTCTGGAGATTTTGGTAGCTTTTTCTGGCCAAGGCCCTCATGAGGTCATTTGACTGACATGACAAACAACCACTCCCATGTCGTTTTGCATAGTGACATGTTTCGGGGCACAAAAAATGTCACCAATAATCTTGCGTAGCTTGTGAATCCAATGTTTAGTTGTTTTTTAAAATCACACATTTTCAATTCAAGTGATTGATATTTGACGTTCTTGATTGTACGCCTCCACGTTGTTTTGGATGAAAATAAACGAGTCAAACCACAACTTCAGGATTCTTGAAGTGTTTCCAACTTTCTGTACAAAATCATCAGACGTTTAGCTAGTGTTCCCCCACGTGTGACGTCTGAGACAAGAGTGACATAAACACGTGATAGTCAAAATTACAGTGTCCAACGTATGTGAATCAACAATCTATTTTTAAAAGAAACTGTACATAATTTATGTAGAACATTTTCTGAATCAACACATAAGTAAATAATGAAATTGGCCATTCATGCGATATTTACAAAATTATGGACACTCCTCGTCCCAAGGACTCCACAAACATAGACTTTTTAGTTTTTTTGACATTGAGGGCCAAGGTGTTTTGCATTGGACTCAAGTAACGAATATATGCTTAGGACCACTTATGATATAATGTAAACACTCCTGGCCTCATAATTTCACCTCCGATGCACCTCATTTTCATTTTTCAAAAAAAGTCCTCTGACGAGAAAAATCACAACCAATTATGGAAACCTCACACAATAGTCATTTCATCTTTTTTGTTTGTTTGTTTGATAGAGTTTGTTCTGAGCACCAACTTCAGCAGTTCAAGAACGAAACAGCAGATGTTACTGGTCAACCGCATAAAAATAAACACTTTTGCATTGCTGTCTTTACTTCAGTACGCATGCAGAAAATGTGTGTGAAGATGTTTAGGCCTAATATTGAATTTATTTACTTTTGAAATGGTCATTGTGCTTGTTAAATATAGAAGGGAAGAGTCTGAGAGGAAGTGAAGTTGAAGAGAGTAGGAGGTGAGAAAGGACAATGGGCTCTGGATTTGAACCTGGGTGCCAGATATACAGCTGCACTTTCGTGTCTTGCTCACTGACAGCTTTACCTTATATATTTTTTAATCAAATCGATTTCATATTGTTTGTGTTTGCTTTTTAGTATTGATTTAAAATATTTAGGACTATTCATTGTTTATTAACTATTTAATATAAACATGAATGATTCTAACTGAATGTACTTCAATTTAGCCAAACCCCTTTCATCAGTACACAAATAGCTAAAAAAAATGTCTTCCTATATTTGAACCTCCTCTTCTATTCAAGTTATTAAAATGTATTTGGTGTTTTCAAGTGAGTTAAATCCTGGTCAAATGTATTTGTTCCTGCAAACATTCAAATCTACCCCTCCCCGCACACACGCACACACAATCATATGCCTAGAGAATTTGGTTAGAGGGGTTAAAGAGTGTTGAATCCGCAACAAATAAACATTAGATTCGTGTGCTAAGCTTATGAATTGTATTAACTTTCAAGATAACACACACACACAGAACATCAGTGCCCTCCTTCTCAAATCATGCATCTCATTATGTCTGATGATCCTTATCATATATTTATTTCTCTGATTTAGTTTCAGGATATGTTCCCTCAGCACCAGAGAAGGATACAACAGGGACTCAAACACCCAGAAAACAGGCCACGGAGAGGCCCAATCAGAGTCAACCAGGGGCAAAGTGAGTGAAATAGCGCAGAATGGGAGATCTAAAATGACTTGCATAAGAAAAGGAATGTCTGCTTGAATGAGATCATGATGGTTTTATGTTCTCAGTTGTACAGATGCAGATCTCAACCGTGTGAACTGCATTGGAAACAATGTGGTTTCTGCTTCTCAGGGTAAAAAGTCATTGTTTGTGTTTCACTATGCTTTTCTTTTGAAAATCTCAATGCGTAGTCATTTAACTCTTTCACTGACTCATTTCTTTGAACAAAGAGGAGAGTCCTCACATCAGCTATGTGATTGGTGGAGCTCTTTCCATTCTGGCCATCCTGATTCTCATTGCTGCATTCTTCATTTACAGGTACGTATGCTACTTCTTCCATGGAACAGAACCATATCAGTTTTCTTATTTATTTAGAATATGTGTTTTGAATGACAATTATTGATTTGTACATCCTTACAAAAGAGGTTTTTTTTTTCAAACAAGCACACACAACTAATTGGTTACTCATAAAGTGTGTAATTCGTTTTCAAGATGGGGCAAAACAAATCCTATCAATTGTAAATAATGGCTTGTAACAGTGTACAACCAATACCTGGTAATTAATTACAAGCTAATTACTGATCTTGAAATATTTAAATCTGTTATCTGTTACTTTTCTCAGTGTATTTTTGTTAATTGTTTTAGGTTGCAAATAATAATAAAACTATATTGCAGATATCCTTACCTTGAGTTAGTAGTAACTCCTATTTGATCATGCAATATCTCTGTTTAATACATTTGTAGATATCTCTAAATTGTGTTTTAGTCAAATAACATTTGTAGACACTTGAATTTGAGTTATGCATTGTATGGAAAGAGTATTTAAAGTTAAACAGCTTGCTGTGCATGTGGCATACAGTGATTTAAGACCCAAACTTTGTTTCACAAATCTGTATTTTTACACACTTTTTACTGACAATCATATATGTTAGTTCAGGATTACTTACCTTTCAGATTTTGATTTAAAAACTCATACGAAACAGAACATCTTGTGCAAAACCAACAAAACTTAAATGTTTATGCATAATTTTGTATTTTTGCCATATATATTCTTTGCCTTTTCAGACACAAAAAATTCAAGTTTGCTGATCCTGGGATGAGTAATCTGACTTATAGCAACCCTTCATACAGAACATCCACTCAGGAGGTAAAAATAGAAACTGCTCAGAAGCCCTTGATGAACAACCCACTACGATACAAGAAAGAGGTATTGTTTATTAATCTTTTTCCAGATGATGTGCATTGTGAAATGTTTAGATCCAGCCATGCGTTTATTTCATCTTCTCCTCTGCAGCTCAATCACCCCTACAACTCCCTCTCTCCCTTCATCTTTTGACTTCCTGCTTTTCTTTTCATCACTATGGCAAGCAAGGTAGCTTGAGAAGGGTTCAAGTAGGCATTGTGATTTTGAGCAGCTTTAATGCTTGATCTGCAGTAACATACCTCATTTCTTGAGATGAGTGATTATTAGTCTGAAAATCGAAATACAGTGATGCCTCAAGATACGAAATTAATCTGTTCCGGGGTGGCCTTTGTGAGCTGAATTTTTTCATATGACTATGCAAGTGTTACATGTAAAATGTCTAATACATTCCAAGCCACAACAAAAAATTTACACAAAATTGAAAACAGACAAATAAACTAGGATTCTTCAATCCTAAAAAGTACACATTATTAATCTAATAAATAATAATAAAACAATGACAACAGAATAAAATAAATAAAAAATAATATCCCTTTTGAGTGAGATGATGTGAACATAAAAATACGCTTTGCCAAAAAAGCAACAAGAAAATATCCCCTAATTTATGACACCAACACAAAACCGAAAGTGTGTATGAAGGCAGGGAGAGCTATGCCGAGAAGACGTCATGGGGCATCAGGCAACCAATTAGAGAGCATGATACTACGCACGAACCTACAGTATCAGAGGCTAAAACTGGCCAATTGGAGAGCAGGATATTACACACAAAACACACAGCATCAGGGCTGGAAATAATTGATAGGAGAGCAGAATATTGTGCACAAACACACGGCATCAGGGCTGGAAATAATTCATAGGAGAGCAGAATATTGTGCACAAACACAAAGCATCAGGGCTGGAAATGATTCATAGGAGAGCAGAATATTGTGCACAAACACACAGCATCAGGGCTGGAATTGACCAATTGGAGAGCAGAACATTTGGTGGCGCGTTGAATGCAGTAGCGTGATGCCCAGTGTTGTCTTTCACTCGAACTCGAGTTTCATAGGTATTTCTAGTGCATGTTTTTCGTGTATGTGTTCATCTTGAAGCAAAGTGTTCTTTGGGTGGCCTATTGTATCTTGAATTTTCCGTAACTGGAGCATTCGTATCTCGAGGTACCACTGTAGTAAGAGTTTATGTTAAGCATGGTTTGTGGAATGCTGTGGTGTGCACTGAAAAGACAAACTGGGTGAGATTCAACAAAAGGCTTTGTTGAAATTATGCATATTCCTATAACAAGAGAGGACTTGAAAGTAGAATTTTTATTTTCATTGGCATCACTGCCATTTTTGGAGAGCAGTTTGTGGTATTGTTACAACAAAATTGGTGCATTATAGGCCACTAATTAACCTAAATGTTCTCAAGTCTACATTGCCTAAATCTAACAGAGACCTGCTGAATTTTCTCTCTATCTTTCTCTCATACCTTTGTTTAAATCTTTGTTCTTAGTCTAAAACACATAATAAGATATTATAAATGGTGAATTCTTTCTTTATCTGTTATTTCATATTTTCTGAAGAGGTCAGCAAAGTTATTTTGGAAACTCTGTTGTATATAAGAGCATAGTAGAGTCAGGAAAATATGTACAATTCTCTATACATTTTTTTTCCAGTTAATTATATTTTATATATCACTCTGATGTATCAGTCAGACTTGGTGCATGGGTGTGCGCCAGTGAAGACCCTGCCCACCAGGCAAAAAGTTGTTAAAAAAAAAAAAAAAAAAAACTATTTCTAAATACAATTCATCCAAAATGCAAAAGGGTTAACTCTAATGTATTTCAAATTAAAAACTAAATCTGAAAAAATTCTGTAAAGATTTCAATGAAATCATGTTCTCACCTCTCCAATCCATTGCTTTGTAGTTGCATCACGTGGTGTGGTATTACAGGTCAAAGTTAAATTCTGCTCATCTTTGTCATGACAGAGTGCAAAATCTCACACACAGGTTGGAACTTCTGGTTTTTCACTGTTGAATGCGATCCCATTGCAGTCAATGGAAATGTTTTCATAGTGTGACCGCATGAGGGAAGAGTTTCCTGGTTTGTAACACAATGCTCTTTTTTTGTGTGAGCTCTGGTTTCCTCTCACTGTCCATGATACATGGTCATATACAGGTCCCTACACAATTTAATTCATTTATTGCAGCCCAGATATTATTAATAACTTGAATATGTGAGTGTTGGAATTAAATAATTCTATGCCTCCACATCATGCTTTAAAACTGTAAGACCCATGACTAAGGATTGATTATTCCTTAAAATGATTTATTAAAAGGAAGCAATAGACTTATACAAGAGACAAAAGCCAAGAGGTGCAAACAATTCTCGAAAAATCGTAAAACAAAACAATAATTCAGAAAACACTGTAGAAAAAAAAGAACTATTCAGAAAACACAACAACAAATTCAAAAAACACAATAACAATAACGATGTTTTGATAACTGACAACTTGGAGCTGATTGGACGACGTTTCGAGCAGCACAAACAATCGGTTCTTGAATCTGTTGTTTTTGATAAATAATAAGATTATAATTACTGAAATGTATTTAATTATTTTCCCTTTCTGGTTGATCGTAATGTTGTGTTTTCTGAATTGTTCATTTGTTTTTGAATTTAGCATTGTGTTTTTTTTAATTGTTCATTTGTTTTCTTATTTGTTGGAGTGTCTGAAATGGTATTTCTTTTTTGATTTGTAACTGTGTTTTTTACATGTTATGTTGCTTGTATAATTGTTTTGCAGGGCATGTTTGAAGGTCTATTACATTTGTAATCATTGGCTGTCGTATGGTCTGTTATGAACCAAATACTTTATTTGTGGGATAATATTAGCAGAAATAATTATTTCATGGGGATTTCACGGGAGTGCTCCTATTGAATGTACGGGACAACACTAGTCTATTTAGTCTAATAAAACGAAAAAAATACATAGTATAAATCAGTAATTGCACATTTAAACTTGTAAAAAAAAATCACGATTGCGCAGGTTCCAGGAGCTGTGGACATGGGCTATACCACGGAGAAGATCCGCATTGTGGAGGGAGTGTGTCTGCTGTCGGGGGAGGAGGATCTGTATTGGGAAGATCTGCGACAGCTAAAGGTTCAGTGTCGCGGAGCTGGGCTTCACACCTGCATGCGCACAGAAACCGTCTCGCTGCAGACCAGCTCGGCCTCCCTTAACGACGGGGAAACTGAGCAGCTGCTGCAAGGAGAGTTATCCGAATGCTCCAGCATCAGCACCACGCTCACACACTCGCTCAATCACAGCACTGATCATCCCGACACCGGCTGGGGACGCCACCGACAGCCCTCCACTGAGAGCCAGGTCTGAATAAACTGTTTGACTCTTATAAAGGATAGTTGAAGGAGATCTGGTTGGTAAGTCATTGGAACCATATGAACTCTGAAAAAAGCACATGAGCATTATATGTTAAAATTACATATGAAACACAAATGGAAGGAGCTGTTGGGTGTTTCACATGCGACTGGTCGCTTGTTGATTTATTTGGAGCCACCAGCAGACTCAAGCATACCTGGAACATTTTTTTTTCTTTAACTTTTTTATGGAAGTGTTCCAAAGTATGTTAACTGTGCAGCCCTGCAGAAACAACCAGTCCGACCAGCACAATTAAGTGCTGTTTTGATACAGCTGTTGCAAATTAAAAATGCTAAATGAACATTAGTTTTGCTAAATTTTCAGCTGAAAAGCACAGCCACTTCATGGTCATGAAAATGTTGCTTCACGCTATTGTTTCACATTGAATTCAGTGTGATTGGAAACATACAAAACAGTAGTAACTGAGAAACAGACAGAGGAAATTTAAATGTAATGTTTAATTGTTTCATGAAAAGTGGCCCAATTTATAAATTTCTGAAAACGTTCCAAATACACATATTTTTAGTCATTATTTATTTGTATGTTTTTAGCTTTCAAAGAAGGAACCACCAGACACAAAAACATCTGAAACATAAGAAAGGAACAAAATTTACAGTATTTTGTATTGCAGGTCTTATGGAAAAGTTCCAAAAAAACGTATTTATTCCAACATGCTCCATATACTTTGCACGAATCTGCCCTTCCATAAGAGCTGGTATGACAAGCAAATCAATGTACAGTTTTGAAACCTCTTTTGTAAATTATAGCAGTGTAAGGAAAATGCATGTTAAATTCTAATCGAACATTGGTATGTGATATTTCTTTGGTGAAAATACTTGTTTTTAAATTTTGTACATTTTCTAAACAAACTTTCTTAATGGCTTCATTGGGATTACAAATGTGTGTTTATCCTCCAAAAAGCCTATAAACCAATGAACATAGAAAATTTTAAGTGGTTGTGGAACAAAGTATATCTATTTTATCTTAAAGACGGATTGGTTCATTTAAAATGGCTCAATTTTTATATTCTCAAATCTTTTAAATCAACTCATTTGATTTTTATCATTGATAAAACAAGAAATTGGTTTCTTGTCAAAGGTTTTTTTTTAATCAAATATGCAGAAAGCCCATGATGATTACGAAACTGTGTGGTTTTGGAACAATAAGGATTGTTGGTTATGATTTATTTTTTTGTTTTTAGCTTATGCATCTTAAACATAAGAAACTAAATTTACAGTATTTCATACAGTTCCTATGTAACTGTTCCAACATAGTATTTGTTCTGACAAGTTCCATGTGTGTTCTTCGAGTTATTCCTTCGCTTTGAGGTTGGTTAGCAAATCTTTTATTTGAACCGACTCAAGTCAGTTAAGCATTCATTGAAAAACATCTCTATGGTGTTAATTGGACATTGGTTTGTGACATTTTTGGGTGAAAAACTCTTTTTCTGTAGAAACAAGCTATTTAAATTGGTTTCAGTAGGTTTGGAAAATTTATATTTTCCTACAAAAGTAAACTAGTTGAACTTCACACATTTAGAGTGGTTTTGAACTAGGTATATTTAAATTACATCGAATTGTTTCTTGAAAAATATACGGAATAACAACATTTGTTTATATCATGAAATAGTTTCAAATCCACAAGCTTGAAATTTTAACACAAGAACCTTGAAATGCGTTTAATTGGAATGTATTTTAGTAGCAAGTTGGGAAGTGCATGAATTAGCAGTCTGGTTTTGGAATGATTTTATTTGTATTCTTTGACAAACCCTAATTTTAACATGTGATGCTCATCTGATGCACGTGTGAAACTTGGTTGGTTTGTACTTTCAGCTGGTGCATACATAACACCATAAACTTTAAAAACAAGAGACGGTGTGAGAGAGGAATTCGTCTGTGATGGTCTTTTTTTTTTTGTAAATGGTACAATGACAGTCATGCAGGAAAAACCCTGAAACTGTTTGTTTGGATCACGTCAGATCTCTTTTTGCACCTATCACATGACCTGGAGTTTTGGAGCCAGAGAACTCTACAAGTCAAACTCTTAGAAGACAAAGCCGATCAGGCTCAGCATCCAGGAGCTCTTCTTGCCATGATGAAATGTATTTATGAACTCTGTTCTTCCTTTTGGAAATTTCTTTTTTTTAATGAATAGACTTTTCTCGAAGTTGTTTGTGGGCTGATTAGACTCTGTGATGGTGACAAAGGACAGAAAACACCTACTCATGATAAAAATGGTTTGCTTTTCTTCTAATAAATCAGTCCGTTTTTAAGAATAGCAGCTCATATTTCAAAGACAACTCCTTTAATCTTGAAGATCAATTAAGAGTGCTGGTTAGAGGTTTGAATTAATTTTGAAATAATTTCTATGAATTCCCTGAAACAATAACAATGCATTTGTTACATTACAAAATGTTCTATAAAGTTATACAACCAGTTGTAAATACATATTCAAATCTATGTTATACATGCGGGTAAGTTTTTTTAAGCTTTTTTTTTGTTTACCTGATACTTTGAAGCTCTATAAGTCTTTTTCAAACAAGGGATTCGTTTGAGAGTGTCAGCGTTAATTCTTTAGTTTGAGAAAAGATGTCTGATAACAGAAGTAGACTTTTATATTTAAATAAAAATGTATTTTATTCTTTCATCTCGTTTCTCATACGTGAGTGCTTAGTTTTTACATTGAGGCTTTAAATAGGCTGCCAAACTTTTCCTTGAAATAAGATGTTCAGCCATCCCACTAAATTTGAAGTTTAATGCTGAGATTTCGCCTCAAAATCTTTGCTCTAAATACATTCAGATGCAAATCTCTTTCATGTTATTTAGGTTTTGCTCTATAAAAAAATTTGAAAAAAAAACTGAAGAAATCAGTTTGATTGCAGTTCTTTGTTTATTTGCTTAAATAAACTCTATAGCTGGTTCAGAAATTAAGTTATTAGAAATGCATCCTGTTTTGCAATATATAAAAAACATTTTTATATCATAAAGCTGTGTATGGAATCATTCAACTATTAAAAAATACAATTTTCTTCTTTTAAAAAATGTCTCTTGGTTGTAAAATTATTCTTTTTAAAAGCAGTACTGGATCAGTTTTACGTTTTGCAGTGGCACAATATAAAATAGCAGTTAATGATTAGCTTTGTAAATAAATAAGCTTGAGGACCACACTGAGCTAGATTAAATTGCAGTCTGCAGCAATTTTGAGCACAAATTGAGCAGTCTCAGTCCTGTTCACTGCAGAGAGGTTGTAGATTTGATTTATTTCAGCGGTAGTCACAGATGATTCTGCGATGGAAAATGACATGTTATGCAAATTAACAGGACAATTCCAAACTAGTCACAACCTCGTGTGAGAAATTTGCCTGTCTAGAATCTAGCTTAAATACCATTTTCAATTAGAACAGGAACTGTGAAAGGGCACAGACTGCCTCTTTAATCAAATACTTTACACTTTTTAATGCAGATTTTCTGTCTTATTTTGGATCAAGCTTGGTTTTTAACTTTTTTTATAAAACTGAGAATTTTTGCCTTTTCTTATTGTACATTTTGATGTTATATTGCGATTATTTGAGGATGTCTTTCAACTTATGTCTATGTGTTTTGAGTTTTTGAAAATGTCCTGGAGATTTTCCTGGAGTTTGCTTTTGCTGCTAAATCCTTCACAAGTTGAGGTTGTTTTTTTTGGCAGCTTTTTCTTTCTGAAAATCAAATCCGATTTTTACAGCTGAAATGGTCTTTAAATGTGTGTTGTTCTGAACAAAAATCTAGAATGAAGAATGTGTCAAGTCAACTTTTTCAAATGCAGCTTCTTTTTCCAGTTCAAAACCATTTATTTCAGGAGAATTCTTTAAATAAATCAATGTTTGACTTTAGCTACTGCCTCCTCCGTCGCAGGGTAAACAAGAGCGCAATGTTCTGAATGAACTTCTTCTGAGGTAAAGGTGTCCTGAGAGTGAGTGAATGGATTATTGGTCCCTTTCTTCGTATTCCATGTTTTTAGTGATTTAACCACTTGTGTTTGTAGGGTTGGTGCAGTTATTTAACGGAGTGCTCTTTGTCATATTTGATTTTTTCCCAGTTTTCTTTGAGTTGTAACTGCTGTAAGTTAACGGAGATATATTTATACTGTTTATCAGTTATCTGTGTGTGAGCGAGACTGTGAGAGAGTGTAAATACTGTGTGAAGATGATGTACTGTGTATGTAGTGTATCTTTGCCTTACTAACAAACTGTGTGTGACAGTGATTTTGCTTTTTTCTATCTTTAATATAAAATGGCATTTGCTTTTGAAAACAGATACTGTGGTTCGATCATTTCTCGATCAGTACACGTCTTTTAATCCTGATGTTTTTGTTTTCCCAATCTTTCACAATTTAGGGTGAAAGATTTTTTCTTTCTTTAGGTTGTCAGTGCTTTAGACATGGACCTGCTGTAAAGTAAAATCGCTTCATATTGGGTTCTATAGTTAAAGTCAGTGAGCTAAAGTTGCCGGACGTAATCAGTTTGAGAGAGCGAATCGAAACATCCCTGAAAACAGGCTATCAAAATGCTGAAAATACATATTACATGAATGAGTGTTTGCTTAAATTATTCAAATTTGAACTTTTTTTTTTTACAAATTTAACAAATTTCAGACAAAGTTTGTTTACTGATTTTAAAGAAAAGACTCCAGATAACATGGCTTCTTTTGTATGCTTTTAAATATAAGATTGAAAGAGGACACCTTTAATTAAATTTTTTTTTTACTTCTGAGGACTCACTCAATTTAAAGCCTTTTGTCCATTAAACTGGATAATTGTTATACAAAGTGGAGATTATTCAAATGAACTAACTTGTTTGGAATTAATTTTTAGATTGTGGATTATTTAGATCAACATTTCAGTTAAGCTTAAAAAAAATAGTTTAAAATAGCAAACTAAACATTGGGTTCCCCCAACTTAATAATGTTCAACGTTAAATATACAAATCATATTCAGCTTTGGAGTTTCTTCATTAAATAGCTGCCAGATTTTTCACAGCTCTTCGCAACTTTTGTCGTTTTCTAAAAACTGGAAAATTTTTCAGGTCTGATGGGGTTCAGTTTCATGTTGTGTTGTTCCGATATGTTGAGAATGGCGTGGTCTCTATTGTTCTTAATTATCTGCTCAATTCGATATAATTTGAATAAACCTGCACTTTCACATTTCTATGCCCAAATTACTCAAACTTTGTTGTATCTACCAGCTTAACATATGCAAAATTATGTGGTACTATTGAAAGTTTTCACTGCTTTCAGCAATCTAGCATCTCAGATTCTTGTTTTCTACACTGTCTTGAAAATCATAACAAGACAATGGGCCATGGGCTGGGTACTTGGACTGGAGGAGGCCCTGATACAAGACTGACTAAAATACAACAAAATATAGGTATTCTCACCCCATCTACCAATCAGAAATGTTCATCTGCAAACTTACTACAAAGACACTCAATCGTATGCAACACATTGTCAATAATACTCTCAACTAATATTATTGTGACAAAAAACAACATAATATAACAAAATAATTAATAATTTATATTAATTATTCAAGCCCCAATTTCTAAAATTAATCTGAAAACTTTTACCCATAACGCAGGCGTGTTACCCTTATGTGTTCCATGCCACTGTTATTTTGTGACGGGTGTCACTGATTTTTCTATCCATAACAATTATGGATATGCCCTCCTATTTGAAACATGGGGCATATGAGAATAAGTTTTATCCCATTTGATGTCACATTTACTGAGAACTCAGATTTGATGCAGTTAATAAGCTGAGGATTGTCTGTGTAAGTAATTTCACTTCACAGTGGTGTATACTTTGTCTACAGACAAATTTGTTTTAAATGCACAATATTTCGTTAATAAATGTTCCCACTGGTGTAAAAATGTAAATAATATAGTATTGTTTTATGGTCTCAAAAGTCTAAAAACCCGAGCAAAATAGAATTTTAATGTTGGCAGGTGTGTTGATTTAAGCCTGGAGAAAAACACTTCTATTTTTATAGGATAGGTACACTAAAATAGATTTCTTTCCAAAACATTTGTATGAAGAATGATCGCACAGTGTTGGATTAATTCCTTTATTGTTTTTTTTTTTTTTTTTTGTTCAGTTATTCATACTTCCATAAAACACTCCCTTACAAAAGGTGGCGATATAAAATAAAGAGATGTGATTCGCTCTTAAGCATGAAGAACATCTTTTGCGTTGTTCGCCCTCCAAACCTTAGACGGCGCTGTTGTTCTCTTCGCTTGCCACCAAATCAACGAAGAAAAAGGCAATACAAGAACTTAAACTTCGCTTGCGGCTTGTGTTAATCTAATTGAAGCAGTTAAATTATTGACGAGCAACCCTTTAACTTTTCTAAAAGCTTGTTCAATTTGACAGTACTTGTCATGAAAATGAGCGAGGGAAACAGCTCGACAGGTGAAGCTCATGTGAGGGAAGACGCTGTACGACTGTTGATAAAGCGAAAGGATGAAATCGAAGGGGAAATTAAAGCGTTTTACGACATATTAGCGACCGTAAGTTTCGTTTACCGCTAAATGATGTCTGTTTCGTGTGTTTATTTAAGTGCCTAACCTTCTTCGGTGCCGTCGTTTGATTGTTTAGGCAGGTGTAGGGATGGATGGCCCTCTGGTAGATGTTGAAGGCTTTCCTCGAGCAGATGTGGATTTATATCAGGTCCGAACAGCACGACACAGCATCTCCTGTGAGTAAACTACTTCCAAAAACCTGGAGAAATTATTAAAGTTGTTGGCAAATTGATAGTTTAAACAGAGATTCACATATTTATATAAGTGAGTAGCATTCTTGTTTCCATAGTGTTCTCTACCATCTGGTATTTTAATTTCAGTATATTTTGCGTTGGGGGAAAATTTACATTTTTAAAACCAATTACATAAATCCCCTAATAACTGCAGTTGAGGGAAAGCTGACAGGTTTTTCTCATTTGTGCCGTCCTTTATCTTTCCACCTTATATATATAATGTTACTGAATAAAGTACATTTTGTAAAAAAATGTTTATAAGGTTTACAGAATGATCACAAGGCTCTGATGGTGGAAATCGAAGAGGCTCTTCATCAGCTTCATGCTTCAGTGAGAGTCCAACAGAAGGACCAGGCACTCGGTGATCAGAGGGTGTCTATTCCTGCTGCATTTGCTTCGGTGGACATGGTGACTCACGGATCACCAGCATCACAAGCTGTGAGTTGAGTTTTCAGAATGGTTTGTTTAAAATAGAGCTATTATTAACACAATAGCAATCATCTAGTGATTTTTTTCTGTGCTGGTCCATTTGTCTCCGGGTATGCTGTCAGCTTGTGAAAGCTTGTGAGTGAAAGGCAGGGATACAAACTTGGTACGTGGTATGAACTCTGCTGTTGGTAGATGCTGAAGTTGATTTATTTTGCATGGCAAACTCGATTTCTAGTGGCCTGCTCACAACTCTACACAGTTTCACTTAAACCTGAATCGAACGTACCAGATGCAATCCTTGAAATAATTTTTTACACAGCAAGGGTTAAAATTGAATTGTTCAGGGCTATGGCTCTACAGGAATTGAGTTTGACACGAGGGACAACCTCCATCTTGATGCGTGATAGGGAGTGACTAATCTGCAGTTCCCAGAGTTGCCCCTTGAGGCTTACTCCAAAAGAGAGTAAGTTCTCCTTCACTCCTATGTTAAAACTGACCAACGTTTGGGCTGAAAAAAAACAAACATTTTTCCACACAATCCATTTCCTTCCATTAGGTGTGTTGATTCAGACCTCAAGTCCTTCAGCCAATCAGACGTTTTCTTTACGGCTATGTGCCGCCTTTTTTTGCATTTTCGAGTACTGGCTATACACATTTTCGGCTTCATCTGACTTCGCCAGTAACCTGTGGGTGATATCACGAACACTCTGTCATTGTTATATGCAGTCAATGGTTTGACACTGCTGGTGTAGAGGGTATGCAGTGGCCTCCCTTTCCCACTGCACCAAACCTCCTCCTGTCTAATTGAGTGGACTGAACTGGATCTTTATATGCATTGAATCTTTATATTGTGGATTGAGAATCATTGCAGTGATGTAAGATTTATTAAACCCTTTAACCTTTGGATTATATTTGACTGTATCCTCAAAAGTGACATTGTTTAGTAAATATTATTCGGTTTTTGATTACTTGTGGCAAAAAAAAACTGATTTTCCCCAGTTTCCACTAGAGAACTTATTGCAATATTTTCAACTTTGTAATATAGTCCTTGTATGCCAATCTGTCTGTTTTTATTCTTAGATCATATATCAATACTAGCTTAGATGAATTAAATTTTAGAAATTACCTGAGTACATTGATCAAATATATTATTAAGAATCTAATTTATGTTTTGCTAGAGAGAGGAAGGGAGAAATTCTGAAAATTATTGTGCTGAATAGTTGTTCTACTGAACCCATAATTTCCAATGTTTGCTCGAGGTAACATTTGCAGACACAGACGGTGATGTCATAAACATTTGTTGACCTTTGTTCAAGTGTGAACCAGTTCTTCCTTAGATGGGTAATTACCTATACAATATTGAAAACATTAGCCTGTGTAATTACCTCTAAATTATATCAAAAATTGAAAAATGTTTCCAAATGATAATTAAAAAAAAAATAAAAAATATCTGGTACTCAAATATACGTTGACTTTACGCTCCGTGGTAATGCATAAAAGTGCATTTGATTATTTAAAGGTAAGATAAAAATGATTAATATGAAGTTGAAACATGCATTGCCCTCATGGCTGGTGCTTGTTCTGCCAAACTGTTTGAAATTAAAATATTGTCTGTATAAAACTTGGACACGTGCTTCTCTTTCCGGATATCACGAGAGAAGGCGTTGCATTGTGGCTAGCGCATCACGTTCAGGGAAGGGAGGCTGCCCTGTCATGTCTGGCCGCGATGTTATAATGAAAGTTGTGTGATGGCATCATTGGTGCAAAAAAAAATTATTTTTAATAGGAACAACTTAGTTTTTTTGATCAGGAACTAAAAATCACTATAAAAGCTACTAAAAGTGATGTAAAGTGCAATACAATAGTCAGATTCACGTGTGCAGCTTGACTCCAGGTACAAAAATGGAGTTGTAAAAGAGTGATAAATTCTTGTTGGATTTTTTTGTCTTCTTGGATCAATGAGACATGTGTTTGTGTGTATACATATCTATCTAACATTAAACCAGCTACTGTTTCTTTTGTTTGTAGGGTTTGAGAGTTGGAGATCAGATTTTAGAGTTTGGCTCTGTAAACTCTCAAAACTTCAGGAATCTCCAAGACATCGCTTCTGTTGTACAACACAGTGAAGGGGTTTGTTCTGGGTTTTTCTCTTCAGTTAAGGAATCTCATTAAGGAATGTGAATAGTACTTAAATAAATACAGGGTTTTCGTAAAAAAAAATGTACCATGTTTGTCCATTTTGAAAAAATAAGGCAGGAAAAAATCATGTAAAATGTGAAGCAATTTGCGGTAGCTAATGTTGAAATAATAATGATGATAATAATAACAATGTAATTTTTAGTTTGGCTTTAACTGAATTTCCAGATCTTTAAGGGCTATGGAGCTCACCATTTGGTTTTCTTTCTCTTGAGTTAACCTGCTTCTTGAGTCTTGTACTTGATTTATTTGTTCAACTTTTTAAAGATTTCTCTTGCACCTGTTTTCTTGCAGAAATCTCTTCGTGTCGGGTTGTTCAGAAATGGGGAAGAACTGCGTCTGAATTTGACTCCGCAGAAGTGGTCTGGTCGAGGACTGCTCGGGTAAGTGGATGCTGTCTAGAATAGCTTGTTTTAGTTAGGGGCCAAATGTAGAACAGTTGGTTCAGGTGTGAACAAGATACATCATAGAAAAATATGAGCCACTGACATCTTAAACATGCAGGATTCCCTCACCTTTCAGTGCAATGAGTCCTAACACATACAGTTGCTGGTCAAATAGTTTGAATATATTACTAATTATTTCAGTAATTCCAAACTTGTTAATTGTACAAGTTAAACTTGTAAATTGTTTTTTTTTCAGTAGACATACTGATGTATTTAAAATGTTTAGGAAGTGCTGAAGCTTACATACTCTTCACATTGATTAATTACACAAGTCCATCATGTTTCTTTGATTAAATACAGATTATCAAAGTTATGATTTTATTTTTTTTAATCGCCCTGTATAATGAGCTAATTAACTCAAAACAACTGCCAACAGCCTTTAAATGATAAAATAAAGCAGATCTCAAAGCATGTTGTGAACAATAAGAGACTTCATCAAATTGGTTAAATAAAAAATGATAGGTTTAGGGATTACTATTATTGTAGCTCAAAAGATTTAATCACAGATTCAGGAACTGAACTCAAGGGTTTTTTTTTTTTATTATTATAGTTTTTTTTTTCTTCATAAATGAAGGTGCATTGCAAAGTGATTTTAATGTGAGGAAGTATGTGCCATGTCTTTTAGACAGTTTAGGAAAAGCATTTACATGTGCTAAAAAATTTCAATTTTCTTCTTTCATACAGTTTTATGCTCTCTCCCTGAATATTACACTCCCTTTATATGGGATTTGCTTTGTCAGATTTGTGATTAAAGTATAACGTTCCTGTTAGGTGCTTGTGTTTAATTTATTTTTTTATCCAGCTAGAGACAAAATACTACATAAAAAGAGACATGAAGTTTTGCTCAAATGCTCAATTCTTGTATTAAAATAGCCATACTGGCAACTAATTGGTTGTCTTCTTATGTCAATGAAAGTAACAAAATGTCAAAAATGAATGCTGTTCAATCTTTCTGTCTGTAGGTGCAACATAGTTCCTCTTCGAAGATGAGCAGCTAAAGTAAAAAGACCTGATTTTTTCAAGGAAAAGGGTCTCGACTACATTAGATTCACTTGTCATATGGTTAGCAAGCAAGGCAATCCATAATGGGATTTTTTCTTTGAAGTGCGTTAACTAGTTATATTCACTCATTTATATCGAGACAAACAGAACAGTGTATTATTGAAAAAAATTCGATTAAGCACATTTCTATTCTTGAATATTATAATCTGCTGTTTCAACCAGATTACAAATGTTTGTTTTATGTAGCATAAATCTGCTTCTATAAATGACTTTGTATGGAAAACAAAATAAAGAATTTCATTATTTTGAGTGATTATTTTATTCATTTCTGTAAATATTACCAATTGATATTATTGGTTGAATGATTATTTAGGTTATTGTTTGTTAAAAAAAAGGTCCATCTGGCAACACAGACAAAGTCTTGAAAGGGTTGGAGACCTTCAGAATGTACACTGCCTTGTAAATTTGTGGATCATTTAAGATATTTGTTTTTTTAACGATACAATGGTGATCAAATACAATGATTTGTTTGTAGAAACATTTATTTTCGTCATCCCACTTTCACATTCATATTAGTATTCAAACAAACTAGAATTTGAGAACCTGGCAACTCTGATCAGGAAGGAAAGACGCAGTATTTCACGCGTTTCCCGGTCCCGGATGCAGATCCGCCGCCATATTTAGAGCTGCATCGCCGGGTGGATACAGCAAGCATCCATAGCCCTTTCTCCACTAAAAGCTGAAATAAATAGTTTAACATCATTTGACACTCGTTCTGATATCCTAACTTAAACAGACACACGTCGTTTTTGAGTTGTTTTGCTTCCACCTGCTCCCGAACCCTTTCCAAAAATGGCAGATCGTGAGCACTTGGTTTATCAAGCTAAATTAGCAGAACAAGCTGAGAGATACGATGGTGAGTAGATGTTTACGGTGTACCGCAGCTATTACAACACGTTCTGCGTTAACGTATAGTTTAATTAAACAATACAATTTCGTTTGGGATGCAGTGATTACATTGAAATGAAAGGTAAAACCTTGAACAGCCAAGCACGTGTTTCTCTCGATGCTAACCTGCGTTAACCGTGACATTCTGCTTTAGAAGCGGGAGGAGAAGATTGCTAATGTTCCCTTGTTTCTAGAACGTTAGAGGTAAGATTAGATAGGTGCACAATAGTAATATAATTACAGGTATGGTTTTAATCTTCATTATCGTAGACAAAACGTGGTTTAAATGAGTAACAGAAATGGTTACATTAACAATAGTTAGCATCAAATTGGCTGGTTTTGATTATGAGCTAAACCAAGGAGGTAAAGAATTTACTCCAACGTGTAACGTTACTGTAATGTAATCTGTAAATACTTCCGGACTACTATTTATATGTGTTCTGTTTATCCCTATAAAATGTGCAAATGTTTTTGATCCTTTATTTTGTATACAATATCGAAAACGAAATTCGGTGTATCGCATTATTTGCCGCTTTTATATGGCTTTCACCAGTTTTGTAATTCCACACGTTGAAATGATTTTTTTAGACGTCTCTGAAGAGTGACGTGAGAGAGCTCATCCCTCATGAGGAATGCAGGGCGGTGCCTCACTTTTACTCATCACTTTAAAAACACAGCACTGAAATACTCCCAGAATGAGACCCTCCCCAAGAGCCCCACCAAATAGCTCATGCTGGCTGTCATAGTTTTATGAGTGTCGTTTTTTAGTTAGGACTTGTTAAATTATGTTTTTTCACCATAGAGTTGTAGTAGGCATATATGATAAATATTTATCTTTAATACTACCTGTAGTTTTATGAAAATTCCATAGCCTAATAACAGAACCCAACATGATGGAAAAATACAAATACATACAAGCAGCCTCACGAATAACCCACTTCTACTGTTAAAATCTCCAGTTAACCGACTAAAGAACATTTTGAAAATGTTTAGGTTGCCACAAATTATTATTATTATGTAGTTACTATTCGAAGTTATTAGAATCATCACGGATCATTTCACATTTGTGAATGAATTATACAATAGAACAAATGACATTAGTACTGTTAATGTTACATACAGCAATCAATGCTGCAAGTGAAGTTATTATGAATGTTTAACAAGAAATGGAAACAGTGACATCAATTACTAAATTTAGGCCTACTTCAGTTTTAGTTGTCAAAACATTTTTTTAGAAAATGTGCTAGCTATGAGGACATACATTATTCTTTAGCAAAGGAAACTTGCCATATGGATGGAGACCACATTGTTTAGTGGTCCCTATTTTTTATTTGGCCATGTCACACAAAGGTGTTTAAATTTTATATTGCTGGATTTTTAAAAATTACTATTATGAATAAATAGTTGGTGTTAGAATATCATGGTGTAACTGACTTGAATAATTTTATGGATTAGAATCTGGCCCCCGCCCTTCTCCGCCTCTGTCCGCTCATTTCAGGGGTGGCCCACTTTTTTTCCACACCTTTTCAGTAGCCGGTAGAAGTCTATTTGCCTGCTGTGAAATAACAAATACTGAAATCTGAACCTTTTGATCTAGAAATGGTTGAGTGGATGAAGAACGTGGCTGGGAAGGATGTGGATCTGTCGGTAGAGGAGAGAAATTTGCTATCAGTGGCCTATAAGAATGTGATTGGAGCACGCAGAGCCTCCTGGAGGATCATCAGCAGCATTGAGCAGAAAGAAGAGAGCAAAGGAGCAGCCGACAAACTCAAGATGATCCGCGAATACAGACAAACGGTGAGGATGCATTGTGACCATGTGAAATCTGAGCAGATTGTTGCCTTTTTTCTTTTATTGTAAAGATAAATCTTTAATGTAGACATCTGTCTTATTTTTTATCTTCGTAATATTGGGTGTGCCACTGGCCACTGGCATGGGCGTAAATCTCATTTAGCAGCAGACGGGGGCATTCAATACAAAATTTCTCATGTCAAAGTTTTGAAGGGGAACACAAATAGTAGTTAATTGAATTTTAATATATGTCAACAATGAAAAAATAATTCTATCATGAGTCATCAGAAATAAAACAGTTCTAAAGAAATGTGTAATTCCGAGCCAAAGATATAAAAAATGTAAGCAATCCAAGTCACCTATTTATTTCCAATTTATTCGAAGAAAATCTTAAAAAATAAAAATAAAAATCATGACACATATTGCTCAACAAAAACAGAAAACAAAATGCATCATGTAATTACATGAGAATGTTAAGTAACACTTTACATATCACGAAATAATAATATTGTCACAGTTTTGAAGCTCCAGCATGCATTATGGAAATAAATCAGCCTGGCAGCCAAACACTTGAAGTTAAATTTAGTTTTGGATGAAGGTGGGGCTTTCCTCTGAAACTCTTTCAGAAAACAGTCACGTCATGTTTGACAGACTGGTTGCTAAATGCGGACGTAAATAACCAATTAAACACAGGTTTGGTAGAATAATGACTCTCGTCATTGATCGTAAAGAAACACTAGATTAAACACTGCTGATTTGAAGTGAATAAAATTCAGTTCAACATTTACTAAGTCACAACCACCAAGGTCGTGTGGTGTGTAGAGCAGTACAGAGTGGTGGATAAACTGCTCTGGAGCAGGTGCGAGGCACTGAATGCAGGAAAGTAGGCTTAACCATCGTATAAAAGGGGAACTCAATCATTCTAAATGATTTTTAAGCGTTTTTCTTTGTAATTGCATAACATTTTTAGGTTTACATATGTTTACCCATGATTATTTTCAATGATTTGTGTTTGAAAATATACTACTTAATGATTAATTTATGTTGTAAAAATAGCATATCTGAATTGATCTAATGTTCACTTTGTTCATGCATTTATATTAACAATGAAGGAAAGGAATTAATTTTGGTCTTTTAATACATTTTAGTCAATTTACATTTCAAAACCTAGATTGCTTAAGACAGTAATTTCATTAAATTTACTTTGTGGAGATTCTTGATAAAATTTCTTCCATAAAGTAGATTTATATTTTTCTGTTGGAAAAATATGTATTGCAGTTATTTTTATACTTTTTTCATCTGAAAAAAAAAAAGTGTATTTTCTTATGAGTCAGAACCATAACATGTTAATGTTAGCGTGTGGTTTCTCAGGACCTGTCCACACATACACGGTTATTTTGTAATTGCACTTTTTTAATGGTATTACGAAGTGCGTCCACACGTAACCGAAGCAGCATTTGCACTGTAACCGGGTTCATTTGAAAACGCCAGCCAGATTTTTTTCTGTCGTTCTCGTGTGGACATGATAACCGCACAAATTCTACCGGAGTTGTATGAGCTTTTTAACTGATGCAGCAGCATTTGCTCAGAGCTCCATACGAGTAATGGGGGACAGAGGGAGGGATTGCACTCCAGCTCTCTGTGCTAAGGCATATCTTCTGAGATGCACAGGACTACACAAGCACACAACATGCCCACAGAACACAACAAACACGTCAAACCATAACAATTTGTGTTCCTCTTGCAGACGCTGCAGATTTGTGTGTAAAGATGTTAAGATAAAGAATGTAAAAACAAATAGCCGAGTACGTGTTGACAGGGCCTCATGGGCACAAACTTGTACTATCCACAGAGAGGTTATCTGAGCAGAAGGGTTTATGTTTACATCCTCAAGAGGGCATCACACATATAATATAAAAGAATGGTCTACACTAGAGTTAACGTCACAGTGCTGCATGTTGTTTTTGTGGGTTATGAATCAATCTACTTACTGGATGTTTAAATGTTTGTTAACTTTACCAAGCAAGGTCCTGGCAGCAGAACTGACCAATCCTGTTATTTTAAATCAGCACAACATGAATTTTACTTTCATCATAGTCATAAGGCCACAATACATCACACCTTTGCTGTCTGAATGATGTCTGATAACTGTGACATGGCCAGCCATTTTTTAAATCTTTGTGTGCTTTGTCGAACAACTCTTAATAAGATACTAATAAGACAAGCTTCTGAATGTCTATATTCTCCTCTTCCACAATTTCTTCTTTGACTCTTCTTCACATTGTTCTTTACTGTTTCCTGTTTTGAGGTTGACCAAACACATGTATCAAGCGCCACCTGGTTGCTCTTGTATGCGCAATTGCACGTCATTAGAAGAGCCAACATTTATTGCTCGACTGCGTGATTTTAGTGCTGATCTTTTTTAATTCGCTGCCACACATCACTTGGTAAAATGTGTAAACTCAAATTTCACATTGTTTTGTCTAATGCAAAATATTTGACCAAAAATTAGTGTAAGTATGTAATGGCCTTAAAAGTATTTCATTCCAGAATTTTTCAATTTGCCATCCATTTCATTCACATGTAAATACCACAAGATTTGCAAATTATCAAACTAAATTCTGGTAAAACATGTTAAAATTTTATTTAGCTAATTATTCAGCTATTCACAAGTCTTTTTCGTGATTGTTAGATTTATTATTTTAGAATAGTAAGCTGTTAAGGGTGTGGTCTCCATCTTTATACACATCTTTGTTCTTTTTGAGCTCTGTGTTCTGTTAGTAGATGCTATTGTGGATGATTTACGCTCTTGTCTCCTCTTAACTGATGCAGGTTGAGAACGAGCTGAAATCTATTTGCAATGATATCCTGGATGTACTGGACAAACATCTCATTCCTGCAGCAAACACAGGAGAATCTAAAGTCTTCTATTACAAAATGTAAGATCAAAAGGGTATTTTGGGATTTATGTAATTTTTGTCTTGACAGAAGACTATGGAGTCTAAATTTGACCTTGTGCTGAAGGGGTCATGAACTGAGAAACTAAAATGGTAAAAGGAACACTTTTTTTGGATATGGGATAATTTTTCATAGACCCAAAATAATGAGAGAAATTGTGCTCTCGTTCTGGATTAATAGTCAAGTAACGTTTTGACAGCAAAATAGGCAAGTATACAAGATATCAGCCTGCAAAAGAAATTCACTTTGCTCGACAACAAAATACAAAAAACAAGCCAACATAGCTATGCAACTGGCCTTAAATCAACAAGGATACATTTTGTGCATCAGACTGTTGACAAATTAATTACTGGACTGTCAAACTGTTACTCATTGTCAATAACTAATGTTGATTACTGGCTAGCACAGAGTTCGTTATCCTTCAGTATGATCATGTAGTGTCCTCTTCAATATCTGTGTCACTGAAAAGCAAGTCCAGCTCAACCCTGACCTCCTCCCGCTCATCAGAGGAGGTCAGCAGAAGTGGCTTTTCAGTCCTGTAAGCCAGCTTTCTTTCATGCTACAAACATCCGGAATATTGCAGTTCCCTTAAGTGTTCAATCATTCTAATTTCAGAGATTGTAGAAGGATGTTCAGATCCCAGAAAACACATTTTTTTGTCGATTGTTTTACAAATAACATGAATGAATGTCCTACTGGTGGAAACAATTTTTTATTTTCACCGATTGCGATGTGGTTGATTTCTGTATGTTTAGCTTTTGTTCTTGTTATGTAGTTTTTTTTCTGAGCTCTGATCAACTGTGAGTAAAACTGCTTGCCAATAATACTAGTTCCTAAGTTTCAAAAGCTCCACCCATAGAAAATAGTTGAAAAATTGTTTTGTTCAGAATCTACCACATATGTATTATTAGGCCTAAATAAATAGTACAAATAAAAAATATATGCAATTCATGTCCTCTTTAAACCCTAGTTGATGTTTGTGCTTCCCTAGAATCTTAGCGGATTTTTGTTGGATAATTTCAAAGTAAACTAAAATAACATTAATGACATGCAAATGCTGAGAAACAACCACATGCTCTGGTTGTCCGACGTTTAGGATAACTTAACTTGATTAGTTTTACTTGATTATCTGTCTGTGACTTTCAGGAAGGGTGATTACCACCGGTACATGGCAGAGTTTGCCAGTGGTAATGACAGGAAGGAGGCGGCCGAGAACAGTCTGGTGGCATACAAAGCAGCCAGTGATATGGCTCTGACGGAGTTACCCCCCACACACCCCATCCGACTCGGCCTTGCTCTGAACTTCAGTGTCTTCTACTACGAGATACTCAATTCACCTGACCGGGCATGCAGGTCATTGTTCTACTTAATGAAAATATGATTATCTGAATGGGAGACAGGCTTTAAGACTTTAAATATGCCACTGTTTATAGGTTACCATTATATTACAAGATGCTTGCTGTTTAAAATTCAGAAATAAACTAGTTTATTGAAAGTTAACCTGGACATGAGCTTAAAACGTGATTATTTTAATAAGTAATTTTGCAGCTAGCAACCAGAATTGAGAGTTTTGAATGTATGTTTACCCCTGCCTGGCTTCTCTTCTACTCAGGCTGGCGAAGGCAGCGTTTGATGATGCAATTGCAGAGCTGGACACGCTGAGCGAGGAAAGTTACAAAGACTCAACACTCATCATGCAGCTGCTGAGAGACAACCTCACGCTCTGGACCTCCGACATTCAGGGAGACGGTATTAGTTTTACTTAACTTTTCTCTTATCTTCTGGGGTCTCACTAGATTATAAACAGCCCCTGTGTGTTTATACTGCGAATTATCAGATTAGGGTTTACTGTAGGTTTACAGATTGATGGAAGTGGTTATGTAGACACTAAATACAAGCTACCATATGATCTACTTGATTAGTAAAAAACACAAGCATGTTTAAAGAACTTCTGCTGCAGCAACTGACAAATAATGATAATCTCAGATCTCAAAGTTGCAATGACATAGTGGTGCCTTATTATGCTTGACACAGCTTTGCTGTGTTTAGACCACACAATTTTAGCTCCTAATTAACTTGCTAACAAATCGAAATTACAGGCAAATCAATGGTCATGAATGTGAGTGACACACATACAGTGTGAATTGTCAAAGATTTGATTTGAGGGATTTGTCAATAGTTCGCCAATATCCACAATATATTTGGCTTGCCTAATCAACTTTGACAGAAATCAACAGTGAGATTTTCAAACTCTTCTACTGTGTGCAGCTGCTGTCTGAACATCTATTTATTGGCATGGTGAGCATAATAATAGAGTTTCTAGCTTATTCTAGAACCACTTGTAACAGAATAAACTAGGTAACACGTGGCAAAATTATTTATTTACTTCCAACATGCAATTTGTTTTGCAAACTTCTTGCATTCTACCGTTATTGTTGATGGTGCCATTCTCAAATGTCTTTGGTGTTGCACATGTGACATGTGCATTGTTTTGATGTGAGACATGGTTTAAGTCGGTCGCTGATTTATGTAAAGCATGTAAGTGGAGTTTGAAACCTCCTGATGTCATTTTATCATTTAGTATGGACATCGCAGCAACTGAAAGCTACCCCTGCAGTGTGAAAATATATTTGACACGATTACCCTGAATACTGTGCTGTCTGAACACTGTTGTAGCCACAAGACCTCTCGGCCCCATGCATTTTTTAAACTGGGCCCTCCAACTAAATGGAGTCGTAGTGCCAACTTAACTTAACTTGAATAATGTGCAGTCGGGAAACGTTCAAACTTTTCCCATATATATTTAATGACGACTAAGAAAAAAACTTTTTAATTTGAGGATTTTTGCTATCTAAATATTAATGGTTAATTATAGTATGAAAATACAAAAATGACGAGAGCCATATCAGCCATATCATATAACATGTATAAAATGTATTTTAAAAATTTATATTTTAAAATCAAAATGTACTTATAACTGTGACACATAGATTGTAGAAAGGCACAGGCCATATCTCAAGTAATATATACATTTGTCAAAGCTAAAATTACCAAAAACAAGGGGGTGAATAGGCTTTGTGTTCTAGATTTAAATTATTGTAATAATTTTAAATGTTACTGTTCAAATTTGCTTTTCAGGTGAAGATCAAAGTAAAACGACACCACAGGATGCTGAGGAAGAAAAGCAGTGAGATTTGCTGCCAAACTGTTAATCTCTGTCATCTATCTCAGTGCTGTTTTACGTTGTTTTCTATCAGTTTCTCATTCTATTTTCTTTTTTTATGGCAACTTTTTTCATTCATATGATCAACCATCAGTATATTAGAGTTTAATTCTCTTTGAATATATTACAAGTATCATTCATTATCCTGATTCAAAGCTGAATTTGAAAAGTCAGCCTTCAGACACATGGAGAATAGAAATTATGTAAGGCTGTTATTATTTGCCCAGAATGGATTTGTTTTTAGCGCTCTGTAATACTTTGATTAAAAGACTCGTTTTTAAAACTGCTTTGACAGACTTGCTAAACGTTGCTTAATTCATCCTTGAACAGTAGGCGTGTATAGTTGCAAGCTAGAAGTGTTGAAATGTCACTATGTTCTTAATCAAATTAATGCTTTGAGTGTCAAAGACCTCAATCTTAAGAAGCACCATTTCCTATTTCAAGCTTTTAGCTGATAATGTACGTTTCCAGTTGGGGTGAAGATTTATTTCGATATCTTAAGGATTTTATATGAACTGCTTGCTTTAATTGGTGATGAGCTTAGCTATATGTTCCTTTAATAGACGAGTTTGCTTTCTCGTCATGGTGTTTTTTTTTTTCAGTTCACCTTGTTTTAGCTCTTGAATTGATTTCTAAAGGGGGCAAAAAATATATTTTTTTCGGTTTGATTTGTCTAATGGTGTTTTCGTTTGTGTTGAAATGACTTGAAGTTACCATAGTGCTTTTCTGAATATTTATGCGATTATTCGTAGGTGGCTACAGATCTTTCAGAGCTCTTTTGTTTTCAGAAAAGTGGGTGATTAAACGATCAGTTGCATTTGTAGTTTTCTGCATTAGAACATGAAGCATGTTACAGAGTTTCTTTTCTGACCTTTTAACAGCTGGTGAATAATGTTGACAGCAGTTGAGTGCATTAGCTTAATGCTAATTGATATCTTCCTTGCAATTAATAGAAAGTGTATGAGTCTGGAAACACTTAAGAATGAGGAAATCTAATGAACTTGATCATTTATCTTTGGGCATTAAATCCAGTTCGGGCAACGCTGGGATTTAACTAAAGTAACCCAAGCAAACCTAAAGCATGAAGTGCTCATTCATTGCCAATATTTGTTTAAAAACATCAAATTGTCATTTTAAATGAATGAAAATGCTGCTATGAATGTATTCTTAATGCAAGTGTTGGGTCAAATATAGCAGTGGTACACTTTTTGTAATTGAGTAATATTACTGTATGAACTGCCATTAACCAATTAGCTTTTACTGTAAAGGGTTATCACATGTTCTTTCACCAACTCTATACCTGTGGTTTTTCTCTTCATGTAACTCCTCGCTTTGATTCAGTGAATGTAATTTTGTATTATTGCTCAGTTTCTGTAAAGAAATCAATGATGGATTTTCATTTGGAGAGACTGCATGACTCCACATCCCAATAAAACACTACCGTTAACCCGCTCATGGGATTTTTTTTGGAGAAACACGCTTTTCAATGATTGGTAATCTTTAAAATAGCTGTAAATGTGTCTTGTTTTGCAATGAGTGATGTAACAAGCACTAAAAAAAACTGATAAAAGCTATTAAATAAACTTAAGCCGCAAACAGTTAGCCAGGTTTCAGCTGGTTACTCAGGAGTTATATCAGGGGCTATATCCAAGTGAAATAGAATGTAGGGAAAACATGAATTTGGGTTTATTAGTTGGGAGAATCCACAATTGCTATCATACATCTGTTACAGAACAAGAAAAATGGCTCCAAAATTGGATCCTAAACTGTAAAACTGCTTTAACACTCTTTGTTCACACTTCAAACCAGATAAAGACCTCTTTCATTTGAGGGGATGATAAGCCAAAAGAACCAAAAAGAATTGTTTAGAGAGGCTTTTCAATTACAATTATTGACTTTTTGGGCACATCATCATCTCTAAATGCTACATACACCTATGAGCAGTGTGAAATAATGCATGTGTACGTGCCTCAAGCCCAAAATAAAGGGTGTACATGAGAGCTCACACATCTGCTCATCTGCTTTTTTTTATCCTGTGTTCAGAGTACTTTAGAGACATAAGAGCCGCTGGATGCACACACACACATCGACTTACATCGAAATTGAGCATAAGAAGTTTATGGAGGAGAATGGTTGGTCAAGAAGACTTTCACGGAATAGAAAAGAAGCTTATTTTATTGGTGTCCAGATATATCCGATAAGTCCCATCAAATACAGACTATAAGGTGGAAATATGATGTGGCATATTATTGTTTTGAAATTTGGCATGTCACTAGATTCGTTCAACGGCAAGGAGTGTCATTGCAGCAACAGATATGTGAAAGTGCCCTGCAGAGAAGCCGGTGCAGAATTTACATTCACATATGTTCGCATAACCATCAAACCATGGCACTGATAACCTGAAGTAAACCTCACAAGGTTGTCCCATGGCTCAATTAGTTGTCATTTATGTGATCTGTTTTTGTGATTTTTACACAACAAATGAAACCATTCAATATTGTCTAATTAAACATCCAAACACCTTCATTTGAATAAAGAAATTGTGTTGCAGTTTAAGGGTGAGCATAAGACAAGCTGATGTTAGAGGATCTTTCAAAAAGTAACAAATATAGAAAAAATAATAAATTAAGATTCAGGTCAGTCAGTTTATGCTGATGTACCAGACTACCTCGAGCTCCAAATCACTGCTTGCAGCTATATTTTGTTTTGGATTTATAATGTCATTGATTAAAGAGCTACTCACAATCCCACTCACTTTCCAGTTAAGCATGGGCATATTCTTTTTGACAGTTAGATTGTTGGTTTTTGTGTATTATGACTTAAATGTATTATTCTTTTGTTGTGTTTTACTAGATTTTTTACTTTTTTTGAAAGTCTTGTGTCTGTTTGCATAAATGTTTCATTGCATACGCAGCAAAACATGGATATACTCAGGTCATTTTTGAGGTGGCAATTGCTATATATTTTTTAGATTTGTAAAGTTGATCAAGACTCAGCTGTTTTTCACTTTTTACTCTTTCACTGTTTTAAATTATGTTTCTAAGCATCCTGTGCGTCATTTGTGTTATCTTTTACAGCCAGGGGCAAATATTAAAACATGATGCACCAGGTCTTCGTTGCGTAAGAGACATGAGCTGGCAAAGTAAAATCAGTGATTGCCCTTGTCAATGTATTTATTTTATTAAGGAGCTATATAGTGGGCTACATATACAGTGATATTTTGGAATCATTATTAATGTTATTTAAACCCTGTTGTGAAAGTCAGTCAATGAACTGATGCAAGTGATATGCGACGGCAGACAGAAGGTGGCGCAAATTTGTACAAATTAACTGACTGAAAGCTACAAATGACAAGTTAACAAGGTTTACCCTGTAAAACCTCTCTCTCTCGAAGCGTCTTGTTAAAATCTTATTAGGGGCTTAAAAAGAATGCGTTATTTTCTCTCAAGTTTCTTGTTTTTGTTCATTCGCATTCTTTTTGTATCGTGTAATCGCTGAAAAAGGACCGCCTTTTCCCGCCTCACAGACATCTCTTCACTCCTCCAGCCCTCAGGAATCATCAAACACACACTTGTAGATCAGCAAAAGAACTGGTCCCGATCGTGCTCCTCGGACGGTGAAATAAAGATTTCTGAGCCAGTTTTTATTTATTTGCACCACCAAAACTTTGAAGGACTACTCTGATAAACTGGTGGAGACCTGAACCCAACAGCTGCAAGAACAGTAAGTTAAATTGCATTGATCCTAATTAGTTTTTAGTCGCCATTTAAGCCTCTTTTAAACCATACTTAACCGTGAGGTATAAAAGAAATGTTATTTTATTATGAAGTGGACGATAAATAACCGTTATTTAAAGCTTGTGGTTGCTTCTGGTGCATGCTGACACTTGGCGCGCTGTGAAGGTGTCCGTCAGCTCGCCTGTTCTCGAGGCAGAGTGCTGCAATGCTGTCGGATTGGGACACATTGCTGCTTTTTTTTTAGTCCGTGAGTCGAGCTCCAAATATGCATTTATCTTTTAGAGCATGGCGTTACACAATTCTGAATAACGTTACATTTTTAGGAATGACAGAATTGTTCTGACGTTCTGTGTTGAATGTACCTTCTTCCTGTTAAATCTCTTTTTACGAACATTTATCAACTATTTTTCGATCAATGACAAATCTACTTTTCCGTCCTCCAGACATTTCTACTAATATGTCATTCCATCACTCTTTCCAAGACCCTACTCGTCCATTCTTACAAGACTCCTTTCAATCAAATTTTCCATCTATCTGTCCATCCATCCATTTACTCCTATCCCATTTAATCTACACTTAATACACTTAATTTGTCATCCTTCCATCCATATATTAATCCATCCATCCTTTAACTTAAGATCCATTTATCCACTCCACTTGAGACCTCTTTACGCCTTCCTCAATCCATCTATCTATCCATTACTCTTTAGACCAATTAACTACTCCATATATCCATTGTATACACTTTTATCCCTTTATGCATCCATTCTTGATACCTTTCCATCTATTTATCCAAGACACTTTTATTAATATATTAAAGGCGCTTTTATCCATCTATTAAGTCAAGAAAATCTTGTCTATTCATCTATTCAAGACACTTTTATCCATCCGTCCATCCATTCGAGACTTTTATCCATCCAACCATCTATCCCAACAAGACATTTTTATCAATCCGTTTGTTCAAGACGCTTTCACCCCACTTTTCATCCACTCAAGACCCTTTTACTCCTCCATCCATCCATCCAGCAGGATTTTATCTGACTATCAATCAATCAGATACCATTTTACTCCTCTGTCCATCCTCTAATAGAAACACTACTTTATTTTCAAGAAATCTATCCATTATCAAGACCCTAATGATCCTCCATCCATACTTCCCTCCAATCAAGATGCTTGTATCCCTCCATCCATTCATGACCCTTTAACTCCTGCATTCATCCATACACTTTACTCTATAAAATTACTCCCAAGATCCTTAAACTCCTCAATTCACCCGTCCGTCCATCCAAAACCTTTTACAGCTCCATCCAATCAAGACCTTTTTACTCCTGTGTCCGTCCTCATCTGTTCTTTATAATCAGACTCTACTTTTCCTAAAAAAAATCAAGTTGACCATTAAAATTGCAGATCATTTTAATAGTAATGGATGAGTGGCCAATTATGTTTTAGTAGGATAGACACCTCTAAGTAAAATATTTCATTTAATACATTTTGCAAGCTGTCAAGGCTACACACTTTTCGTGTTGGGTTCTGTAAAGATTTTTCAGCTATTTGTCATGATTTTCACTTTTCTGCTCATTATTTCATGTACTGTTTTCTGCTCAGCAATCAATAACATGCCAATGACTCTGGTTACCAACTCAATTTTATTACCGTGGATCAATGGACAAGACGGGTATTTTCCCAAAGACCTATGAAAATAATTGACAGGTGATATGCAATGATAAAAAGCAACAAGCATTGACAGTAGACAAATTAATTAAAATAAGATTCAGGCTGAAGAATCTAGATCCTTTTTATGTGACAGAGCCAAACCAATAAAGATTTAGGATGAGGAAGAGTAGAGACTACAGCAGAGTTATGATTTAGGGTAGCGAAGAATTTTAAATATGCACTGGCATGTTTGTCATACATTACTTACCAGCAAATCCAAGAAGATAGCTGTGCATTGGAAATGAAATCTGGATACATTTCAAAACTTAAAAAAAGCAATGCTGCAGAGCTTTTTATAGCTGCAAGATCTGCAGAGAGAAGGGTCGCAATGAATGACTCATCAGCCACAACGGTAAAATGCGGTGAGGATTTTAAAAGATGAAGTTGCCTTTTGGTATCACTCAATTGTTTCAACCAATGACCCATTTTGGAAACAGGCTTGTTCCCAGGTGTTCATTTTGGTTGTGCTCACCCTTGTTTGATTTATTTTATCCACTGTGATACTTGTACGTTTTTAAGTTAAAAAGACATTCAAAAGAGTCTGTCCCTGCTGGAAGAAACCCTTACTGTTTACTTTCACTTTAGGAATGAAGAAAATGTCTTAAATGTTCCCTTTGTAAAAACAGTTTCCATGTTTTAAAAGTAAGCAATTCATAACATATCCTTATTAGGATGCAAGTTGTTTTGTTTAATTTCTTTGTTGTGCTATGTTAAATGCTCAGGTCTAGACAAAGTTAACACAGGAAATGCTGAAGGCTAAACAGAGATAAACACAACAAAACAACTTCCACACATGATAAAGCAACTGACAAATAAAGCAACATAACAACTGACATATATGATATGTTTTTGATAGGTAATTGTTTGATTAAATGTCAAATTAAATTAGCAAATATATTTAGTAAATAACAGCTTAATGGAGAGATCAGACTAGCTTCTAAGAAATCCGATACACACTTTAAAGGGCCCATGAAAGAGTAAATAAAAGTGGCTGAATCTTCAGCTGACTAAAGATGCCAAATTAAGCTAAAAAGACTTGTTATTATAGCACAAAACTTATTTTGAGAAAGTATTGTTTTTTTGCCTTTATAAATGGATAACAACTTTACTATAAAAATCTATAAATCGTATTTTGCTTAATACTGAATAGAATGAGTTTCTGTATATATTTATATATACTCTTATTTTAAGAGATTTTGCACCATATCATAAACTAAGAATTTAGTTGTTTTGTTCTTTTTTTAAGTATTATATCTTCTGTATATTAGATGCTTTTCTATACATCATTATTTACTAATACTTTTATTATAAATTATTTTATTATTTATAATAGTATTGTTTTTTCTTACATACTCAAATTCAAAATGCAATCTCTGTCACAGTGAGACACCATGGCTCTGTAATTTAATTGACACAGACAGACAGAAGCATGCAAATATGATTCTCAATCTCACACAAGCTCTCATTTTCTCTGTTAACAGTGTATGAGCCGGTTGTCAATGTTTATAAATGTGAGCCTCAAGGACGATGTTTGCATAACAACTATGCATCACCATAAGTCGGGAACAAATCTTCCAATATATACTATATTTAAATAAACTAAACAAAACTAATGTGTAAAGACAGAGGGGGGTACCCTCATTATTTTCTATTAAACACTGTTAAACAAATCTTTGATTGGGGTGTAATTACATCATGGCACAATATACTCAGAGAAGGCAAAACTATTGTGGAAGTATTTAATATAAATCATATAAGAGCATCACATATTTCCTCTGCAGTTTAAACTATAAGCTGTATATGGACTAATCAGGCACTTGATGTGGACAGTCCATCTGCTGCCTTTTAAGTTCAGCCTCAAGTGGCCAGTTGAGGAAATTTAATTTTAGACACGTCTGCATTGGTTTCAGAAGAAATGTTGGCTTGGTTTTAACACCAATCAAAATAGTAACAGACTAGAACATCGCTGTTTGTCAAAACTGATGAGCTGTAAAGCTTTTCACCATGTTTAAGCATGTTAGTTAGTAACAACAGCATCAAAACTCCTCACGTGTGAATACATCTAATAAATAACAATGAATGCTTGGTATTTTCTCCAATGGTTCCACATATTGTAAATGTTACTTCTGAAAAAAACTTGGCAGATGAATCCAGAGTGTCCTGTGCTGTTTTTGATTTAATGTTCCTTAAGTTGTGTTCACCATCATCCAAATTTTAATGTTGGTTGATATTTTTGGGAGAGGTGTAGAGATGTTTGACCTCCAAATATAGACTTTAAATAGTTTATAATTTTGTTTAGAGTTGTCTTTGGAAAACCACCCTTACATCAACATCTTTTTCTTCTTCAATGGAACTTGGGGGGGGCTTGCGGGTGCGTGCTTGTGTGTGTGTGCGTGTGTGTGCGTGTGTGTGAGATGATTTAATCAATAATATTATGTTTTGTTTTGCATTTTAGATGTATTAAAAAAATCTGTGTGACATATTGGCTAAAGTCACATATTTTCAACATATTTTACTATCAAGCGAGGATCATTTTTGGGGCATCCAATAGTTTTTCTTAAACCTGTGTCAATCTGATTGTAATCATTACACATATAGGCTGTCCTTATCTTTAAGTTTAACAATATTGCATTGTGAACTGCTGAAAAGAAATAGTCGAGCTGCTGCCTGGTTCTCAACTCCAGATAAAACTAAAATTAACCTAATTTATGGACAATTTACAAGTTCTCCAAGTGCTACAAATATGCTGTGAAAAGTATAGTGAATAAATAAATACCACATCTGAACCTCAAACAGTGCAATTGTATGTAGTGGGTATCCTTGTAATTTGTCAGATTTTACCCTTTAACTGTATTTAAATCAATTAAACCAAAATAAAAGATAATAATATTTGTTAGTGCACACCAATATTGGTAATAGTCAGTCTCTCGTTACAGCACTGAATGGGACATTAAACCATGAATCTTAGATCAGAAAAGGCAAGCTGATCTGTTAGCAAAAATCTGCAGTTTAAATACTCCATAAGTATTAAAAAGCTCAAAAGAATCGCATGAAGAGAAAACTTTTCAAAACTTTTTGGCTTTATATGCCTTATGAAACAGACGGTGTGAATATCAAACAGTTTTAATGCATCCGTTTGCCCCCATTATTCTTAGTGAAATATAAACACAAACAGTAGCTTCCTGCATTTGTTACCAACAGGAAACATCTGCACAGAGAGAGAAAGAGAGAGAAACCAACATTCTCTCTGCCTTCCATGATGCTTTCTCTCTCAGAACATATCTGTTCATCACTTTGAGCATATTTTTCTGTTGAATACAGCAGATAATATTCTGTTAAATGCTAGAACTCACTCATTAAGCAAAATGACTTGTTTATTCTTATTACAAGATGTGCAACAATATTTCTATTATTGTTCCACTGATGGTTAGCATAATGGGATAGTGGTTAAAACTGCTACTTGCTAAACAGGTTGTTTGTTCGACTGTTGGTACACTTTTCATAATGTTCTCCAAACCTTTACGGGTCTCCTTCCATCACCCAAAACATAAATGTCAAGTTGATGAGTTGCACCGCATTGTCCATCTTAGGAAATGTGAGAGTGAATAGTGCCATGTGTTGCTCTAGAGAGCTGTTCATGGTGTATTCTTTGTGTTTTGCACAAAGTTTACTCTATAATCATTGCTCTAAATATAGTTTGGGAGTTGGTTTTGAAGAGGAATTCATAAATAAATAATTTCTCATTGTTTACAGGCTATAGTAGAGACTTCAATGTCTGAATGAAAGTGTGAGGGTATGGGAAAGAGCATGCATGAGTGAGAGAGATTTCCTTTCATACCGCTGCTAAAGTTTTAGTCTCTGAGGTTTGTTTCCTCTTGAAAACCCCAAGCTGAACGGAACACACACTCCACAGGAGCGACTGAAATATTCAAAACACCGGACACATACACACATGCACACAAACATCAGCTCTCATAATCTTCGATTAAATCCCAGTGAGGATCAATAGTTGTCGGGTCTGTCACCAAGCAACAGAGGCTTTGGAAAACAGATGCTTACAGATCATGCACACGCACACACACTCACATGCCTAGAGAAAATGGTTAGAGTGGTTAGAGAGTGTTGTGTTCCCCATCAAATAAACATTAGACTCGTGTGCTAAGCTTATGAATTTTATTAAGTTTTAAGATGACACACGCATTTGGGCCGAATCTGGCTGAGATGGGTGAGTGTCAGGTAGATAGCCAGAGCTGTGACAACAGTACACAGTGCTTTTAATTGGGAAACATTGTGTGCAGAACATGAGCTAGTGGGCCAGACAAGATATTTAGTATTGGGCAGTTTTGGGGGCGCTTGACTTGGGGATTGGGACTCAATGTCCTTGCAATGGCCTGCAACTTTACTTTTTGGTTGAACTAAAAAAATATTCTGTAGGTCTGCAGAGTATAAGAGCAAGAGAGAGAGAGAGCTGCATTATGTCAAAATTTGCACTGACTAAAGGAAAAATTGCAGTTCTTGATTTCGTTCATGCTTGGTGTCAGCTGTAATGAAAAGCAGTTTTAAGCAGTTTTGTGAATCAAGGTCAAAGAAACACATTATTCTGTCAAATGTACTCTCCAATAACAATATTGTTATGTTGTTTTTTATGCTAAATTAATATAGTATAATATAAAACATCAGTTGGATATAGATATTTAAAAATGAAACAAAATGTTACACCTTATTTTTTTAAACCGTTGCTCTAGCCTTTGATGAAAATGAGACGTCAACAAACTAATGCCCTTAATTCCATTTTACAACAGTTCACAAAAGTTCGCCACATTTTAAATGTTCAAGTGCCCCACAAAATAAATAAAGTAGTTGTTGATTTTGACAAAAGCAGTAAATTAGTGCCCTGACTATCCTTTACAGTTATTGATTCAATAACAGTCTATTTTTGTTCCAGATATTTGCAAGCATTTGAATGTTGAGTCCACATGCAAAGCAGAAGAAACGAATGTGCATGGTTTTGACAACAAAAACAATCTTTACATAGATTATTATGACTTGTATCATAACTCCAATGCAGTCAATTGGTGTGTCCAGCCTTTCATCCTTTGACTTTTGGAACTGTTGATGTGAAAATGACTTGAAACATTTAGCACTGATTAATTTCTAATTACAAACAAATAATACAAATGTTTTTTACGGAAAGTTGTTATTAAAATATTTTTAAGCATAATTGTACCAAACCTTTTATGCATTTGATATGGAAATAGAACATATTGAAACTTTGTCACAAACATTTTCTTATAAAAATATAATTTATTTAAATGTAAAAGTAAAAAAAAAAAATGTTGAGAGCATTAAGCATTTTTAAAGTAGATTTCTTTTCTTCTGTATTAAATTTTTTTTGTATTGACATCCATTTGATGCGTGATCTGAGTTGAATTTAAACTTTTATGGGGTACCCTTCGAATCTGATGCGACACTGTCTTTAGAGTCTTCCATATCGGCTTAGATTTTAGTGAGGAGACCGACCAATGAAAGTTGGCTCTTGAGTGAGACATAAAAGAGCAGCGACGTGGGCATCGATACACACTCTCGTGGTGACCTCACGCCAGGAAATGGTGACGAAGAACAACGCGAGGAATAGGAGAAATCGCTAAAGTATGGACATTCAGAAGGTTGTTATGCTGGTGTTCAACCAATAAAAGTTGTTTGACAAAGACCACAAAGTTGAGTAGTGATGGGAAGTTTCATTCATTTTGATGCTTTAGTCTTTTGACTCCTGTTCATTTAACGGAATTATTTATTTGAACGATTAATTTATATCATTTTATATTTTTAACAATTTATAAAAAAAATTCCAAACTGTTATGAAAAAGACCAAAAAGTAGAGCAAAATACACAAATCTCAATTCAGATAGATGTTCAGATAGACCTTAAGGAGATGTCTGAACCAATTATTCCTTTACTTCACCATTCTGGAAGAAAATTTACAGAATACTGCATCTTTAAGCTGTGTACATGCTGAAGATAAAGTCTATGTATTCCATGTACACTGTAAAACGTAATTTGTTAGGTTTACTTAATTGAATTGTGTAAACTCTTTGTTTAATTCAGTTAAGCAATTGCAACTTTTTAAATCAAGTAATATTTACTAATAAGTGCATATTACTTTATGTAAAAAAGTTACAATTACTTAATTTAATTAAGGCAACGTGTTTGCACCAATCAATTATGTAAACCTAACAAAATACTTTTTACAGTGTATGCATTCTGATCTTGTGATGCTCTTGCGAATCTCCCATCATGCACTAATAATGAGATGGCTACTAAAGAAAACATTCCTTCTGTATACAAATATGATTTTACTCAAAACAACAATTGTAAATATATCGCAATAATTTGACCTAAATGAACAGTATTTAAAATAGCCAGCATACATTTTGTTGTAATTATTCACATGCTGTATTTACATGCACTGTCCGTAATGCACACTGTAATATTGATTTTACTTGATTTTTAGAGTCTGATGTTAGAGAAACTGATAGAGAAAAGATGTTAGAGTCTGACTGCTGTGCAAAGCCTTATCCAGCACATCCCAAAGATTCTCTATGGGGTTCAATTCTGGACTCGGTGGTTTCTGCAAACTCGTTTGATATTTTCACTGCTTGATGCAAGCCAATGATTTGATTCTCAAAGAGACTAACATCTTTTCCATGACCATGTGACGTGTGTCATAAGAAATGAGATGCATCTCATTTGCCAGCTGAAAGGGAGTTCTCCCATGCAGTAATTATATAATAGGAGCCTATTTGTTAGTTTAGTTTAATAAGTTAGTTTAATCCAGGTGGTGACTTTTTTTTGGCCAGGAAAGGTATTAATCTCAGCATATTCTACAGCATTGTGAGTGAAAATAAAGATTCCAGTATATACAACTCCATCATCCTCAGATAAATCAAGCTTGATGTTCAGGCGTTTAGCTCATTTGTTTCAGCTTGTCACCCGTCTGTCCTTTTCCCTCAGACTCCTCTATTACATCTATTATTCTCTCTTCTCCTGTCGATGAGGGCTGTAATTGAAAGTGTCCGCCCACCTTTCTGCACCACACACATACCCAGTCACATTGCACTATACAATGTAAATTTCTACAATATTGTAAATCAAGCTTGATGTAGCCTAATGGAGGCTTTTGTGGAGATGTGAAGATATCATTAACCATGATTTCACTTTTACAATTATTTAAATTTAGCTAAAAAATACGAATAAAGATGTTATTGCTACCTCAATCTGAGCATAATTAAGCCAGTCAGAACACTTGTGCAGCTATTCATTTGGACTGAAATTATTGTTACCATATATCCTGTTTTCTCTGTTTCTGAATTAATTTATTTCTTTACTTTTTTTTTTTCTGGTAGAATCTGGTTTGTATTTCCATTTAAAGGTTGATTCCAATGAGATCGGAGTGTGTTGCCATGGTTTCCTGATGGCAACCTTTGGTGGAGTAGAAGTGTGTCTGTGTGCTTGGACAGAACCAGGTCCTCTCACATGTCAAAGAACCAAAGAATTTTAGACAATAAGTGAAAATGGAAATTCGTTTTATGCAGGTTTCAAAGAGTGATGACATTTTTTTCACAGAGACTGCCTTTGTCGCGAGTACTGAGGAATTTATGTCTGAGTTTTGTGATAGTGTGTTCTTTTTTTGTGTGTCAATTGTAGGATGTGAAGACATGTGGGTTTCTATTTATAGACTAAGTTCAATGTTTCAAAGTTTATCAGCTGGGACATTAATGTCTTTCTTTTCCTGTAACGTGTAAACACCACACACATCTTAAACATGAAAACAACTAATATGTACAGAGACTGGACACTGAGACTGAAACATATGGTTACTATGAGAATGTTCTTATATGACTAAAGAAGAGTGTCACGTGTTGTGTTTTTTACAGCAATCCATCATGAATTAAAGCTTTTTCTTGAGTCCATGTGGTATATTGTGATAAAATGGTTTTATCACTTAATTGACATAAACCCATACTCTGTAATTCTTCTTCATATTCCCAAACTGTATGAATAAACCACAACCTTTATTTTTTACACCATTTGCGAATTTCATAAAATGATAATAATTTCAAAAGAAAAATAAATGGTTGAACCAAATACTTGAACTAAGACAAACACTGCAAAAAGTATAATTTTACAGCAACATTGTTAAGCTGTATTTTCATTAAATGTTTTTGCAGTACATTATTTTAATTGTACTGGTCTGCTCTGATTTTACTGTAATTTTCTAAGAATATACTCTTAATATCATGTTGTTTTCAGCACCACTTTGGAAGTTTACAAATAAATATAGTATTAGCAAAGAGTAAATGAATGTTGTATGGTTTAATAGAATATATCTGTTTACTGTAAAAATGCTGTAATTTAATTGGAACTTGATTATACTGAATTGTTATAAGCCATACTTTGTCATCGTTCATAGCATCTCTAAAAGTTTTGTGTGTTTATTTTACTGTGTTCAGCATACAAATTTTTATATCACATTATGATTCTGAAAAATTATGTACATCGTGAGACCAATTTCCTTTGTGATCGGTTGGTGTTCATTTAAAGTGGGCAAAAATATGTTTTCAATTCATTCACTTCCCCTCATATCCATTAAAATATATATACCTTTGCTATTATTGATTTTAATGTCAATGTTTTAATTTAAAAAATATTGTATTTCTGTCAATATTTTTTGCTGACTCCTGAGCTGTCAGTAAATTAAAAAAAGAAAATTTAATAATTTACAAGAAAACCAGTATAACTTCCCTTTTTATCGGCCAACTAGTCAAAACTATACTGAATCAAAACTGAATAACTGACACGCAAATTAATTTTCTTTTGTCTAAAACCTTTGCTAATCTCCATTGGCAGGTGGATAAAGAAGGAGACACGCGTCTAGACAGAAGCACACTAGAAAGGGAACAGTGAGTAAAGAACAGAGTGAGAGGATGGACACGTTACCAATGGAGACAGGAACAGTGGATGAACTGGTGGACATATGCATTGGATACTTTGGTGAGTCTGAGACCCAGCTCTTTTCCCCTTCATTGTGGACACGCCTCAAGTGAGCTGCAGCAGCCTTAAATAAAAATGGCTAGTATTACATGGACACATTTTATGAAATAAATCTGAAATTGTTTCTACAATTAATGTTCACAATGTTTGCTGTCTTTTTTTGTCATTTTTATTAATTGTTTTATTTATTTATTTTCAGATGGTGAAGGCTCTATAAAAAATCTTTCTTTTGTCCGAATGTTTCTCATGATGCACCCTTGGTATATATCCTCCATCGATCTGTCCAAAATGCTGCTGCGCAAGTATCCTTTTACTAAACATTTATGATTGTTATATATTATAACAAGTATCAATGGCAACTTAGGTTGCAGATGAATATTGGAGAAAACCCAAAATTGAAGAATTTGCTAATTTTAGGATTATTTCTGTGACTTAAAGAGGGAGTATAAACTGTCATTGTTTTAAGTGCACTTTTTTTTCTCAAAGAATGTAAATCTGTTATCCATAACCAATCTGCAGATCCCAGGAGGGCAATAGGGATGATATAAAGCACAAAATATGCCACCTTGTAAAGTAAGACTGGTTTCATTAAACAAATGTATGCTTCCAATTAGCTCAATTTCATCACAGTTTTGGTTAATTTGCAGATACTGGATTTTACAATTTCCAGCTGAGTTTGATTTGAACCCTGCTTTGGCTGATCAGATTCGAGATCTGAGAGAAAACCTGAACACCGAAGGCACTGAAACGCAGAGTCAACTCATCGATATAGAGAGTGTGTAAGTTTCTCTCTTACACATACCCCTCATTAAACCTTTCCCTCTCATTAAACCCTCTAGAGCTTTTTTATACATTACCTCTAAATAGTTGGAACATTTTGGCACCACATAAAATATTTTTTATGTTTTTATTTTTAAACATGTTTTCGTCACTATTTCCACTGTTTCATTTAATTTGTTCATTTAATTTGTATTTAAATGAATATGTACAAACATGATACTTAAATTTATTAATATGTCAACTTATTATAAGTATAATTGTATTATTTATGATGTTTTAAAAATAATGGCAAAGCATTTTAAATATTCATATTGAAATTATGTTTCAATTACCTTCTTCTGAAAATAAAAAAGGCATGTTCTAAAAAGTGGCTGATTCCTTGATTCTCTAGTGATCATCTGGCCCAGGTAATTCATGAGCTTTATTTAAATGTATTTCAGTAAGCTAATTAGGAAATTTCTGCTGAATATTCAATTTGAAAACAATCAAACAAACAAAAAACAGGAGAAGCCATTAAAAACGTTTTTCCCGTAGGATTGGATACTTCAAAAACAGCTGAACAACTTCAAAGGTGTAATTTAGGGTTGTACACTTTTTACAAATGGCAAAACCCAGCTGAGTAAAACAAACATGTGTCTTTAGGGATTTTTATTTCATGTTTCTCCATAAAAACTCATCAGCCAGGAATAACAACCCTGCTCGAGTCTGAAATAACATGTTTTTTCCCCTGTAGGCCCTCTTATAAATGGAAACGGCAAGTCACCCAAAGGGTCCCATCGATATCAAAAAGGCGTAAAATGTCTCTTTTGTTTGACCACCTGGACCCCTGTGAGCTGGCCGGACATCTGACCTATCTGGAGTACAAGTCCTTCTGCAAAATACTGGTATGGAATATAAACTACTCTATAAAGTTTTCCATTAACTAAACAAAGCTGGAATAATTAGTTTTTTTGAGTGGAGTAAGATCAGAACCCAATTGGTGAAAAGCATAAGTTCTCAGTAATCTATTTTGTTTTTTAACAGTAAACAGTCCAAAACAGATTAAGAAAACATAAATAACCCTTGATGGTGAAAACACTAAACTAAATATAATAACACAAACCACTAATAAAAAACATACTCTTACATTAAGCTTGCTCTTAAATTAAGCAAAAACTAAGAAAATAACAGGCAGCAATTGAGCTTACGTGATCTACAATAATGTATACTCATACAAAACAATCACAGAATGATAACCTCATCTACTACCAGTCACGGGACTCAATAAAGATCACATGACTGTTACAAAGAACTCAAACAGCAGGCATGTTCTCTGGAGCCCTTAAACATTAGAAGAGGCCTGAGACATATAGTCAGACAGAACACCCAACAAACAGAAGTCCTTCAGATATTTGCTCTTTTTTCTTTAATGTCATTTTTCATGTGATGATTTTAGAAGGTTGAATGTATGGTGTATTGTGCTTTATGGGCTTTATGCCATGCTTTTAAAGCAACATTGCAGTTTCCTTGCCATTCGTTTAAGCTCAAAGCTGACTGCCTTTGTGGTTTTGTTGTGGGCACTGAAAATCATTTCAAGCCACACTGGAGCACACAACTAGTCATTGAAAGCAAGAGTTAACAAAACATTTTTCTGACTCTACACTGTTGCTCAATGAACAGAAAGTAAAATTTGTATGATGTTAGATTTTTAGAAATGTATTATGTCCAAATCTAGAGCAATTTGGATTGTGCATGAGTGAGACTTCACTGCATTCCATCTGCTGTCTTTTGAAAGTGTTTCAGTCAATCAAACGATAACAGGATCCCTTCAGGTTGCAGTCACCTATTTTTGTCATCCTGATAAGGGGTTCAATGTTAGAATATGCAAAAGTTGTCACAAAATTGCACCGATTGGGCACTGGAATTGGACACAAAAGAAACACATCAAGCAGATATCCCAAATGTTTTAGTTTTTCTTTAATAAAGGAAGCACCAATAACAATAAAACTAATTCTAAGAATGAGGTCTTTTCTAAAGTTAAATACAAAAGTAAAAGTGGTTACACAGGAAAACAAAACTCCACAAGGGGAGAAAACAATATAGCAGAGCAACAGCAAAATGTATCCAAAATCACATTACTTGTAGAAGATCAAGAGGATTAGAAAACACAAGGCAGCACAACAGTGTCCAAACTCTAAAACTGAGTGAAGAAGAAGAACTATGAAGAAGAACTAAGGCAGAGGGAGGAATTACTGTATATGACAAAAGTTCTCTGAAATTGACAGTTATAAATGTGCTAGAAACTATACATTCCCAGAACATCCTCAGTGGCGTTAAGAACATTGTCAAGTAACCTTTCTTTCATTCTGGCAAGGTCTAATGTTGAGATCTGCAAAGGTTTAGGTTGTCATTGTTATGTGACCAACAGAGGACCAAATGTTGCTGTTTGACCACATCAATACAGGATGTTCCCTCATGAAAGGTACATTAATCCACAGTGCTCTCATAAACTAAGGAGAGCTTTTAAGAACTTCCTGAACTTTCTTACTATTGTTTTCCTGAATGTTATGTAAAGGTTGGGAACTTTTGTCATCTTTAGAGGACTTTTAGGGAACATTGTGAAAGTTGTGTCAAGGATAGCTGCTGTGAGGAAGGTCATCTGCATAGGTACATTTTTGAAGACCCTAATCTAGTAGTAATCTTAAAACTTTAAATTGAACAGGTATGACAAAGTACTGATCCCTGTGGGATAGGCAGACAATTGTTTAAAGTTTTGATAGTCTTTTCTTTAATTTTAGGAGAGTAAGAATGTATATGTTTTAATGAAGCTGACTTTAAAGTCAGCTCCAGCTTAGTTGCATTTATGGAGCTGACCACTATAGACCTCATATTGCAAGCTACAACCTTTGGTTTTACCTATAGGAGCTAATATCAAAGTATTGATAGGTAAAAATTGAGGCTTGCCCTAAAGGAAATAAATCACATAGACTCCCCATTGCAAATTGTTTTAGCAATTTAAAATATGATGAAAAAAGTGGTCCCCCTTTATTTACCCTTTTGACCTTTATTGACCTTAACTGTGAGGAAAATGTTTGTATTACTCATTATTTTACATATATTATGACTGATTTGATCATCTTATTTGATTAAGAGTGTGCTAACTTGAGTGACAGCACTTAGTGTGCATCTTTGGAAATGGCGTCTTTGCTTCACCCACGTCCCGTCTGTCAGCCTGTTCCCTAAAATCTGTGAGTGACACCTTGCCAAGTTGGTAACAATCACTTTAAGCTTCAAATTCACTGTATGTAACCAATGGGTAATGTCACATTACATTATACATACATTCATATACAGTCAGACGCTCATATGGTGCCACAGACTCAGGCTAGAAATCCAGCTCTCAACTTTTTCTCAAAGCCATTTTCCACCACTTTGTCACTGCATTCAATTTAAAAAATTTCTTGGTTTTAAGGTAAATGTATTTCTTTTTTTGGCCCAAAACAATTCTATACTTTACATTCCGACTGAAAATGGTCTATAGGTACAGAAATAACACTTTCTTGTCTGGCTTATATAGGTGTGTTTCAGTCTACTAACATCATTAGTGTGGACATGGTTATTTTATTAGGGTTAATGAAGTCCTAATTAATTCTGGATGTTTTGTCAGTTTCAGGATTATCATAGTTTTGTAATGCATGGCTGTACAGTGGACAACCCCATCCTGGAGAGGTTTATTACACTCTTCAATAGCGTCTCCCAGTGGATTCAACTGATGGTTCTGAGCAAACCCAGTGCACCACAAAGAGCCGCTGTCATCAAACACTTCATTCAAGTTGCACAGGTTAGGAAATGTTAAAATCCATCTAAATATAGCAGATGTTTTAGGCAAGTCTGAAAAATGTTGTCAAAATAATGGTGTGTTATAAAGAAACATTTAAACCAAATAAATCATTTCTGTACATTGGGCCTTCAAACCAGCATCAATTCCTATAGATAGCCTTGCACAGTCATGGATTGCTCATAATCAAACTGCTCTACCAACACATGTGCTAATGATCATAAATTGCATAAAGGTTGATGCTTGCCCATGAACTGAAACAGAAACAGTTGTGTAGGAGGTTTAAAACAGTTTTAGGAACAACCAAACTGTGCTAGCAATGTGAGGAAAGTTAGTTTCTTGTCATAACAAGATTGAGCACAGCAATAAGACACAAGGAAGTAGTTCCACAGTATCACTTTCAGACACAGATTTCAAAGCAAACTGGACCTTGAAGATGTGTACACAGTACTGTAATTATTACCTATTGTGTTTGTAACTATTCGCTTGATATGTTTGAATTAAAATAACATATCAAAGCACTATGCTAAATATTTTTTTATTTAAATATCAAAGAGAATTTGTAATACTATAGCTATAGTATTTTGCTCATTTTAATGAGCAGCAGTCAAAAACCGAGAGTGCTCAAGTGTAGGAGTCTCTCAAAAAAAGATAGACAGTGCAAAACCTTAAATGCCTCACTCTTCTCTTTTCCACTCAGGTGCTGCATCACACATGAGAAAAGCAATTAAAAAGTTTTAGCGCATTGTTTTGACAGCACAAGTATAGTTTCACAACAAAAGTTAAGTAGTTCAGTCAAATATTAACCCAAATATTCCCTTGCCAAGTGTAAAGTTTAAAGCGGTTGGAACTAAATAAACACTTTCCTGGTGTTTATATTAACATAGTGTCATTAGATTAGAGTAGTGTTACATTTAACACTGGGGCTGTGTTTATGAAGCCTTATCTACTTACACCAGTTGATTTAACATAGTGATTTTTGTTGTGTACAAACACATACACGTTATAACAACATATTTGTACAAACACATACACGTTATAACAACATATTTGAACATATTAAAGGATATTTGAAACCAGCAACAAAATATATCCTAAAAAGAAAGAATTGCTTTTTTCCATTATTCTCTCAAGTTTTTCCATTCTGAAACAGAACATAAGCTTGTTGTAAGCTCTTTATGTATTCTTCTACTTCTATCTCTCTATAGAAACTTTTGGAGCTGCAGAATTTCAACACACTAATGGCAGTTATCGGAGGCCTCAGTAACAGCTCCATCTCCAGGCTGAAAGAGACACATGCTCACATCAACAATGAGACAAATAAGGTGCATTTATACATCGTAAACTCTTCTTGTAATCTTTTTGTCACATTAATATCTATGTTTTGAAATTATTCATCTGTTTGAAAGGTGTGTTTTTGTTTAATGAAGTAAGGCTCGTTTTTAAACCTGTGGAAAATAAGCTTTAAAAAAATGTATTACGTTTTAGTAATTAAAGCACCAGTAAAAATGTTGATTATCAATTAATGTTTGCTTGTAAAATCGGCATCTTTTTATGAATTTTTCATACTAAATTATGCAATGAAAATGAACCTAGCCTTTATAGGTTCAGATTTAAAATGCTTAGAAGTTGATACGCAATTTATACAAGGAAAATTAAAGCTTATTAAAATTAAAGCATTATTTACATTTGCATTTTAACTAGGAGAGCCATTTTCAAAAAAATATATATAAATTAGGTGTCTAAAAAGAAAATAAGCATTAAGGAAGTATTAAGTGTGTTTTTCATCTAAATAATTGAGCGCTCATGTGAGGTTACACACCAGCCGAAAAAAAATGTTGTGTCACTGCGTCAGTTTCCAAGAAACGCTTTTTTTTCAGGCAGTGTAATCGGTCCCCCTGATTTTGTGACCAAAGGTACCTGCCACTTGTTGGTGCTATCGGCCCACAATATCCTCATTAGACAAACACAGAGAGAAAAAAGACCAAAAGAATTGTAATTAAAGCGACATAAAAACGATAAAAGAATGTTATTTTCAAGGAATGAGTGCTTTAACAGCAATCCGGAAGAGCTGTCCACTGTCTTATAGGGCTGGGCGATGTCAACCAATTTGGCACCTGCGATGTTTAATGAGAAACATTGCTGATGGACAATGGCATCGTCTCTAGGGGGTGCGGGAGGTACAGGGATTGTTGTATTGTATAATTAATTCATAACAAATTAATTATTTGAAGCCTGCCCGCATGGTCTTTTTTTTACCAATAAAAAAAACATAACACAGAAATTACCACCTATCAATCACTTTGTCCGTGGAACTCTGGCAGGAAGTGACAGAGGGATATGTGTCATTATAATGGTGTCGATAATTTTGCTTGGTAAAAAAGTAGTACACTCACCTATCTGGCAATACTTGGCTTAAGACAGAATGAAAGTGGACAGCCACGAGACACGTCTCAAGTGTTGTGGGGAGTGGAGCAGATCGAAGGCAATATCAATAACGCCACTGTGAGGATGAGACTCAAAGCAGCTTTGCTTGACCCAAGATACAGACTGGCTCACATGAAACTACCCCAGCTATATGCCTAAGCGCCACAAAATGGGTTGCTAAAATTGTGAGTTCGTCACCCCACCCTGCGCGAGTCAGTCACCGGCCCTGCACGAGTCAGAGACAAAGGGACTTCGAGTCTTACAGCAGCTGTGAAGGGACATACAATCTCTAATTCATATCAGAGATGTAATGTAATGATCGTACACTGCGATTAGAATCTGTTTTCTGTCTTACGTCAGCGAGGGATGGGCCTGAGCACATGCTTCAAATGAAGAGAATGTTTTTACAAACAACATTATAAAAGCCCAATTAAGCCCTCTTTGCTATGTGCAGCATTTTGCACACTTTCCAACTGAAACACACAGCTCACCTTTGTCTTTTAGTGTTCTATTAAATGATAAAAGAAAATTATCTTCAGCGAACAAGTGCTGTGAACGTGAAAGTGCTGTCATCCGATCTCTGAAAGTCTCATGCAGTCTATATATCAGAAGCTGGAGCTTTTTTCACAGCGTGAGAACAGAATGTCTACAGGACATATTATCGTTTATTTGTTACATAAAGGAATGAATAGGTGAAAAATGAATAAATGTGCATTCGAGTTTGTATTTTTTTTATATTTACAGACGTGTTCACTCTTCTTCTTTTGTATAAACAACCCTCACACACAAGGTTAGGTGCAGCTGTGCCACCATGTGGCCTGAGTTTACTTGCATTTTACAAAAACACCATCTAGAGTTGAGGAGAAGGTCTGTTCACTCATTATTGACCTCAGGAGCAAATACGCAGGCAGATGAAGGGTACAACTCCTACATGCAGCAAATCGCAGTCTATCTGCTGCTCAGACATTTAGGGTTCTCCAGAAAACACATAAAAAAATTATTGCTTTAAACTAACTAAAGAATGATTGCTGTAGCTGCATTATGTATATGTGAGGGATTTTTGGGTAATGTGTTTGCATGAAAGAAGGTTGACAATTGACATATGTGAAGGACTATTGGTGATTTTCTGTTCTGTTCATTGAACGGCACTGTTATTGGCAGGAGGTTTTTTATTAGAAAAGGTTTGGTGGGTACTCTTGAGGCTGTAACTAATTCAAGGGTATATGGGCAATGTAGTGTGAGATTTGTGCCCTCTACTGAGTTTAAATGGACATAAGGGCGGAAAGGTGGCGCAGTGGAGGAGTTGGTCATCCTGTAAGCAGAAGGTTTGCAATTCGATCCCCGCTAGGCAAACCATTTCACCTGCATTGCCCTGTATAGGTGTGTGAGACTGATGGGCTGTGGTTAGTGGTGGTCAGGAGGCCCTAGGCGCGGAATGGCAGCCACGTCCTGTCAGACTCCCCCAAGGTAGCTGATTTCTACTAAGGTAGCTTATCACCACAAGTGTGTGAATTTGAAGTGAACGAATACTGCTATGAACATTGTAAAGCATCTTTGAGCATATGGGAATGCGGAAAATCACTGTATAAATTGAAGACATTATTATTTATATTATATATAAGGATTCATGGAATTAGAAGTAATTTAAAAAAAATTACCCTAAATGTAAGCAATATTCTGGATCTCTCTTTCTCTCTCAGCTCTTTACCAGTTTGCTGGACATGCTGACATCGTCCTCAAACTACAGTCAGTATCGAAGACGTTTTGCAGAATGCACTGGTTTTCGTTTCCCAATCTTGGCCGTCAGTTTAAAGGACCTGATCGCTGTTCATGTTGCACTTCCTGACTGGTCTGACAAACAAAAAACTCAGGTAATAGTTATTATTAGTTATTTTCATTAAAAAAGGAAAAAACATTTCATTGAATAAATCTCTACAAAGTTTTACTGATTTGCTTATTCTCATTTACTTTTTGGTTAAGTTTTGAATACATTACCAATAATAACTACATTGTTCCAAGCCAGGAGTGTCCAAAGTTGGTTCTGGTTGGTCACAACTCTGCACATTTATATTCAACCATCATAAAACTCATCTGACAGCACTAAATATGATAAATATACAATCCAGAGCAGGGTGGCAACTCAATTGTGCAGGGCTATTACCATGTATGACCAGCACTTGACCCCCCACTATGAGCTGGTAACATTTTAAAATTAAGTAATTGTTAAAAAAAAAAACATTCATTTCTATTAAACAGGTGAACCTGACCAAAACACATTACCAATAATAACTACATTGTTCCAAGCCAGGAGTGTCCAAAGTTGGTTCTGGTTGGTCACAACTCTGCACATTTATATTCAACCATCATAAAACTCATCTGACAGCACTAAATATGATAAATATACAATCCAGAGCAGGGTGGCAACTCAATTGTGCAGGGCTACTACCATGTATGACCAGCACTTGACCCCCCACTATGAGCTGGTAACATTTTAAAATTAAGTAATTGTTAAAAAAAAAAACATTCATTTCTATTAAACAGGTGAACCTGACCAAAACCCAGCAGCTTTATGGAATCCTTCAGGAATTAACACTGGTGCAGAACCACCCTCCAAATATAGAAGCAAACATGGACCTGCTCAATCTGCTCACTGTGAGTACAAGTATGCATCAATGTGGGAAATTGAATGTTAAAGGTGTTCCAGTGCAACCAGTTTAAAGTTTACTCTTTAGTTTTCATGCTATTACATTGAAATGTGGATGTTTGAATGTAATGTGATTATAGCAGCTAACTAGAAAACATGAGTTAAATATGCTCAACAAATTAAGTCTCAGAAGTAGTAGAAAATAAAGGGATCTGCTTCACTATACTGACAAAGGCCCACTCAGATAGTTGACTGAATCCACTTACTCAAGAACACATACCAAAACAGTCTTAAAAATTTAACACAACTGCCTAAAATGACTTCTTGAAAATATGGCCATCAAAGACAGCAGAATAATGAACTTCTTCAGACCTGAGCAGCATGCTTATTGGCCATACTGGCTGCTATCTAACATTTATATTAATAATAAGTTATGGTGAGTTTCTGAAATAATTGTGCAAGATTAAGTGAATTCAAATTTCATGGAAGCTGCATTCTCTCAATAATGCATATTCAGTATATTCTGATTAAAAGGAGAGCAGGACGCTACTATTCTTAAGAGTGGTCTTTTATATATTGGATTTTTGACGTAAAAGATTTGTATCTCAAGGTTTCAAGCAATCAATCAATCAATCAAGTTTTTATGTAGCGCTTCTTTAGCAGTTGCTTTCAAAGCAGCTTCACAAAGTTCTAGTGTGGGTCAGGTAGAGTAAATAGGAATTCCCTCTGCGAGGTCCCTGGGAGCCTCGCTGACTGAATCAGGTGCTAGCCTCCTCCCCAGCATAAAGAATATGCAAACTTAATATCCATTGACGAACAGTTTGCTGTACCTATCAAAAAGGTATTTCAATAATATTTTCAGCCAAAACTGTAGGTTGCAATAATAAAACTATTAAATATTAGTTTATAAAGCAGACATTTTAAATGACATAAAATGAATTTTATGTATGTTAAAAACATTTTTGACTAGAGGGAACCTTTAATGAGTTTTGATGACCCCTATTTTATGATGAACATAAGAACTCTACTCAAACTGGATTTATCAACATTTTCGTGACTGAACACTTTTATGATTCTTAGGTTTCACTGGATCAGTATCACTCAGAAGAGGAGATCTATCAGCTTTCGTTACAGAGAGAACCCAGAGCAGCAAAACCCACGGTCAGTGGTCCACACATAAGTTTTTTCTTTTTCTGTGAAAGAATGGTGTCTGAGATAAACAAGAAGTTAATTTTCATTTGCATTACTGCCTGGGAAGACATGAAAACTCAATGAGCGTCCCTTTTATGGGTCCAAGAGTGCGTACATTTAAATATATCACAGGGATGATCACAGGACCAGACGAGAGAGACAAGAGGAATCAGGTATGTTGATGCCGATGAGTTAAGACAGTGGCCACAAAGATATGAGTAAAGACAGAAACCATATATAGGAAATGAGACAGATGCTACACAACCAGAAGACAAAGATGAAGCCACACAGCCAACAAATACACCTGAAGCCACACAGATGTCACACAGCCAGGAGATGAGATAAAAGGCAAACTTTCAAGAAATGGAACAGAAACCATACAGTAGACAAAAAGAGGCCACAGCTAGGAAATGAGACAGAACCAGAACTAAGAGATGAGACCTCAAACCAGAAAACTAGACAGACGCCACAGTGCCAAAAGACTTGACAGAACCCACTGAGCTCTGTGCTGGTAAGTGTTGTACATAATGTCTTCAGGATAATGTTAATATTTGCAGCAGAAGAGGATAATATTAATCCACCACACTCACACACAGCTAGAGTTAAACCGGTGAGTGATCACTGTTATGGGTGCATAGTATAGTATACCATGCTCAGAAGCAGATATATAGTGAATGTTTGGAGATGTAGCCCTGGATACCCCTCTGTTTATTGGCTGAAGGGAAACTGCTCCATGAGACAGACATCATCTTTAGGTGGAAATGATTCCTGCGGTCTCGACTGAAGCTTCTCTTCACACCATCTCACGAACCAGACTAGTCATATCTCTGATATGAACCTTTTGACAGGAAAATTTAGTGGTTGTTAACTTAAAAAAAAAATTCTTACTTCTACTTACTCTTTTTACTTCATTAATCATTTGTTATGATTTTTTTTTTCAAAATTACATTCTTAAGACATATTCTTTTTGATCATTTTAAAATGTAAATTTGTGCTTAATTGTAATATTACATTAAATGTGTTTGTTAAAAGGTAATTTCACTAAGATATACTATGTTTTATTCAATTTCTCCTGTTAAAACTGCTTGATATTGACTTCCATCTATTAAAAAGCAAGTATTTCAAATCTAGATTTTTTTGCTTAACAAAAAAGAATAAGATTTTAATTAAAAGGTATATTGCCAATTTTTTACTCATTGTCTTGTTGTTGATTCTTTTTTTTATTATTCGTTGTTCTTTTAGAACTCAACTCCTTCTCCCAGCTCAGCTCCTAGAAAACTCTCACTAATCGAAGACTGGGCTGTGTCAGTGAAACCTAAAGCAAATCCTGTCATCATCAGTAAACATATCCAGAAGATGGTGGATGTAAGAGATAACGGTCATATTTTTCAACTGCAATGATATTGATTTCACTTATTATAATACAAGTCAAGAAATACACTATGTTTTTCTAACTAGAACCTTATGCTCATTTGCAGTCTGTGTTCAAGAATTTTGACACAAATTGTGATGGCTTCATCTCACGAGAGGAGTTTGAGTCCATCAGGAATAACTTTCCATATCTCAGCAAATTTGGAGAACTTGACACCAATCAGTGAGTGTGTTGTTAACTTACATCAGCATCATGTCCTTGCATTCACAAGATAAAAATCATAAGTCTTTAAGGTACACTATGCAATACTAGAGGCAATTAGAAAAACAAATCGAGAACTGTTGTTTTTACACAGTGTGGCCACAAATCGAATCTGATTATGATAATGATTAATGATACAGTCCCATCTAAACTTCAGCCCAAGTCGCATGACTGGACAAAGACTAGACTAGACTAGTTTGACACAAGATGGGACTTCATTTAACACATATAGGTTATGTAGACACTATTTCTGAACCCACTAATGTTTTAATTTTACAAAATCAAGCTATTTTTTGTGAAAGCACTGAACAGATATGAACAGTTTCCCTCTGACTTATTTATGAAGGATAGTTTTTCAAGGCCAATAAATTGAAAATAGGTAGTATGATATTTTTTCTTTTTATATAAAATATCAACAGGTCCTAAGTACTTGAACACTTTTACATGAACATTTTTACATGAGGTTGATTTCTGCTGTAAACACAGACATCCAGTTTCTTTTTTACTTTTCATATAAACACTTTAATCCACATTCTAGCAGTTTATTTGTGTGTACATGTTCTTTTTGCACAGAGCCTGGAGCAGGCCGGGATAATAATAAGCTAAATATATAAAGCGCAACAACACATCTTAAAATACTTTACAATATAAACATTTTAGAAGTTTATTATTATTGTTTATTAACCTGATGTGTATTCTGTTATATCTGATAAAAATTATTTATATTTGTTATCTTTCTGTTAAATATATCTCCTTTAAGATTAACATCTATCACCAACAATCAATGTGTGTTGTCATCAATAGACATCTTGAATAATGATGGCAATCTTGCAGTTACACAATAACTACCTGACTCAGCGGCATTCAGAATTTTTCACCATTTTTATATTTATCTCTCAGGGATGGAAAGATAAGCAAGCAGGAGATGATTGAGTACTTCGTGAAGGCCAGTTCTTTGCTCAATTGTAAAATGGGCTTCATACACACATTCATGGAGACAACATATGTAAAACCAACATTCTGCGACCATTGCACTGGATTTGTGAGTATTTACAGAAACAAGAAATGTTTAACATGACATTTTACTCTTAAATATGTCAGATGTGCAGGGGAACTGATTTACAAATTTGGACTTAATTAAATAACATGAAGTAAGAACCTTTGCCACACATTTAACTCATCAGAAAACTAATAGGTATATATAAGTATTTATAAATATTCTAAAAGGCCACATTACAGTGTCTCCTGCTCACCATTAGCTGTTGTGTGGTGAGTGTTCTGGTGCAGAAGTGCAGCCATCACATCATCCAGGTACAGTGGTGCCTCAAAATACAAATGCTTCATGATACGGAAAAATGAAGATATGAAAGAAAAATCAATATATGAAAAAACGCATGAGAAATACATTTTTGCTATTTGAAATTTGGGCGAAAAACAACGCTGGGAAACACAATGACAGCATTCAACACTCCACCAAATGCTCGTGTGTAGTATTCTGTTCTTCTATTGGTCAGTTTTAGCACTGATGCTGCGTGTTTGTGCATAGTATATTATCATACTCTCCTATTGGTCAGCTGACACCTCATGACGTCTTCCCAGAGTAGCTGTCCCAGTCTTCATGCACACTTTCGGTTTCGTATTAGTTTCCAAAATTTGTGAATATTTTTGTGTTGCTTTTTTGCCAAAGCGTATTTTTATGTTCATAGCTCTCCTCTGCTATCATCTGTTTTCTTCCCCTACCTCCTCCTCCTTCACCACACCACCTCAATCGAAAAGTAATGGTTATTATTTTTCATTTATTTGATTCTGTTTTCATTGTTTAATTATTATTTAATAGATTTATAATGTGTACTTTTAAGGATATAAGACACCTAGTTTATATTTCTCTAGTTTCACATTTTATTTTACATTTTTAGTGTTGTTTCTGTGCGGCTTGGAGTGGATTAGGCATTTTACATGTTAAACCTGGTTCAACATACGAAAAATTCAGCTCACGAAGGCCACCCCGGAACGGATTAATTTTGCATCTTGAGGTATTACTGTAGTTGTGATGTGTGTCTAGAAAAGTGCTATATAAGTAAAAGGAAATATTATTAATATTATTATTATTCAGTTACACTTTTTGAAGCAAATTATGAGAATTAACGTTTTTTTTTGTCAAGTAATCACCTGCCATTTCTTCCTGCAAAATCCAGGATTAAATTGTAAAATGTGTGTGCATGAGTGTGTCCTCTGATGTTAGGTGTGAGTTTATGATGTTTCCGCTCTGTCTTTTATCTATTGTTTTCCTGCTTTGACTCTCACTCTCTTTGTTCATCCCTCTCTTGCTACCTCTGAAGCTCTGCCCTTCTTCTTTTTATTCTGCATATAATTGATCTCATCCTTGTGGCTTCTATTTTTGTGAGATATATATCTCACAGCTCGACACAAAATATTTCCACTTTCCCTCTGAAAGAGGTATAGAAACATTATTGTCAAGATTGACTCATTGATCACACCTGATTCTTTTGGTGTTTGATTGATTAGTTCTCTAACTACCCCAGCACATATAATCCCTTCTCTCCTGTCAAACTGCTTTATGAGTACTCATGTGATGCATGGTTTAGGTTCTTATAATTATTGATTGATTGATTGATTGATTGATTGATTGCCATTTATTTGTCACTACACTGTTACATGCAGCAAAATAAAACATGTTTGTTCCCAGAGTTGTTAATTGATAATGACTGTAAAGTGTAACTTCTCTCATGGCCTGCGGTCACCTAGCTAATTAGAAAACAATTTTTACTCCCTTTAGACTCAATATATACTTGAAAGCTTTCTGGATGAGATATGGCACAGAAATCCTGTAATGGAAGAGAAAGACCTGTTGAAGCAGTTTTGCGTGCGAAAGGAGTCCCTCAACTGTTAACTAATTGAATAATTGTGACAAACTAGTTTAATGTTTCATATCTTCTGTTTTGTTTTAAGATATGGGGATTTTATAAACAAGGATATAAGTGCAAAGGTAAGACGATCTCTCATAGCTTGTCTCCAAAATGCTATTTAATCCAAAATGTCATCTTATTTATTACTTTTTCTTTTGTTGTTTACAAACTGTTTAAATATGCTGTGTTTTGATGAAAGTTAAAAAATGTACTAGAGTTAATAACATTATAGATGTTCTTTTTCTATTTCTGGGTTTCATACAGTTAGTGTTTAACCATATACACAAAAACTTGTATTCCACAGAAACTGATTTTGAAGATAAAAAAAACTGACTTTAAATAGAATCATAAGCAATTTACTTATGCTTATGAATTTCCATGAATTTCACAACCTGAACCTTTAAATCACTCTTGTGTCTGGTAATTCTTCACATAAGCTTTTCAACTAATTCAAAGTTAGTATGGTTTTCATTTTCAAAGAGCATGTATAAGTTTAACTGTGTTATCCTAAATGATGTTTATTAAAGTACATCCAGTGTTGTAGTAGATAATTACCATCTCCATTTTTAAGTGTTTTCAGGTAGACTCATCAAGATTTAAAGTTTAATTTTCCTGAACCATTATGTAAATATTACAGAAAAATTATTTGGGTAAATCTCTCTTTCTGACTTTCTCTCTCCTTCTCTCTCTCTCGCTCTCTCTCTCTCCCTCCCTCTCTCAGTTTGTGGTGTGAATTGTCATAAGGCTTGTCATCACCGTCTGACACTTGAGTGCCGGAAAAGAACCAAGAGCATCAGCCATGAGACACCACCGTCATTACAATCCAGATCCTACAGCTTGCCTCTGCCCAGCAACACTCACTCAGGTACCCCAAACCTACGAGAATAAAATGGAATTCTATAGACATATAGAATATTCTAGATCAGTGGTTTTTAAACTGTGGTACGCACACCACTAGTGGCACTTGGAAACCTCTTGGTGGTACGCGAGCCGGCAGCTGTCATTACTGTGTTAGCGTGTGCTGAACAAAAATCGGCCGTTGGTATCTGACAGTGATGTGTGGGCCAATGTATAAACAAACCACACCCGACTGACGTTTTCAACTAACCCGCCCGCAAAAATATTGTACACAACTAATTTCTGTAAAAAGAAAATATTGTACATGACCAGCTTCCTGACCCAGTTTTTTTTTTCAAATGGTGTGCTCGCTGACGTGTTGCGCTCGCATGTGGTGCGAGAGTAGGCAGTTCTTGAGGCGAGCCATCATTTTCCATTTCAGCTGTCTAGATGCATAATATTATGGATGATTGCGATGTTTGTTGCGACCCTGCTTGAAGAATTCATCAGCAGGTCAACTGAGAGATGTATAGCTACAAGACGACTGATGAGATGTGAGAGAACTTGTCTTTCTAAGTGGTGCCTGCAGTCTCAAACAGGTTGATGTAGAACCAATTCCAGAAAGTTCTGAATAAAACTTCATTTTACGAAGCCAACATTTGTTGACGTCATGTCTCTAAGCGCGTCAGGGGAAGTTTGCATCTCTAGTTTTTCGGTGACAGAATTCTGATGGTTCTCTTACTGAGTTATTTTAAGTTTTTTTTTTCATTTAGTGATTTCTTGTTTTCATTATTTAGTTTTCCAACCATTTGCAATCTTTGCACCACCCGTATCACCCTGCTTGTATGGCTTCTTTTGTATTTCCCTAAATTTCTCATTTTTATTATTGGGTATTGGAGCATAAATGAATTTTTGTATTGAAATTAGTAGAGGGGTACCTCAATGTAGCTCACATATGTAACGTCTTTCCAATACATCATTAATGTACTGTTCAGATTGTTCATACAATTCATACATGTGCCTGAATTAAGATATGTGATTTTTTTTATTTGTGACATTTCAGCATTTGCACCAGTTTTTGTCTATATTTGTATTATATACTAGTTTGTGTTATGATTTAGTGTTGTAATTAGTTGTAATGAATGTAAACAAATCTTTTGAGTGAGTTCTTCACCACTTCAGTGGTTGAAAGGTCACATCTATCATTTTAAATTTCCTTGAAAAAAAATCAATAGGGTCAACTCAACACACTTTGTTCATTTTTGTGTTTTCTTCAGTAATCTCAGAAGAGGACGTTGATGCAGTTTAACTGGGACCATTCAACTGTCACTTTTAAACTGGTAAATTTCACAATATAATAACATTCACGTTATAGTTACATTCCTGACTTTCTCTTTGATCGAAAACAGCTTTACTACTTGAAGTTACTGTTAAATCGAGTTAATTGTACCGATCCACCAAACAAACAATGAATTATTTTTCTTGTGTTTAATATCTAAGTCTGAATAAGCTTTAATTTTGAAAAATTATTAGATTTTCTTGCTGGAAGCAATTAATAAATTTCCATACAAGTTTATCCGTATATCAGTCTCACTCATGACCTTTAGAAGTAGACATTTTGTTTTAAGTTAACTGATTAAGTAGAGTTAATTTGTTAACTTGAGTGTGTCGCTGGGTGTCTTAATTGTTCGAATTGTGGTTTTCATTCGTTGTCAGTCATCATCAAAATTATAAGAAATCAGCATTTCAAAATGAAATGAATGTTGAATGAATATAATATACACGTTTTACTTGAATGGAATTACTGAATTAAATAAACTTTTTTCATGATTTTGAAATTCAATGACCAGGACCTGTATTTGCAGCAACGTATGACAAAAATGATATCTGGATGTGTTAAGTCAAGCCTGTTGTTTGCTATATCTATTTTATAATTATATATACAAGTGTATTATTTGTATACCTGCTATTGGAGATTTCTCAAGTGTTTATTCTATTTCAGAGTTGGCGTATCTGGAGAGGTGTTGCCCTGCTGCTCTCTGCTGGACTGAAGATGAAACAGCAGTTCAGACACATCATAATCTCACAGCTATAGTTATACTCCTGGTCCCTAAGGTTACAGGTGTTAGTTCTCAGAAAAAAAAGAAAAATTGACTTGAAGGAAATGAATGTAAGCATAAAGATATTTTGCAAACTCTGCTTGATGGCATTCAATCTGCTTGATTGCATTGCTTTCACCCAGAGAGGAAACTGTGCCACCTCATGAGCCCATGTTCTACTCTTAATAGTTGTTCTTCCAGAATGAAGTCTGAATGTAATCTCGAACTTTTCTCAAAAATGTCATTTTAAGCATTGATCATTCTGCTGGACCTTTTTACAGGCTACTTATTAAAAGCCATTCATGTTGTATTGATGTAACAGCTTTCAAAAAGCAAAACGCAACCGAAAACTCTTCTCTTCAGGGAACACTTACTATAAAATCCTTTTTTTTTTTCCTCTTCTCTCTTTATTATTTTCTTCCTACTATGGTTTATTGATCAGCTGACACAACTTCTACTAAGATCAAACTGAGGTAGACTTTGACTGTGTAACAAATTGCATATTGTCTCTCCCCTACTGTAAGTCGCTTTGGACAAAGTGTCTGCCAAATACATAAATGAAATGTAATGTGACCAATTTTTAACATAAAATAGAAAGTACTCGTTTAATAAAATTGGTAATATACCTTTAAATACTCAACTGGAACTACCTACATGCACTTACTTTAAAGCTTGGATTACTCAAAATATGTGTATTTTAGCTTTTTTACATGGAAATTTTTTTAAACACATGTTGTATTCACATTCGTATGATTGTTTTATTATAAATGTGTGATTTGTGATGCTTCTTTATTCTTTATCATAGTACTCTTTAGAGTATTTTAGTCAATGTACTTGGTCTTTTATATTGGGAAGTGCTTTAAGATTGATTTGAAAGGAGCTTATGATTTAAAGTTATCTGTTTAATTAGCAGCCCTAATGGAAGTAAAGTGTTTGAGCATGTTCTAAGCACACTTTAATGTTTATCTGTTTAACCTTTTATTGGTGCTCGACCTGTGTATGTATTTGCTTTTTATGCAACTAAATGTAATGTTCTTTAAATCTTTAGTATTTATTCCTACACAATGTTTTTGTTTTGCTGGTTAACAAACATAAAGTTAGCCTCAAAGCTGTTAATGCACCAATTACTGTTAAATGTAGACCCAGCATTAAAGTCATAATTGAATTTTGTGAAAACAGTAAAAAAAATTATGGGGGAAAAATGACCAAGAAATATCTATTACTGTTATTACATTTTATTATAATTTTATTTTTGTTTGGATAGTTGGTTAAAACAGGCCTTTTGGCTAAGAGGCAACCGTGATAATACTTGGACCACCGTGCATGCAGTACAGAAAACAATGTTATGTTTAATTCTTATTAAATATGACCAATATTTAGGCATGTAACTCAGGTAGAGTTATTTTAAAATGTGTATTGAGTATTCAATTGTGTATTCATATGTCAATGATGAAAAGAGAAGTATATAGACGTACATGTTTAATGTAAGAGTGTTTGATCATAAAATGTTTTTTTTTTTCTGTAAATACTGGATAATTCATGGATATTTGAATGTAAGTTTCATGATAATCGTTAATTTCTTTATAATTTCATTAATGAAAAATACTGCCATTAAAATTTGTATACTATTGTAAGAAAATGTTGCATATATTTAACATGTTTTGCTGAATGTTTTGTTTGATTAAGCAGTGCTTTTTCTCATGCATTGGCTCCCATCAATTATTTATTTTATAAGTTATTATATTTATCTAGCTCTCTTCTCTTTTAGAAAAATCCTATATTATTTTCAAATATTATTTAATTTTCAATATATTTTTTATCCATCCACCTACCCTTGCATCTATCGATTCTTTCATGAGCTATCTATCTATCTCTATCTGTCTGTCTATCTATCTCCTAAACTGTCTGTCTATTTGTCGCTCGAAATTCTTGGTCAGATTGAATGCCATGCACACAGATAATCAGATTTTGTTTAGTTTTTTATACTTTTTAAAGATTTTCAGATTTGAATAATTCTGCCTATTAGCTTTAACTCAGAAAATAAACTCATTTATTTAGACAAACCAGGTGGCAAATTTTTCCTATGATTTTATAGTTTGTGGAAGTAAGAATGAAAAATTGTGCCCTAAAGAGGAGTCAGATGAACACAAAACAGTGAGATTTATTATTTCTTTTCATTTTGTTCAAAAGCTATAGAGCTTCAAAATCTAGTGTACCAGCAATTTGAGTACATTTTGTGGTGAAAAGGCTCTTTTTACCTATGAATTTACAGTTTTGGAGAAAATTAATGAAACAACCAAAGGTTGTGCCCAAAAGAAGAGTGATAAATTAACAGACACTGTGTTTTAATTTTTGGCATTTTGTTCGAAAGCTATTGAGCTTTAAAGTGTAATATGAGTAAAAAGCACATTTTGCCTATGATTTTACATTTTCCAGGGAGTAAGTGAGAATGAAAATTAAATGGTGAACACAAAAAAGTATGATATATTGTTTTCAGTCATTATGTTCAAAAGCTTTTGAAAAACACAAACCGGCTTTTGATACGGATCCTAAAATGTGAATATCAAACGTCCAACTTCAAACAAACTTAAAGCCAGTAGTTATCTATGCCTTACTTGAGTTCAGCTAGCAAGGCAAGGAGAGTAATTAATTTAATGAAGACTGTGTGTATCATGTGAATTACTAACTGTTACATACATTATGTTTAAGTTGGTTCTACAGTTTTAGTGAAAGCTATAATTAATGTGAACATTTTGGAACATTGTAGCTTGTTTAAACTAATCGTTGCTGGTATCTGAGAGCCAATCAACAAAAAACTGTTTATATTAATATTTATATTATATTAATAGTTATATTAAACTTATACAGCACTCTGTGAGGCATTATAAGTTACTTTTGTTTTAATCTGATTCAACATGAGTGATTTTGTTTCTTGCAGATTTTCAAGTGCATATCAATTACTAAAGCTCCTTTATTTTTTATTTTTCAGACAACTGTAGCTGTGAAACCAACTCAGGCTGGATGGTTAAAACAATAGTTTTACCCTAGAAGATTGGCTTCAATCCCATCTTTATGCAACTGGACTGTTCCTAAAGATGATGCGTTCCTTTTGATGCATTCCATTCTCTTTGCCCAAGACTCTCCAGTTCTCTCCAAATTCGAATGCGTTGTCACTGCCCAAGATTCTCCCGTTCTATCCATGTCCTAATGCAGTGTTTCTCAATTATTTTCTGTCATGCCCCCCTAGGAAGGAAAAAAATATCTCGCCCCCCTCCCCTATAAATAGTATTATTTGTCTTTAAATTTGTTATAAGTACACCTCTGCATAACACAGTATCCTTATTAACGTATAAGAGAAAAAGAAAGAAATATGGACCAACTTACAACAAAGAGTAGCTTTACTAACTGTATCAGAAAAGATTTAAGGTGCGTCTGAAATATAAAAAACATTAACTCCTTAACAAAACTATAAACATTGTTTGACTAACCACGATTGCCCGGCAATATTTGGCATGTTTTCGATGAAAAAAACTGAAGCGGCTTTTCAGCGTGATTTGGGGTGTAATGTCTTTAAGTAACACCTTAATTTATTTGGCTTCATGCTGTCCGCTGCCAACATTTTTAGACTCAGTAAGCACACCTGTCTCTCCTCGTCTCCCACCGGAGTCACAGTGAAGCCAAGCACTACATACACGTCGTCATATTTCCTCGTCTAAGCTTTCGGAAGACTTTTGTTTGTCTCTTTATTTCCTTCTGTTTTCTACACTTTGTGTCTACACTTCTTACTCTGCCAATGAGAGTGCCACTGTTCCCTAATATAGTGGAATGGTAATTGTACTTTATTCTAGAACAGTAAAAAAAAAATTAAAAATAAAAAAGCATGTTCCCCGAGGTTCCCCTTAACAGAGCCTCACTATTTGAGAACCACTGTCCTAATGTGTTCTCACTGCCCAAGATTCTCAAGTTCTCTCCAAACCCAAAAGCTTTGTCACTGCCCAAGAAACTCCAATTCTCTCTATGTCAGAATGTGTTGTCACTGCCCAAGATTTTCCAGTTATCTCCAAGTTCGAATAAATTAACTCCCCTAAATTCCGTCTTTTCCAAACCAGACCAAAGGGTCTGTCTCAGAGTTGCTTCAGCCCTCACTGGCTCAGAACAGAGCAAGGCCTTCACTTGTAGGGACTGTATAGGTACAATTCAGCGTTTAATCTGACTTTATTATGCCAAATATACTTTTAAATGCAAAGCCATTATTAAAATTACTTTAATTTATATTTTCAGACAATTTCAGTAGCTGTGAAATTAAGTCAGACTGGATGGCAAATCTAGTATTTTCTGACTTAGAACAGAGAGAAGATAGAACATCTCTGTTCATGAACCACTCCAACAGCCAGAGAACAAATCCAGAGAGGCAATTGTTTGCTGAGATAAGAAGCCAAACATATTTTTTTCCAGACACAGGACACAGACACTTCAGCACATGAAGAACCCAAGGTATTTATTCAAGTATATATAATGTTAACATTAATATTTTACTGTCTTTAATGTCAATAACTGATGTTTTACAGCCGCCCCGATGGAAGAATTCATTTGAAAACCTTGACCGAAAACCTGACTTGTTGAAAATAGATGACCTTCTTATCGACACAGAAATAAAAATTGCAAATGGATGCCATGCTGCTGAGATTTTTCCAGGACTCTATCAAAACTGCAAAGTTGCAGTGAAACGAGTAGCCAAGCATATTTCACAAAATGAAATAAAAATAGATAATTTACTCTGTTCAAAAAAGTTAGAAGCAGATCATCTTTTGCTGGCCATTGCTGTATTGGAAGATTTTTACTTTGTCTATTTTTTCTCCCCACTTTGTGAATACGATCTTGCAGATCTGATTGAAGATCCAAATTTTTCTCAGAGAAACACCCTGACAGAGGAGCGAAGGCAGGAGATATGCAAGGACTTACTACAAGGACTGATGGAGTTGCACTCATTTGACATTTTGCACAGAGACCTGAAGCCTGAAAACATTTTGTTTGGTAAGATGAATTTGTGAAAGAGCTAATTGTTTATATTCTAGTTTATCTTTTAAAATATGTTCAAAAGGGCAGTTGACAAAAATACTTTCCTATGCTATAAAATGTATCTTTAAACTGTCAGGATCTCTATTTCGTCTGCTCGTTTAGCTTGTCTCCTCCCTTCCCTCTGTCTCCTGTCCGCGTCTCGGCTAATTACGTTAATCTGTCTCAGCTGCTTCTTGTTCCGTTAATTTTCTCTATTATTTAAGTTCCCCTGCTATGTCTCGTCTTTGTGAGTCATTGTTCGTCATTTGATGTTCGCTGATGCACTGCTCTAGCTCTTCCTCTTGTGGCCGGTCTTGACTCGTTTACGTAGCCTGTGTGGAGTACTGGACTCAAACCTAACCCGAGGATCGCGGTGGACTGACCGCTCGGACTAACCCTACCTACACCTCATTGAAGGAGCAAAGGACCTGTCGCCCCCCCCCCGCTGGGTTTTGTGCACCTCCGCCAGGCCTTTTTGTTTTGGGACTGTGACCTGTGTGTCTGTTCTGTTGAACAGCTGTTTTGATTTAACCACTTCAGTTATTAAAGACTCTGGGTACCGATCCCTTGCTTCTGGGTCCTTCTTACAACAGTATCATGACAGAATAACTCACCACAACCATGGATCCAGTGAGGGACTCTCCTACCCGCCGCGCCATGGATCTGCTAGGTATCCTGCTAAAGAGACCAACCAAAAGAGCTCGCTTCAGCCAAGCAAGCGATGGATTCGCTCGCCACCCAGGTCCTGGAGCTCAACCAAGCAGGTCCACTCGCTGTGCTATCCCCAAACCTCACCGGCCCAAAGGGCAACAGAACCCAGGGTTAATAACCCTCCGTGTTACTCCGGTGAGCCAGCGCAGTGTCGTGCGTTTCTCCTCCAGTTCGAGATTGTTTTTTCCCTCCAACCCTCCACCTATGCCTGGACGAGTCCAGGTGGCTTACGTCATCTCCCTCCTCCAGGAGAGGGCCCGGAGCTGGAGAACCACTGTCTGGGAAGCCAGAGAGGAGTTTTGCAGCCACTATGAGTCCTTCAAGGCCGAGATGTTAAAAGTCTTTGACCGTTCAAGCATCGGAGACGAGGCTTCGAGACGGCTCGCCACTCTCCGGCTGGGACTTCTTTCCGCAGCCGATTTCGCCATCGAGTTCCGTACCCTCTCTGCTACAGCCGGATGGAACGAGGTAGCTCTCCGTGCCCAGTTCCTTGATGGGCTCAACTCTGAGCTGCGAGGAGAGTTATTCGCCCACGATCTGCCTGAACGTTTCGACCGGTTGGTGGAGCTCGCCTTACGCATGGAGAGGAGGTTCGCTACTCGTCCTCGTTCATGCTCCACCGTTCCCCGAGAGTCATGGGAGGTCTTTGTTTCCACCGATTCACCACCTACGGCAGCCGAGGGCGATTCCGAGCCCATGTAGCTGTCTCCCATTTGAATTTCTCCCGATGAGCGCCAGAGGAGAATCTAAAACCGCCTCTGCCTGTACTGCGCAGCTGCCGGACACCAGCTGTCCGCCTGTCCGGTAATAGTTCCATGCCCCGCGGTAGACCAAGGAGTACGGTTGGGGGTGTCATCCATTTCCTCTGGCGCCTCCACTCGAACAACGCTCCCCATCCAGATAGGTGTCGGTTCCTGCTTCCACTCTGGCGAGGCGCTGTTGGACTCCGGTGCCGAGGGGAATTTCGTAAACAGACCGTTCGCAGAGCCGTGTCAGATTCCGCTTGAGAGACCCACAATGGTTTGTGGTTTTGATGGGTGGAGTTTAGCAGAGGTCCGCTACGTCACAGCACCGATGCGGCTTCGAGTGTCCAGTAACCATCAAGAGACTATTTATTTTTATGTGTTGGACTGTTCGGACGGTTCTGTTATACTCGGGCATCCTTGGCTCGTTAAACATAGTCCTCAGCTAGACTGGGCTAGAGGGGGAATTATGTCATGGGGTTTATCTTGTCATAACTTGTGTCTCATGTCCGCTTCCTCTTCGCTGACCTCTGTTTCTGCTTTACAGGACAAGCACGTTGATCTTGTGGGTGTTCCCGCCAAGTATCACGATTTAAGAGCGGTCTTTAGCAAGTCATGTGCCACCTCTCTTCCTCCTTCCCCGCCCTATGATTGCGCCATTGATTTGTTACCGGGGGCGAGTCCTCCCTGGGGTCGTCTATATGCCCCGAGAGGGAGGCGCTTGAGAGTTATTTAACGGAGTCACTCGCTGCGGGCACCATTGTGTCCGTCCACGTCACCTGCGGGGGCGGGTTTTTTTTATGTCAAAAAGAAGGATGGTTCGTTGCGCCCCTGTATAGACTATCGGGGATTAAATGAAGTCACTGTCAAGAACAGATACCCCCTTCCTCTTATGTCGACTGCTTTTGACCTTCTACAAGGGGCTTCTGTATTTACTAAGCTGGACCTATGTAATGCTTATCACCTAGTACGGATTAAGCAGGAGGATGAGTGGAAGACTGCCTTTAACACGCCTATCTGTCATTTTGAATATAAGGTCCTCCCCTTTGGGTTGGCTAATGCCCCGGTGGGTTTTCAAGCTCTCATAAATGACGTTCTCAGGGATATGCTTAATGTTTTTGCTTTCGTTTACTTAGACGAAATCCTGATTTTTTTCTCCCGATCTGGAGACACATGTGTCACAGGTTCGTAAGGTGCTTCAGAGATTGCTTGAGAACAAGCTCTTCGTCAAGGCTGAGAAATGCGTGTTTCACCAACGCTCGGTCTCTTTATTTGGGTTACATTGTCTCTGAGACGGGTGTGAGTATGGACCCTGCGAAGGTCCGAGTGGTCAAGGATTGGCCTGAACCCGAGACGCGCACTGCTTTACATCGATTTTTTTTTGGGGGGGTTTTCAAATTTTTACAGGCGATTTATTCGCAACTTTGGTGAGATTGCCGCGCCCCTGACCGCGCTCACCTCTGCTAAGTCCTGCTTTGTTTGGACGGCTTCCGCTCAGAGTGCGTTCGACCAATTAAAGTCTCGATTTTCCTCCGCGCCGATTCTTATTACAATGGACGCCAGCTGCCAGCTTATCGTCGAGGTGGACGCATCCAACGAGGGGGTCGGGGCGGTTCTCTCCCAACTGATGGCAAGGTACATCCCTGTGCTTTTTTTTCTCGCCGCTTAACCAAGCTGAGCGGAATTACGATATCGGTAATCGAGAGCTTTTAACTATAAGTCTGGCCCTGGAGGAATGGCGTCACTGTCTGGAGGGAGCTACGGTTCCGTTCCTAGTTTGGACCAATTACTGCAATCTCGAGTACATTCGCTCAGCCAAACGACTTAATGCCCGCCAGGCTCGCTGGACCCTGTTTTTTGGTCGTTTCAATTTTACGATTTCTTTTCGACCTGGAGCCAAGAATCAGAAGCCTGATGCTCTCTCGCGCCAATTTGACCCAGAGGACACACCATCCTCCAACGAGCCTATACTTTCACCTGAGGTTGAGGTTGGGAACTTGTCCTGGGGTATTGAGCGCCAGGTAGAGGCTACTCTGTTGCGCGAGGGCGGCAATCAGCTTTGTCCGCCCGACGGCGGTCCTACGCTGGGGACACTCTTCCAAGTTCGTTGCCCATCCAGGGGTCAAAGGTACCCTGGAGGCGGTTTGTCAACGCTTTTGGTGGCCATGCATGGCACGTGAGGTCAGAGACTTTGTTCGCACTTGTCCTGTTTGCGTTCAGTCCAAGTCAAGTAATAGACCTCCCACCGGACTGTTATAACCAGTAATAATACCTTCACGACCCTGGTCCCATAATGCCTTGGATTTTATCACCGATCTTCCTGAGTCCCGGGGTAACACGGTCATTCTCACCGTGGTAGATTGGTTCTCCAAGGCGGCCCACTTTATTCCACTTCTGAAAATATCCACCGCTCGCGAGACTGCCATACCATGATCAATCAAGTCTTTAGAATCCACGGCTTACGAAGTAGTCTCAGATAGGGGCGTTCAATTCACCGCTAGGTTTTGGAGGGAGTTTTGTAAGCAGATTTGCGCGTCACTCAGTCTTTCATCTGGATTTCACCCACAGACCAACGGGCAGGCCGAACGAGCCAACCAAGATATCGGTCGCCTCTTACGCTGCCTGGTCAGAAACTGTCCGGCACCACGTTATATCTGCGGACAGAAGGTCTGGCTCTCCACCCTCAACCTTCCAGTCCGTCTTCCCTCCCGCAAGTTGGCGCCATGTTTTATTGGTCCTTTTCCCATCACTAAGATTATCAACCCCATCACTGTTCGCCTACGTTTACCCAACTACCTAGCCCGCGTCCATCCGGTGTTTCATGTCTCGTGCCTCAAACCTGCCATACTGTCGCCCACTCATCCTCCTCCTACTCCACCTCCCCCCTTACTCATTGAGGGAGCTCCCGCGTATCGGGTTAAGAAGATTCTTGACGTTCGCAGATGGGCCGGGGACACCAATTCTTAGTCGATTGGGAGGGTTATGGGCCTGAGGAGAGAAGTTGGGTTCCCTCAAGGGATATCTTGGGCCGCTCTTTAATCGACGATTTCTATTCTTCTCGTCATTCGTCCTTGGGTAGCACCTAGAGGCGCTCGTTAAGTGGGGGGGTACTTTTAGGATCTCTATTTCGTCTGCTCGTTTAGCTTGTCTCCTCCCTTCCCTCTATCTCCTGTTTGCGTCTCGGCTAATTACGTTAATCTGTCTCAGCTGCTTCTCGTTCCGTTAATTTTCTCTACTATTTAAGTACCCCTGCTATGTCTTGTTATTGTTCGTCATTTGATGTTCGCTGATGCACTTCTCTAGCTCTTCCTCTTGTGGCCTGTCTTGTCTCGTTTACTTAGCCTGTGTGGAGTACTGGACTCAAGCCTTACCTGAGGAACCGAGGATCGCGGTGGACTGACCGCTCGGACTAAACCTACCTACACCTCCTTGAAGGAGCAGAGGACCTGTCGCCCCCCGCTGGGTTTTGTGCACCTCCGCCAAGCCTTTTTGTTTTGGGACTGTGACCTGTGTCTGTTCTGTTGAACAGCTGTTTTAATTTAACCACTTCAGTTATTAAAGACTCTGGGTACTGATCCCTTGCTTCTGGGTCCTTCTTACCACAGTATCATGACATAAATAATATAACATGCAATAATAAACGTGAGTTACACTAAAATATTTATGTATTCCTTTAAAACAGATCACAATGATAAGTTGTACATAGCTGACTTTGGAGCAAGCCGAAAACTAAACTTGACACAGACAACATTGTTTTCTCAAATGGCTGGATCTCTTTCTTGGTCAAGTTACGAAGATGTTGGCAGCATGCAATCCAAGTACAAGAAAGAATCTGATATCCAGGTAAGTCAATAAGAATTTATCAAGTGAAGGGATTCCATGTTGCACTGCATTTTTGTTGCATTTCATTTTATGGTTCACTGTCATTGTTTTTTTTTACTCAATAATGTGTGCAACTTAAAACATTGAAAAGTAACTTCAGTAAAAAGTTACTTAAGTAAAAATAGCATGAGTAAATGTAATTTTTTCCCACTCATTTTTTCCCACCTAAAACTACTACAGAAGTTTTAAAAAAATGTATTGTATTATATGTAACTGAAATAACTTCTAGTTAAAAAGTGTGCTTAAATCCAATATGTTGCCATAAAAAAAATCTAAACACACCTATCAATTATTTACATCACAGGTCGCAGGATGTTTGGTCCATTACATCCTAAAAGATGGGCAACATCCCTTTCAGACAGCCACACCATACTTGAAGGATCCAGTTGGCTTATCTCAAAATGTCAGAATGGGTAAATTCACTCTAAAATGTAATAAAACATGGGCAAAATATATCAGCAAAATGTTGACAACAGCAACTGAAGAACGTCTAAATATTGAGGAGTGCCTTCATGTAATCACAGGTATGTACTAAATGTTTTGGGCTCTTTTAAATCCTTTTTGGAATAATTTAGGTGATCTATAAAGAGGTTATGACTTTTTCAGGTCTCATGTAACAGTCTGAAGAAACAAGAAACACTCTGAATGAAGGTGAAATATCAGACATGGTAAGTGGTTGTTTATCTACATGACCATGGGTTTTGATTATGAAATTAGTTACAGTTCTTTAACGTAAATGTTTTTTTGTTTTTTTTACTGCAGAGCAAGACAAAAGAAAAGCTTCAAGCACACCAGGCTTTGTCAGCAGAAGAAGATGATGGTGAATGTGATGGAGATAATGAACAAGAAGATAATGGTGAAGAGGATGAAGACAGAGATATTGAAGAAGAAGATAATGACGAAGAAGATTAAGATATTGAAGAAGAAGATGATGACGAAGAGGAAGGAGATAACGAAGAAGGTAATGGTGAATGTAATGAGGAAGAAGAAGATAACGATGAAGATGATAAAGAGGAAGAACAAGGAAATAATGAAGAAGAAAAAGATAATGGAGAATATGAAGACAAAAATTAAGAAGAGCCACTGTGTGAATTTGGAAAGGGGCACATGCCAAGGAAAGAAATGCATGAAAATAAAACAAGGCAACGTCAAAGTTAAAATGTCATCAAATAAGCTTCATCAACACACATATGACAAGAAGAACTACTGCCTATACTGCGAGAAGCCATTTGCAAAAATCACCAAGCATTTTGAACTAAAACACTCTGGAGAAGCCGAAGTTGCAAAAGCATTGTCGTATAAGAAAGGAAAATCTATGCGGAATCTTTTACTTACTAAACTGAGGAACATGGGACACTACAATCACAACTGTAGTGTTCTCTCTTCTGGATCTGGAGTGATCATCCTTAAAAGGCAACCAACTGTGTTGTCAGCACCATCTGACTATCTGCCTTGCAAGTTTTGCTTTGGTATGTATGTCAAAACAGATCGTTGGAGACACAATATGCGTTGCAAACTCAAAGGAGAAGACCAGCCAGGAGAAAGATTCAAGCTTCCAGTTCACTCCTGTTGCCCATGGACATAAACATTTCAAGCGGACTGAAAAATATCATTGAAGGCATGACTTATGATAAAGTAGCCCAGGTGGTAAAGTCCGACTCAATGATTTTGTCACTTGGAGAGAGAATGTTTCTTAAAAATGGAGAGGTTAGACGTCATCGTGCAGACATAAGAAACAAAATGAGGGAACTTGCCAGACTTCTACTCAAGGCCAGGAGTATAGACACTGAAATAAATGCTGTGAAGGACCTGATCAACCCTGCTAAGTTCGACACAGTACTCAAAGCTGTGAATAGAATGACTGGATTTGACAGTTCAACAAACAGATTTTCCATTCCATCAACAGCACTAAAACTGCGCCATTCCCTTGTAAAAGTGTCAAATATCTTACATGGGGAGAGTCTAAGGCTCCAGGATGAGGCTTTAATGAGAAAAGCTGAAAACTTTAGTAAGCGTATCGAATTTGACTGAACAACTCATGTTTCATCAAATGCATTTAAAACATTGTACCAAAAAATGTGGAACAACCCACAGGTACTGCCCCTTACTGAAGACATTCAGAAGCTTCATCAACACCTGAATGGACTGGAGGACACGAATAAGAAACATCTGATTCTTCACCCCTCACAGAATTCTTGAAAGGAACTGGCACAGGTCACCATGGCACAGCTAATTTTGTTTAATCTGCAACGAGAAAGTGAGGTTTCAAGAATGGATGTGAAAACTTTCCAAGAGAGAAGCCAAAATTCCATACAAGACGACATCTTTGAAAGTCTGTCACCGTTTGAAGGGTAGAAGTAAGAGGAAAAAGGGGTCGAAAGGTACCAATTCTTTTTCCCAATTATGTAAAAGAGCCCGTGGAACTTTTAATTAAGACCAGGAATGCAGCTGGGATTTCTGCTAGCAATCCATATGTGTTTGCGCGCCCTTTTTTTGGATCACTGGAAAGCATGCACGGATGCGACAGCCTAAAACGCTATGCTGAAAGCTGTGGGGCTAAACACCCAGAAAATATTACATTCACCAAGCTGCGCAAACATGTTGCCACAGTTTCACAGCTGCTTAACTTGAAGTCAAATGAGTTAGACCAGTTAGCAAACTTCATGGGGCATGACATTGATGTCAACAGGGAATTTTATAGACTCCCAGAAGAAACCCTACAAATGGCAAAAGTCAGTCGGATTCTCTTTGCCTTGCAAAGTGGTGTTGGTAAATTTCAAGGAAAGTCTCTTGAAGACATAACACCATGCATAAATGGTAATTTATTTGTTTTCTTTAAAAAAATTGTTACATTTCAAAGACTGATTTTCTACTTAAGACCTTTTTTTGCCTATCTATACAGAAGGCCACAGCACAGCAGAGGGCATGGCAAGTGATCAAGAAGGTAAGAGACTCAGTTAACCACTTTACCTTTGACCACACACATACCTATATATTGTCGCGGGTGGCGAGAGGCACCGACACACAAACCCACTCAGTTTATTGCCCATGTGTATTTTTACAAATATTTTATTAAAAAGGTGTGTCAAAATGAATAATTAAAGGTCACTCAGCGCTCTGTAGCAGAGGATTGTAGACAGGCTAGGTTAGTGCAAGCTCCGGGTAGCACGCAGTATGTATTTCCTGGGTGCTGCATTCCATGGTATCAAATTATTCACTTTTCCAATAACACATTATAAGCTATTAACACTAGAAGTTATTACAAAGAAAATGTACCATTTTGTTTTAGGAAATAGCGACACGGGTGCTGATGTTGCTGGAAATGGAACTGCCCATCCAGAACGTACCTCAAATTCAGAAATGGCTGTTGATTTCATCACTAAATCACAATCCCGCAACAGTAAAAAAAAGGTTTGTCAGTTGTTTCTTCCTAAACATAGAACAGTTTGGGTCTCTAGTATTATCAAAAAAATTACTAGCAATGCATTATCCATATTTTTACTTATAAACATTTTCTTCGTTTTTAAACAGCAAAACCCAGAAACCCATGGACCGAGGCTGAAATGAAAATCATGCTGCATCATTTTAAGAAAAACCCCAAGGAAATGAAGGTCCCTGGAAAAATGGACTGCGAGAGATGCATAAAAAGAAAACTACATTTTAAAAATGAATGGAAGAGACTGGTAATTAATTTAGTACTTTGTACACAACAAAATAACAACAATGAAGAGGCAGTTGGGTAAAATATAACAAGGATATACTGCGAAAAGCAAGAACTCTTCAGAACCAACAGCTTGCGATGTGGAGTATAAATGTTTGGTCAAATTGGTTGCTTGCGATGTGGAATATCTATGTTGGGTCAAACCGGCAGCTTGCAAGTGGAGCGTCAATGTTTGGTCATAAATGTGCCATAGCATTGGTATTTTACATAAATGGAGCGTCGGGGAGCCATAGCATTGGTATTTCACGTAAATGGAGCGTTGGTGAGCCACATCATTAATCGTCTATTTAATTTAACTTTCGGAACAGCAGTTTTAGCACCCAAAACTTGTTACCTTCTGCATTATAATTTTCTTTTTGTTTTTAGAGTTGTATATTTTGCCCTTTATTTATTTTGAAGTTGCTATGTATTCACTTATTTTAAACCATTAGCAATGCCACTTATGTACATACTTCTATGCAAATCTTGTCTAGCAACACTTGTTAATTGTTGAGCTGCTTGTCAGTATGGAGCATCAATGTTTGGTCATAAACGTGCCATGAATGTAAATTTACATTTCATGTAAATGGAGCGTCGGTGAGCTACAGTATTGGTAGTTCATGATGGTGTAGACCATCTACTTGCCCTCTTATGTATTTACTGTGACTTTGTTACTTTAAAATTGTATATTTTCACTTTTACATTGTACTTTACTTTTTTAGTACTTTTGAAACATTTTTGTATTCTATATACCCTTGTACTTTTGTTCATATTTGGAAAGTTATATTCATTCATTCATTCATCTTCATGTCGGCTTTATTCCCTTTCGGGGTCGCCACAGCGGAATGAACCGCCAACTCTCTGGCATATGTTTTACGCAGCGGATGCCTTTCCCTGCCGCAACCCATCGCTGGGAAAGGAAAGTTATATAAAAGTCTACAAAATTATAATGTGGTGCATGTATAAATGTCATTATTGCAAAAAAAAGTCAAGGTCATTACTGAGAGTGGAAAACATTCATTCATTCATTTTCCAACCCGCTTATTCCCTTTTGGGGTCACGGGGGTCTGCCGGTGCCTATTTCCACCACACAGTGGGCGAGAGGTTGAGGTACAACATTGCAGGGCAACAGGCAAACCGTGCATTATGGTTTTTTTTTATTACAGAAGTAGATTAAAGTTAAATTCCTGCCTCAGTATGTGCATAAATATTGCTGGAACATGTTTGTTTTATGTTTATAGACAGAGCTGTGTGTTATATTTAATAATGTCCCCAGCTGGATAGGTAGAGTTTGCTTAGTGTGTGTGTGCTTAGAGTTCTTTTTTTAAATAAACTAAATTTTCCTTCCTACATGAGAAATTTCCATCCAGAAATAACAAACATTAGTTACATTAGTTTTACAGTAGTTTTACATTATTTTACATTAGTTAGTTAAAAAAAATTTCTAAAGTGACTTTTGTTATTCATCCATCATTTGAAAAATGGCTTGCAAATCTTGCATTTTCTTTTTGTTTACTAAAGTAGATTAAAGTTAAATTTCTGCCTCTTTATGTGCATGAATATTGATGGAAGATGTTTGTTTTTATTTCTAATGTCCCCCGCTGGATAGGTAGAGTTCACTTAGTGTGTGAATGCGTCTATTTAGAGTTCTTTTTTTTTACAATAAACAAAATAGATTTTTCCTTCCCATTCCTTCGTTTCACTTATACCGGAAACCGGAACCGGGAAACCGGAGCACCTGAAGAAAACCCACGTGGACACGGGGAGAACATACAAGCTCCACAAAGAAATGTCAACCGACCCAGCTGAGGCTTGAACCAGCAACCTTCATGCTGTGAATCGACCGTGCTACCCACTGCGCCACCGTGACGCTCAACATCAAAACAGCAAATCTTGCATTACGTTTTTTTGTTTTAATTACAGAAGTACAGATTAAAGTTAAGGTTAAGATTAATGACTCATTCTGTGTAGAAATATTGCTGGAAGATGTTTGTTTTTATGTTTAAAGACAGAGCTGTGTGTTACATTTATTAATGTCCCCCGCTGGATAGGTAGAGTTCGCTTAGTGTGTGTGTGTGTGTGTGTTTGTGTGCGTGCGCGTGGGTGCGTGCGTGCGTGTGTGTGTGTGTGCATCTTTTTAGAGTTAATTTTTACTATAAACAAAATAGCTTTCCCTTCCCATGTAAGGAATTTCCATGAAGTCATACAAAACACTCTTTAATTCCTTTTATTCCTTGTTTATTTGAAATGCGTCATGCAAACCTTGCATTGTTTTTGTGTTTAATTACAAAAGTAAATTAAAAGTAAATTCCTGCCTCTTTATGTGTATAAATATTGATGGAAGATGTTTGTTTTGTTGTTTATAGACAGAGCTGTGTGTTACATTTAATAATGTCCGCCGCTGTATAGGTAGAGTTCGCTTAGTGTGTTTAATTTTTTAAATGAAGAACATTTTCTTTCCTACATGACAAATTTTCATCCAGTAATACAAAACATTCTTTAATTCCCTGTAATTTTATTTTGTCACGTTAGTTTTTTTTTGTTGTTGTTGTTATTATTCTTAAACATTTGAGAAGGAGCATACAAATCTCGCTTTATGGTATTATAAAAAAAAAATATTTTACAGAACTAGATTAAAGTTAAATTTCTGCCTCTTTATGTGCATGAATATTGAGGGAAGATGTTTGTTTTTATGTTTAAAGACAGAGCTGTGGGTTGCATTTTTTAATGTCCCCCGCTGGATACGTAGAGTTTGCTTAATGTGTGTGCATCTGTTTAGAGTTCGTCTTTTGCTATAAACATATTTCTTCCCTCAGAAGGAATTTCCACAAAGTTATACAAAACATTCTTTAACTCCTTATATTTAAATTTAAAGTGACAATTGCTTCATTTTTTTATACTTTAACATTCAAAGGGCATTATGTAATCTTTGCTTAATGGTTTTAGTTCAAATAAAAAAGACAGAAATAGATGAAAGTTCAAATACTGCCTGATTTTGTGCAAAATTGTTGAAAGATTTTAGTTTCATGTTTATAGACAGAGCTGTGAGTTGCATTTAATAATGTCCCCTCTTGGATAGGTAGAGTTCGCTTAGTGTGTGTGTGTGTGCATCTATTTGAGTTATCTTTTTTTAAATAAACATATTACATTATTATATATTTTATATCCTTGTTATTTTTTTATTTTAAGAAAGTTAGCTGTGATATAAAGCAGCTTTCTATGCAACTGAGCATGAGTTTTTCTAAAGGCCTCTCTCATATAAGTAGACTTCGCTCATGGGGTATGGTCTCCTCTTTGTAAAAATAAAAAAAGATTTTTTTTTATATTAGATTATGAAAACAGAGCATTTGTGAAAATTTTGTATGTACTTTTTGTGTGAATACACCTAGTAGAAGTTTAGGACCCCAGTTGGTAGATGTAGAATGACTGTCCTGTTTTGGTCAGGTATGCGCGTGCGTGTGTGTGTGTTTATTTATCTATTTAGAGTTCTTTTTTTACTATAAACATATTTCTTCCCTCAGAAGGAATTTCCACAAAGTTATACAAAACATTCTTTAACTATTTATATTTAAATTTAAAGTCACAATTGTTTTTATATACTTTAACATTCAAAGGGCATTAAGTAATCTTTGCTTTATGGTTTTAGTTAAAATATAAAAAGACAGAAATAGATGAAAGTTCAAATACTGCCTCATTCTGTGCAAAATTGTTGAAAGATGTTAGTTTCATGTTTATAGACAGAGCTGTGGGTTGCATTTAATAATGTCCCCTTTTGGACAGGTAGAGTTCGCTTAGTGTGTGTGTGCATCTATTAGAGTTCTTTTTTTTAATGAAGAACATTTTCTTTCCTTCGTGAGAAATTGTCATCGAGTAATACAAAACACTCTTTAATTCCCTGTAATTTCATTTTGTCACATTAGTTTTTTTTGTGTTATTCTTAAACATTTGAGAAGGCGCATACAAATCTCGCTATATGGTATTATTAAAAAAATGTATTTTACAGAAGTAGATTAAAGTTAAATTTCTGCCTCTTTATGTGCATGAATAAAGAGGGAAGATGTTTGTTTTCGTGTTTATAGACAGAGCTGTGGGTTACATTTAATAATGTCCCCCGCTGGATAGGTAGAGTTCACTTAATGTGAGTGTGTGCATCTATTTAGAGTTCTTTTTTTACTTTAAACAATTTTCTTCCCTCAGGAGGAATTTCCACGAAGTTATACAAAACATTCTTTAACTCCTTATATTTAAATTTAAAGTGGCAATTGTTTCATTTTTTATACTTTAACATTCAAAGGGCGTTATGTAATCTTTGCTTTATGGTTTTAGTTAAAATAAAAAAAAGACAGAAATAGATGAAAGTTCAAATACTGCCTCATTCTGTACAAAATTGTTGAAATATTTTAGTTTCATGTTTATAGACAGAGCTGTGGGTTGAATTTAATAATGTCCCCTCTTGGACAGGTAGAGTTCGCTTAGTGTGTGTGTGTGCATCTATTTAGAGTTCTTTTTTTACTATAAACAATTTTCTTCCCTCAGGAGGAATTTTTACAAAGTTATACAAAACATTCTTTAACTCCTTATTTTTAAATTTAAAGTGACAATTGTTTAATTTTTTTTAATACTTTAACATTCAAAGGGCTTATGTAATCTTTGCTTTATGGTTTTAGTGAAAATAAAAAAAAGACAGAAATAGATGAAAGTTCAAATACTGCCTCATTCTGTGCAAAATTGTTGAAAGATTTTAGTCTCATGTTTATAGACAGAGCTGTGGGTTGGATTTAATAATGTCCCCTCTTGGATAGGTAGAGTTTGCTTAGTGTGTGTGTGTGTGTGTGTGTGTGTGTGCGTGTGCGTGTGTGTGTGTGTGTGTGTGTGTGTGTGTGTGTGTGTGTGTGTGCATCTATTTGAGTTATTTTTTTTTAAGTAAACATATTACATTATTGTATATTTTATATCCTTGCCATTTTTTTATTTTAAGAAAGTTAGCAGTGTAATAAAGCGACTTTCTAGGCAACTGAGCATGAGTTTTTATAAGGTCCTCTCTTATATAGGTAGACTTTGCTCATGGGGTATGGTCCCCTCTTGGTAAAAAAAAAAAAAGAAAATTTTTTTTTGATTACATTATGAAAACAGAGCATTTATGAACATTTTGTATGTACTTTTTGTGTTAATACACCTAGTAGAAGTTTAGGACCCCAGTTGGTAGATGTAGAATGACTGTCCTGTTTTGGTCAGGTAAGCGTGTATGCGTGTGTGTGTGTGTGTGTGTATTACACACAACAAGACATTTGTATCTGTCCTGTGCAAAAACGCAATCCTGCTCACTGTGAGGCTCACATGCACAGGAAATGTCTGCTAAGCGAAAGTAAATATGGCGAAATTAAGCGAAAGTAAACATGGATGAGAATGCCTTATAATAAGGGTGGCCTTATTTCAGTTCATTTCTGCCATCGTTGCTTTTACCAATTGGAGCCATCATCATTTCAACCAAATCATATTAAGAATAAGACAAAGACTAAATATTTATTAGTTATATTACTTCAATTTATTAGTTATTTTACTTTGCTAGCTTTCAGCTCCATCCTCAGCCATACAACAATGTAAATGTTGACTTTTTGGATTGGCTGACAGACCTGGAGGTTATTCCAGAAACCTGGTTATGTGGCATAACCAAATATTTTTGAGAGTAAGATAGTGGGTAACCCAAGATTTCCGTTCCAAGTTTGTTTGTTTCAGTGGTTTTATTGAGTAAGCTGTGCCCTTTCATAGATGTTCATGTTGAATAATTTATCGTTAATTTAAATGAATAAAATGACTAAGTTAATTTAAGTACATTCATTTCTAAATATTTAAGTGACCTTTTAAAGTGCACATTCCGAATACAACAAACTCTGAATCTGTGGTTAAAATGTAGCATGGAAACAGATATTACAGTTACAACCTTACAATTTCCAGGGTACAGTCCTCAGCAGGTGCTTAAAAAAGAATTCCACCTATTTGCACGTTTATCCTTTAATACAAATGATGTGAAAGACAGCATTTACAGACATTCATATGGTTCATATAGACACTTTTTATGATCATTCTACCTATCAGGCTTCCCAAATGTTATTGGCTGCATTGACGGTACCCACAATCCTAATACAGCTTCTGTCATTGAGGGGGGATTATTTGAACATGAAATATATTCTTTGCATAAATTTGCAGGTTACACATTTATTGTTCTATTAATTAGATTGGTATTTCAATGATATGTTTCAATACATTACTTGTTCTTTGAAATCATTTAAAAATGTACTCTCTCCACTAACTTAGATAATGTGTGATGAAAGCTCATTAAAATGTTGAAACAGGATCTGTACATGATGCCAGAATTTTTAGAGACTCTTCCTTGAGCATGAAGATGACAGTAGGAATATTGAAGACAAGTTTTCAGTGTAGTAGTTCATATTAGGATACGTCACACAACACTGACAACTAGAAAAGGAGAGAGCTACCCCACATAAAATCAGACAGTGTAGAAGCTACTCTTAGAGGAACAGAGATGACAGATTGCTCAGAAATGTTGTTTGTCAATTATTTAAAATAAAATTGTGTGTGTGTGTGTGTGTGTTTGTGACTTTGTCGCAAGATTTAGCAACTTGTCAGACTGTCTAGTGACTTTTTTTATCCTAGCGACAAATCTAGCGAATTTCTTTCTTCTGCTGTTTAAAGGCAGTTTGTAAGTCTTTTTAATGATACATTACCATCACCAACTGGAAAGTAGTATGAACTATGTCTGAGGAAGGGAAAATTAACCTTTCCTGTTATTATTAATTTGTATTTTAAATGATTCTATTTCCTATTTAGGAAATAAAATGTAATGGACTTCTTATTGAGGAGTTGGCAACAGTGGCTAACTCTGATCAAGGGTTTTGGAACACACACACCCGGAGTAAGCTGGTTTAGGGTTGGTCTACCGAGAATTCAGGTTTAAGCAGATGGTAAGTTAACTCTGCTTTCTGAATTACAGCCCTGGCTGTTCGCCAAAAAATCTGATACGTATCTGATTCAGTGACCTGGGTCTGATTTAAAAAAATTACAATTGAGCTCTTAAGAAATACAATACAGAAAAAATACAGGCTGAATATGGGAGAAAAAAATCGGATTGGGGTAAAAAAACAACAATTGTTATGGCTAAACAGTTTTGTGTTGTTTTTGTTGTTGTTGTTGTTATAATAACATTATTTATCTTGATAAATACAATTTTCAAACCTCTATTGTTTTTTTCTGAAAGAACTAATTAGTACCGTGTTATTAAGTGAAAACAAAACAAACAAAAAGCATGCCAGGTCGGATACTCCGGGAGTTTTCGCATACTGCTTTCATATTATTTAAATTTGCAATTTGCAAACTGATCAGTATGCAATTATGCGTATTCAAAAGCACCCAACATTCCTAAAGCAGAAAAGTCTACTTTTAACTTTAGGAACTGTATTAGTTGAAAATCAAAATAAGATGCATTAAATGTTTTCTTTTTAAATTACAAAAATTTCAAAATTCCTTACATGAGACTCTTGTCAGTTAATGTGCCTAAAAAATTAACTATGTCCAAAAGCTGGAAGTTCTTTAAAAAAATATGTGTCAACAAGGTAGGATATAATGCTTCAAATCATAAAGGTGCTGAAATTCTTAATCTAAATCTGGTTCGGTCACATTCGTTAAGTTGGGAAGTACGGGCCACACAACATAATACTCAAGCATTCATTAAAACAGTTTAATTCTATCAAGCCACTTTATTTTAAAAAATCAGTTCTTTCTTAGTTGAAGCAGTACCAACAATGTCCCCTAGATGGCCATATTTTGTAAAACTCAGCACAAACCACAAGCGCATGAACCCACAACTGTAACAAATGAGAGAAAAGGAGTCTGTTGTACCAACCCCCCATACTGCCCCCACTCCTCAAATTGTGTGTTGGTGCAGTATCAGGGAGTGTCTCCCCTCATTTTGATGCCAGATGGTCAAACCATGGGAGTGACTGGCCATTATATAGTCCCTTCAGTGATCATTAGAATGCTTCTCAAATCAATATAAGACATCAGTTAATGTTTAGGGTTACACACACGCTCATATTAAGCAGGTGCACACAGTAGAATTTAACCCAGTCCACACATTTACCTTGGCACTTAAATTAATGTTGTCTATTGAATATATGGTTTTGTTTTTTTTAAAGAATACAATAAAAGCTATATGGGGTTAGTATAAACTTCCTCTGAGCAAGGTATTCGGTTCAAGTCCTATATGAGTTGAGTTTTTAATCTGTTCTGGTCTGGATCTGGTTTCCTCTAACCATGGAGTAGCACACAAGGAAGTTGTTGTGGTACAGGGATGCTCATCAACACTGGAGAGTACCCCTGTATCACAACAACTTCCTTGTGTGTTGAACACTTGGCAATAAACATCTTTCTTATTCTGAGTAGCACATATCGTAGGTTGATCAGGGGCTCAGTGGAAAAGCTATGGGGTGATATTAGGGGTAGTTGTTAGAAGTCTGCTGAGCTTTGTGACTTAAAATTAGTTTTTTGTATTGTACTGAATGTACATTTGGTGATCATGCAGTTTATGACCAAGTACCCAATGTGTCCATGGCTTCCTGGAAAAATTAGCCATGTCGAATTTGAGCAGGACAAGGCAGAGCAGGCCCCATTGTTTTTTAGATTTTGCTTCATATTTTACATGTTTTTTAAGTGTATTGTTTCAAAAATATTTCCTCAATTGGTTGATTTTTGTTTGTGTCTGTAAGAAAAAGGTATTTGTGTAAGGATGTATCAACAGGCAGTCTGTCCTAATTTGAGCTAAGATGAACCTAAACAGACTCTGACTGGTTGACAAAATGTGAATAATCTAGTTAAAAGTTGCATTTGACACTTTTTCCAATTTGATAATTTTTTAATTCATCCTTCACACTTTCAATCTTTGTATTTTATATTCTCAGGTTATATATATCTCACAAATGTCCAAAGCTGACATTTCCCCTACTTATCTGACCTTTCCCCTACATCTCCTATGAATGCAGTTTAAATACATTTATTGACAGATACCTTTTAAGGTTATATTTCTCATTGTTTTATTTCAGGTAAAAAAAAATGTCAGTCTCACTTCGCCCTCTTGCAACGCCCCTTATGACCAATTAAAAGTTTCCATAATTTCGGAATCCAGAACATCTTTCCATCACAAAACTAAATCTTAATAGTTTCATTCATTTCAGCTGTAGAGTGACAATATGTTTCTAAAAGAAGTAGACATTTGAGAGAAAGATGCCTAGACCAGCATTCACTATGAGGTTAGCTTTTACCTGTAGCCACTAGCCTTACTGTGCTGCTTTCTGCAGTAACTTTACGTGTTCCTCATTCAGCTTGTTCTGTGAGTAAAGGGGACATTAGATGCCAATTTCTCATAAGTTGAAATCATTCCTTTAGCATTTTTATCAAATGTCTGTGAGAAGGATGATTACACCAGAAAACAGAGGAGTAGGTACACGATCGTGTGGTTAGTGTTATTGAGAGTGAGTCAATCTTATCATATGTGACATTAGATGCATTAAAATGCATTAAAGGGCTCATAATATGCCATTTTTACATTATGTAATATCAATCTTTTTGTCTCCTGAACAATCATTATAATGTAAAAAAAATGTTTTATTTTGGGCACATTTCAAACTTGCGCATGAGGGTGAGTTCCTCACAAGAATGGTCGCACATGATTTAATGTTGCATATGATTTGAGTGTTTGCATCATGAGGATATTAAAAACAACATTTACTATTTGTGAAGACGAATCAGAGATGGTTAGACTATCCAAATGGGATCTTCTGTACACTGTTGCTGGACCTTTCGATTCAATCAGTTTTTGCTAAATTGTCATAAAAAAGCATCTGCATTTGCAGTTTGTGCAAAACAGCTCAGAATTTTCATCTGACATTATCTTTAAGACAATGAATGGGAAAGTGAAGATATTTTGACAGATTGGGAAAAAAATGAAACAAAGCTGCTTAGCTTTAGCCGCTAATTCATTGAATATGGCATTTATTCATAGCAAGCACAACAATGGCCATCAACTGATTGATTTAAAACAGACAATGTTTAATTTTATTTGTCCTCACTTAAAACAGTGGATGTGCTAATAATGCTTTATTGTGGGTTGTATACATCTAGTGGGTGCTGGGGGGTTTAAAGGCATTAAGCATCATTGTTACTGCACATACTAATCTATTCCTCATTCGGTCTGGGGAAGGGATTACACTTTGGTGGAGGAGAGGGGGTGGATGGCACCGGAAGGGGCCGGCATAGAGTCCACTGAGAATGAGCTCTACAGACAGAGAGGCTGAAAATGCCCTGAATGAACAGCACTAACAGAGAACAATGCAGCCATGGATCCTCTGATGCTGCAGTGATGCATTCGAACGGAGGAAAAAAGATTTCTGCTGGAGAGAGAGAGCGAGAATGACTGAGAAAGGCTGGGATGCGCTAGAGCGATGAGGATGCCTGCATGAGATGAAATCTGGGAGGTAAGATCAATGCCGTTTATCTGCCTGCTCCCTTAACAATGACTTGTTATCTTATCAGTGAAGGTTTGAAAATAATACAAGGAAAATCTGACATCTATTAGTGAATATTTCTGCCTAGATTCTCAAAGTGAAGATGTTTTTGATGTAAAAGTGCTTTATCTGGTGTAAGTGTGAAATATGGCTATTTATGAACAGGAATTATAATCTTTCGGGAGTCTTGGTTTTAGACTTTGTGTAATTGATCTTTTTTGATGTGAACATTCCCTAGTTCTCAATACCAATAGCTAAATAGCACAGATGTGAAATAACCCTAAAAAAGCAACCAGATGAAAAAATCCTAAATACAACAGTGATGTCATTCACTTGTAAATACATAAATGTACTGTAAAAATACAGACATTAATTGTAGTTAGAGCTACAGCTAAATTACTCTAAATTGTGCATGATAAGAATACATTTTTTGCAGGGTTTGAAAAATGTAAAATGACTGGACAGCCTTGTAAAATGAAAACAAAAATCACAAAAGGGTTTACTGTTCTTCTACAACACATGTCTATAAATGGCAGCCGTTACGTCATCCAGGTGGATTCAGAGGCAATCCTGTCATCATTTGAAGCACTTTGAGAAAAGCACTAAATGAATGTCATAATATGGAAAATAATTTAATAATATAACATTTTTGTAAAAAAGTCCTACAAAAAAATCGAATTTGAAATGATACTGTGAATAACGGTGGAGTTTTCACACTTTAGACCCACTTTTGACCAAAATGCTTTCTTCATGAACATGGAAGTTTCATGGAATTTAATATTTTTTTAACGCTATGTGAATTGGATTCATGCTCAGAGAGTGAGTTTTAAAGTCCTCTAGCCCAGCGGTTCTCAAACAGTGGTAAGTGTACCACTGTTGGTACTTTGGCAGCTGTGGGTGGTACGCGGAGCCGGCGACTATTTGTGAAATTATAATATTTATTATAATAGTGAAATTACTATTTGTGCCTGTCAAACTAAAAATTATTACTAAATTGGAGTAATCACAGCTAAAATACTTCTTTTAAAGGTAAAGTATATAATTTGAGGCTGTTTAAAAGTGTCGCATTCTCCTCCTCCTGTAATTGCAGGAAGATGTTTGTTTATCATTGTTCATTGATTAGTTAGAGTAAATTAAAAGTTAGCTTAAAATGTAATTCATCATTAATGTCTGCAGCTGGAATGAATAAATTTGTTATAGTTCGAGATGAGTTTTAACCCAACAATTGTATAGTTTTACCCAAAGAAATAAACACTTTAAAGGTACAGATGCAGTTGTGGTCTGATGGATTCACAGCTGTGTGTGGACACCGGTGGGATGGGTTAAATGCAGAGCACAAATTCCAGGTATGGGTAACTCCATATCTGGCCCACTGGTCACTTTCACCTTCATTTAAATGAGATTTACAGAATAATTAACCTTACAGCACAAGTTTATGACCAGCTCCGCTAATATAATGGCACTGATTTGAAGAAACTGAGACGAACCATTAACTTTCGAGATGAATATCTGAAGGTAGGTCAGAGTTCATATAAACACAGCCTCACATTTATCATCTCTCATAAAAATTTTTAAACTCTTGAAAGATCTTATGATAATGTTGAGAATGCCTGAAAGCAGAGCTAATGCAAAAATATAAGTCAAATATTGTAACGTTTACATGTGCCTAATTTACAGAGAAAGAGAAAATTAAAACAGCAGATATTTTACCATCAAACTTGATTTTTTTTAACTGTACCTTATTATATTCGGGCTGTCTACTGCTGCTAAAATTAATGCATATTTTTATTTGCAATAATATTGCCTTTAATTAAACTGTAATTAACTGTAGCTGAATAGGAAGGCCTATACGCTGTAGCTATACTCTAGTCGTGTATTTTAGTGTTACTCATTATGGTGGTACTTGGAGTGTAATTTTGTTTATTATGTTTATACTTAGTGAAAAAAGTTTGAGAACCACTGCTCTAGCCCAAATAAACACCACAAAATGGTAATTAACAGCTACTAAATAAGTTAAAAACTGCAGTTAAGCTGCCCACATGACAATGCTGTACCAAGTGTACTCAAAATGAAACCTACCCATTACCTACATGTGTAAAGGCCAGAGTGGGGCAGAGGACTCCAGCTCAAATTCTTTCTGATATTATCAAATTTTCAGCAAAATTTAAATGCTTGAATCAACACTATTGGTTTCAATCATTGGACCTATATAAACACTGCCTCAGTGATAAATGTAATACTGGAAGAGCTAATTTAACACTTATTGTTTGTCGGCTAGATCTTCTGAGAAGCATAAAGCTTCTGCAACATTGCTCCAGTGTACTTGATTTTGGTGTTTCTCTTCAGCTGGATTCATGTAGTTGTAATTGTGTGTTTGTTGTGCTTGACTGTCTTGATGACCTGGGGGGCGATGCTGACTGGAGCTTGTAGGGTCACCCATTCTTAAACAGGTTGAACAGTAGAGGCCAGAAGGAGAGCAGTGCACTGGTCCTCCAGGTTGGGGGTTGGGCTGGAGGCCAATAACCAACTCCCTTAAAAAGAAGTGTGTTACAGAAGCTGTAGCAACACAACCAGAAAGCATTTTGACTGAGGAAGAGCCGATGAACATTCAAAAGTCTATGCTGTTGGTGTCCGATCATCAAGAGTTTTTCAATAAAGCTCACAAAGATTATAAAACAGCCACCATGTGGCTGTTGTCTCCCGAACAGTGATGGGAAGTTTTGTTCGTATTGGTGCCTAATACTTTGACTCTTGCTCATTTAAAAGAATTATTAATTTGGATGATTCATTTATATTGTTCACAAAAACTTATCTACTTGCAAACTGTTATGCCAAAGATCCAAAAATAGAACAAAGTACATTTACAGTAAATAAACTTGCTCATCTGTGTCTTCTGATTATTACAGTATAATCTGCACACACCAAAGAAAACAATTCGCCCCCAAAAAAGTTGTTTCAAACTAATCAGATTCAATCTTATCACAAACGACACATCACAACACATAAGCACTATCTAAGGGCAAGGAGCATCACGGCATCAAGATTAACAGGACTTGAGAAATGCAATCTGCAGAGAAGCCATCTGAACATTCGTGCAAATTTCAATTAGGATAGGTGTGTAAAGATGTCTTTAGATTACAGTTCTGTGGTTATTTAAGTACAAACATTTTTAACTGTACTGAGTGTCAGAGTAAACGATGATCTGCCCAGGATGAGTGTTTTTCTGTCTTTCAACCAGGAAGAGATGGAAAAAGCTCAGAAGGAATCCTTTCACCGTAATTATGAATAATTAGATGATAATGTTGAAGGAATGAAAAGAGGCATTTTGCGGTGGAATAAAAAGAGCATTTACACCCGTAAGTAGGTTCCAAGGATGCTTTGGATTTTACATAGAATAAATAACCTTGACATACAGCCAGCTGTGTGGGAGTGTGAGGAGACCCATTCACTCGTACGCTCAGAGAAGAGGATGTTTCGGCACAGTAAAGGGAAACACATTGTCAGGCAGAGGAAGTGATGTCTGAGGTCGAAACCATGCTCTGCTAGCTTCACACGTCATGCATGCATACACACACAGACTCCGAGACTGTTGTCTGACACACTGCAGATCGTTGCTGAGGACATGCCCTATATCAGGAGAGAGACAAAGAAGAATTTAAATGGTAGGAATTTTACTTCTGTGCCATAATGGAAACTATAATATGGCATTTATAATTTATAGATAGATGAAAATTATATTTTCGCTTTTAAAGCAGCTTAAGATGATAAGGGTGGTTGAAGTGAAGGAGCAGCAAGATGTGTCTGCATCAATCTGCTTCTCTTTTGGGACGGGGGAGGGGGTGGATAGTGGGTGTGTGATAAGAGGGGGTGTTGGGTATTGGTCCCCAGGCTCTGGGGATGCTGGAGCTTGATAATAGATGAACATGCAAGGAGTAATATAGAGAGAAAGGGGAGAAAAGGAAGATAAGAGACATCTTACGTAAGCATGTGGTGAAAGTCTATATTTAATTTATTTTGAGTGATGGAGATTTTATCCTAAACTTAAAGGAACAGTTCAACCCAAAACTACTTTTATTTTATTTGTGTACAAAAATATTTATAAAATTAAAGCTGGCCATTTACATCTCTGCAGAATTTTTTCCAAAATTGTTTAACTTCTTTTTTTTTTTTACATAAACTAAAATTATTTATTGCTGAAATCCTTTACACATTGATAACCTCAGTGAATGTGCTGCGTTTACAAATGAGTGTTGCATTTTATTTTCTTCAAAATATGGCCTGTTGTGTTGGATGGAAAACAAGGACTGTGATGGTTGTGGATCAGGTTTGGAGATTGTTGTCTCTCAATGTGAAATGGCTTCTTACACTTTGACCCATTTTTAGTTTTGGTTTGATATTCTTCTTTCACTTCCTGAAAGTTTGTTACACTTGTGCATTTCATGTTGTTTGTTTAAATCTATTAGCTCTGTTTCAAACATCCATCCATCCATCCATCCATCCATCCATCCATTATCTTGTTGGCTTTTTCCCTTTTGGGTCGGTACACTACACTACGGTCACTTCAGATAAAATTAATCAGCAGATATTTAAATAATAACACATTAAAACATTTATATAAAACAAATTATATAAATGATTAAAAAAATATTGATGTATTTTTAAATAATCCCAAAAATGACCAACATTCAAAATAATATATGAGCTACAAAAAATAAAAATGTTGATATTCATATAAATGAATGATTAGAGACTTAGTTGTTTTATTCTCATTCAGCATGACATATTTTTTTATATAAAAATTACTTTCCAATAATAACTGCTAATGTTAAATGCAGGCCCGAAAACTGGGAAACAGTGAGAGACCTGTGATATACCTTAAAAGACAAACTGCATGAATTTAAGAAGATCTGGAACACAATAAGACCATTTCTATTGGCAGACTGAAATATTTAGAGACTGCTGTTATTGAACATCTCTCACCTATTAATTTTTATTGTTATTTTTTGTTATCTTTTTCTTCATTTAATTGGCTGACACTGTCTGATTATACTGAACTGGAATTCGTTGTCCCTGTCTATAAATTTTTTCTCTGTCATTCATCCATAATTTTAGAAAGATGTTAACGTTCCATAAAATATTAAAATCAGTGCTATGGCATGGGGAGGGATGAGATTTGGGGTTTATTGTTTGGAGTTTTATATTATAGCACACTGTCAGCACAGCCTAGTGTATTATGTGTTACAGTTGTTTTTTTAGGTCTTTTTTATGTCAACTGATGGTTGACACTGAATGTATGTTTTTTTTTTCAGATAAAATTAAAATTAAGTGTTAAAAACAGCTAATGCTGATTTTCACATGTGTTCACATGAGTATATATGTTCCGGTCGCTTAAACAGTGCAAAATAACATTTGTCTATGAATTAATACAGACAAAAACCCAGTGTACTTAAAAGCCACCTTTAGCTGATGGAAAAGCAGCAATGGCCGTACACTAAAATTATTTGACCAGAATGAGCTTTTGCAACAAGAAACAGCAGGTGACAGCAGTGGAAAGAGATGTAACAACTTAACGAATAAAGAGCAAGATCAGTAACAAGATCAGAATTGCTTGGACTGTTTCTGAAATTAGCTATGATTCAAACATGATGGGATGAACTCAAGTCAATCAATTATTCAAATAAGCTGCCTGTATATTAAAAACGCAAAACAGCTCCTTCTTCAGGTGACAACTACTGAAGCAAATGTTCAATCCTTTATTGTGTTCATATCATTCTTTGTCAAGGTCACATTGTTTACTTTTCTAAACATTATTTACTTTTTAAACATTGCTGCCTTAAGGTCCCAAATGCAAGGTTTTATTATTTTTTCTTCTGCAGAGGGATAGAGGTAAAGTGCACACTCCATTTACAATCAAATAAATAAGATGACAATAATAAATGTAAAGGAATAGAGAAATAAAGAGATTATTACACGTAAAGCTCAAGTCCAAAAAACCTAAAATACCTGCTGTTGCGTTGGTTTCTTCAGTCTATATTTAAATGTCTGTCTTACTTTGGTGACATGTGTGCATCTTTTGACAGCTCATTTCATTATATAATGGCAACCTGTGAAAAAGCCGGTCTCCATTTAGCCTTTAATCTAGTTCCACTAAAAGCCCTTCATTAGAGGAACGTAGAGCTCTTAAAGTTTCCAGTAGGGTGAAAAGCTGGACAAAAAATGGCATGGCCTGACAGGTATCAAAGATGCAATTTTTGTGTGCCATAGCCAATAAATAAATAAAAAATCAGTTCCTATTTTATTAGCTTGGGCTGATACAAGTTTGATTTAGTACATTATCAAAAAATGGCATCCTTGAAAGCTCTCTCATTCCATCTTTAATGCATTCATAAAAAAATACAGATGGAAAACCAAATCTGTTTTGACTCGAAGACTCAATGTGATTGCCCATACTTTAATAGCAGACCATCAGCTCCGTCCTTTACATATGATTTTTGACTGCTCATGCAAGCCCTGTCATTACCTGAGTGTCAAAGACATTCTCGCCAAGGGCTAGATTAATCAATCACAAAGTCCACCATTGAGCCTGGCTTAGGCTGTACTGGCACCATGTGCTCTTTGTCATCAACAAAATGTAACTAGCATAGCAGTGCACTAAAAAGACAGCACCCAGTTCTCTCCAACTCACTAACCACCTGAAAAGTTTGAAGCAAATTTTTTTGTGTGTAGTTAAATTAACCAACGGTCATACATTAATGCACCATTCTGAACACACTAACTGAAAGCTGGCCAGAAGGATGCTGTTTTTGTTATCTCCATTCTTTTTGATATTTTGTTAGTGATACAACAAAATCTATATTGTGTTTCATTTTTAAATATAAAGAAATCACTTTAAAACTAAACATCTAATGGGTACAATCTTAACCATTTTTTTATTCCATTACACTTGTGCTGGCCTGCTTTATTATGTGAGGGAAGCTAAATATAGATCATAACATTGAAATGGAGCACTTAAATATTAAATGCATTGACCCAAATGATGGAAAGCCACACTGATGTAGAGCTGTGGCCTAATGCTCTACATACCATAAAATTCAGTGAGGTATAGTGATCGCATCACCACTGAGGAGACAAGGAAAATAGTTTGATTTTATTATACTATGAAGAGAAATAAGACACATATTCATTACATAGATGAGTTAATGGGAAAGTGTAACACTTTAAGATAAGCCTCTTGTTGGTGTTTTTTGTTATGAACATAATGCAAACTTCTTTACATTAAATTAACCAGCAGAAACCACAAATCCAGAAAGCGACCTAGAACATGTTAAAGGGAAAATAGATTTGTATGCTTCTTTAAATTATATATATATAATTTCTACAAGGATACAAGGATCTCAAAATACATCATACAATTGTGTTGCTTTGTTACATCTGCTACTTTGATGTTTATTGTGTTTCAGCTAGGCCAGAATTAAAAGTACTTTATGAATATTATAAAGTCCCGCTTGAGAAATTGCTCTTTTAAGATCTTACTAGATTTAGACTTATGACTCTCTTACTTTAGTTTTAGTTGAAAATCCAATTTAGTTCTTTTACTTGAATCCAAAAATATTATTAGGGGTGTGTATGATCGATCCTGCATTTTATTGCCCCTCATTCACAAAGGATTCTGCACCGATATTCACCCCACGTGATCTTCAAACCATAAAACTCAACTGCTAGACGTGTATTTGCATATTTTCAGGTAGATGATGAAGGCTCTTGTGTTGAGATTTATATCCTGAAATAAATGGAGGCTGTTACTTTGGAAACATTTCTTCACTCAGAGAAGTGGAGACGTCATGTGAAACAACATTGAGGGCACCTAGGGCAAGCAATCAATGGTGTGTCTGCATGTGTTTGACCCCAAAAATGTAGTTGATAAGAGCCCTGCTCCACGCTCAAGGAAACTTGTTTTTCCTGCATCAGCTAGCTTTGGATCAAGACCACTTCTCTTTCTTATTTTAGCACTTGCAGCGCAAACCCTTTGTGCATGCAGGCCAGCAAGGGAGGAGTGAGGATGGGCCCATTTTGATCTCGGGATCAAAGTGGCTTTACATAGTGTAATACCACTTTTCCTCTGACCTATTTTCCTTCGACTTGGCTCGACTCAACTTATACCAGTGGTTCCCAAACTGTGGCACGTAGATGCCTGTGGTATAAGGCTGGTGCTTATGTGTGTGTTTCTGTGTGTGAGTTCGTATTGCTGTCTATACTACTCAGTGGGTTCCCCTATAGCCAAAGAGATGATATGCATCATGTGTGAAGAAAAACCAGCCAAAGAGTTAAGGTTTGTTGCGCTTTGAAACAACACTGTGTCACAGAGAGTAAAAGACATGGCTAACATTGTTAAAAATGCGCTGAATAAGTTAATTAAAACACCCAATATTTTGGCACCCAGCTTGATGAAACAATAGACATGTTCAGGTGAGATATGAACATAATTGTGCAGTTCAAAATGTTCTACCAATCATTTGAGACCAGAACTATAACAGAGAATATATTCCAGGTATTAGATTCATTTATTCAAAAGAACGGAATGAAGGCAACCTCCATTTACTCATTAATTGTTCAAGTACAGATTTATGTAATAACATTTACAGTTTATTTAAGTACTGTACTTTTTAAAATTTGAACAGTTCATTTTTAATGTTCAAACTGTACAGTTTGTAACATTTCTGAAGCAAAAAAAAATACTATTAGCAAATATATCATTTGAACTGTACAATACTGTAGCTTAATAGGATGGTCTATATAATGTGGCTAATCTGCAGATCTATACTGTAGTTGTGTATTCTAATGTTAGTTATTATGGGAGTACTTGGAGAGCTAATGTTTTCTAAGGTCCCTCTTAGTAAAAAAAGTTTAGTAACCACAGCAAGTCAAGTTATTCTGATAGGAAAGAAAGGTGTTGCATGACATCCTGTTTGTCACTAATTGGTTGCTGAGATCACAGAGTGACTGACACTCACACTTTTTGGCAGTCCTTTATGTTTCTGCTGTCATCCATCTTTTAACAAAGCCTTTTGTTTGAGTGTTAAAGTAAACTATAAACAGAGCATAAGAAATGTCACTGCTTTCACACCCTCCATTATTGTTTTTTGTGTCAGTCAAATTTTAGCATCGTAAGGAAATTGAACAATTTACTTAGAAACTCTCGTTTAGTATTTGCGCAGCTGTTTTTCCAAAAAACCGACACATGCGTGAACCTCGCACACTGATTTTAAAATGCGTTATGTTTCATACTGTGGTGTACGTTTACTAAAATCTGGTTGAAAATCAGCTACATTTTTAAAAAAATTGTAAATTCATACAACTTACAACTTAACAGTCACTTATATGCACTTTTCTAAAACATATACTGTACTTCATCAAGGGATGAAGGGTGATAAAAGTTGAGCAACCTTATAAAAGGTTCCTGCTAACTGTGACATGAAACACAGATGTTTGCTGGTGGTAATGTTTGCCGGCTGGAAGGGCATCCGCTGCGTAAAACATATGACAGCTGAGTTGGCGATTCATTTTGACAAGAAGTTGGATTGATGGAAGATTGTTACATATGTCCATTGTACATTGTTCCCAAAAGATACATTTCACCATTTATTATATAGTCAATAATTTGTATATACCAGTTAATAAACGTATTCTATCACATCAAATGTATTCTATCGATCACACAATTTACCTCTTCTCAGATGTGCTTGGAATTTTCCAGTGACCCACCCCATGTTGGATGAAATGTAGATTGCAAACACCTGCTAATTAGTATTACAGGGAGGCACTCATTTAGCTCTCAGCCATTCAGAGTTTTGCCCCACGGCAGCCATTACACAACTGGATACCACTTGAACCCTAAGCTGTCTCTGACATTATTGGAGCTTGCTTGTATTTTCTCAATTAAACAAATACTTGATAAAGATACATTTCAATGGATGGCAATTGCTATATATTTCAACATGTTTCAAACTATCTTCAAGAAAGTTAATCAGAGCATTATGTATCAAATAGAACATAGCTATGGGGATATTTATTATGTGTGCACTTAGTCTGAATGGCTGCACTCACACACAGACACACAAAGAGATATTTGTTCATGGTTTCTGTTTAATTCAGTCACTCATCTGACAAAAGCTTGATTGTCTGCTTTCAGTTTTGCTCAGTCTGAGATCTGATAAGAGTTCTTTCAAAGCTCGCTAACTGGTTTGAAAAGTCTGTTTTGGCAGTAAATTTGCAAAATGAGAGGTTTGCGCATGCAGTTTGTATGTTATACTCATTGCTGTGAAGGTTCCTTCTCAAAGTCCAAATGCTTTCAGCTAGATATGCAGTTTTATAGAAGTCAACATTTCAACTGTAGTAAAGAAGCATGCACCTTGTTAATGTCAGTTTTGCAGACCCAGCCTCATGCAGCCAATGTGAGATGCATAGGTGTGTACCTACAGTCATCAAACCTGTGAAAAGATGTTTAGAAAAGCTTTTATCCTTCTCCCCGAGATCTGCTGTCACTTTATTTTTAGTGTTATTTTTACTTGAGAATAACGTTTTTGTAATTGTACATCTCTGCAGCTATTCATGTGCACATTAGGCACAAAATACAGCAGTATTAATATATTAACAGTAGTATTTTTGTACAGGTTTTGAGACTAAATGTAAAAAAGCTAATTGTTATCAGTATGATATTAGTTTAGAATAAGCTTATATCACTTTTTGTTCCCAGTGAACACTTGAAGTTATAAATACATGTATACAGAATCACATCTATATGGGTCATTTAGTCCATAACTAGTTAAATTGGTTTGTTTGCTTTGCAATATGTAATACCCTGCAGTGTTTTTATTTAAACTGTGTAATATTTAGGCCAGAAGCAGGTGCACAAACCTCATTCTGAAACCATTTGACTGTGTGACTCTAATATAATGAACATAGTGATGAAGGAAAGCTTTTCTGCCTCTTTTCCCTGTGATTGTGGGTCTTTAACTCTCTTTCGATGCATGAAAATGCACTCCCAGTCTATCAGCAGGAAAATAAGTAACAACTTTATTTTCAATGAAAAGGAAGGAACTACAAATATGGTATGCTGTTGAAACTAATAGAGTTTATTAAATATAACAAAATGGCTAATTATATTTCAGACATTGAAAAAATACATATATATTTAGATTTTAGATTTCGTGTTTAGAGGTTCTCGTTTGTGATGTGCTCAATTTAAGTGTATATATATATATATATGATAAGATTTATGACGTAAAATTGCACTGGTTTAACTAGGCTTGATGAAGAATAGCTTTAGTGAGACTGTGTGTACTATTTCTCTATGTTAAAAACATCCTTTTTTCTCATAAGATCACAAGTGCAAACACAGCTCAGATAGAGGAAGTCACCTGCTCAAGCTCAGGAATCACGCAAACAATATTGAAATGGGGAATAAATGCAATTACTGAGACGCATTACTGTGAAACATCTCATGTTGCTCATGCATTTCAACTTCCTTCTCATGTTGAACTACACTAGATATTTATAGCACCTTTATTACTACTACAGCTCATATTTGCTTTACTCTCTTAATCCTGGTTGATTTTCAAGTTCACAAAGGTGGGGCATCATAAAGCTAGAATTACTCATGTATTAAACTAAAGTATTATATAAAGATCTAAAGTAGCTGGATGAATTCAAATGTTCATTTGTTGCCGCACAAGGAAGAACCATGATCCTGAAGCACTGTGTGTTCCCTGTTAACTCTGGTTGAACTCAAACAATTACATACAGTATGAGAAAGGACTGCTTTTCAACAGTATGCTGACTCTATAATAAATTAAAAGAACTTAAAATAACTCTAAAATAACATAAAAGTGCTGTTGTGACACTGGTGTTTGAGAAAAGTCTAATTAATTATTTTTGGCTAAGAAATTATGCTTTTATTTTTTTGTCTCTGAAGATTTTAATGTAAAACAGTTTCATTTCTGCTCATGAAGCAAGTGTAAACTTCCTGCTTGGGGTTTTCTACTTCTCAAAACTGCCATGCAACTTCACTAGTGTTCTTTTGTATCTAGTTCAACAGGAAATCACATTCACTTTGCATTTCTCTTCAGTATGTTTCCTCAATGGTTATTATTTTTCTACATTAAAATATTATAATAAAGCTGAGCTGCTTTCTGAATCTTACTTAATAATGAATTGGTCGATGTACTAAAATACTGATGTTACAATAGATTTTCAGTATAAAAACGAAAAACATTTTCGTTCACATTTAGCAAATGTAAAACAGCAAGTGATAAAACACAAAACCTGAAAAACAATGACCTGAAGATATTTCTAGAAAACTAACCATTGTGGGTTTTTCTGCATTGTCAGGATTAATTAAAATTGTAAAAGTGAGAGCCGGCAAATGCCTGTCCTAGGACTGAAGTAACCTCATATCTCCTCAGGGCTTCCAAAACAGTCCATCCTTAATCATGAATAATTAAACATCATCAATCTCTTCGTCCTTTGTTCAGTAACCTCTTTGTAAATCTATGCAAAGTATTAAACTTTTTCCCTATTTTGCAAACGTTTGAGACTGAAAATAATACCATAGTTAGTTTGTGTGTACAGCCATGTTCTAAAAATAGCCACGATTCTCTCTGGGGCTGTGTGACTTTGCACCAGAAGAGATTTTGGGGTGTTTGTAAGGATGCCAGATATAACAGGCAAAAGGCTTGTGAACGCATTATGTTGGCTAACCTTGATTTTGGACAGAACTGCACTGGTGTTGTAGTGAGACCTATCAGTTGCTGTATAGAGTATTTTATGTTCTATTGGTGACTCCTTATGCTCATTTTACTCTGCTGAACTGAAAGAAGTTTAAAAAAAAAATTTTGGTCTCACAATTGCAAAGAAATAATGTTTATGTGAAGCGAAGCCTTTAAAGTGTCATATTATCCACACTAATATATATATACTGCACCAATATTTGAATAATCTGATCAGTGGAACAACCTGCAGTAGCTCCATTTTGTTTATTCCTAACATTCTAAAGATTTTTGGAGATTTGCTAAAAAATATTTTTAAAAGCCCTGCTTTTTATTTTTAGGTCTCACCGACAATAAATCAATCAACCAATCAATTTGTTTTTTTTATAGCGCTTTTTTAGCAGAAAGCAGCTTCACAAAGTTCTAGTGTGGATCAGGTAGGGTAAATAGGAATTCCCTCTGTGAGGCCCCTGGGAGCATCGCTGACTGAGGCAGATGCTGGTCACCTCCCCAGCATAAAGAATATAATAACTTAAGATCCATCGACAAAAAAATTGCCGGACAGCACCTGAAAAAAACACAAAAAAACAAAACTGAAACAAACAAATAGATCTTAGGACAATGTAACACAGAAAACGAACAGGTGATCAGCATCAGCTGCAGTATTTGTGATAAATGATGGAGATGGGTTAGATAGGTACATTGAACCACATTGTTTTTTCAACAATTTAGATGTTTATAGCACAATTTCCATTTGGACACATACCAGGAGACAGTTATTTGAATGCTAGATTAAGTATGTTTGTAATCTAGTTTTGAACTCTGTGAGCGTAGCTGAGCTCCGGACGACATCCAGGAGTTTGTTCCAGAGCTTAGGGCCAATAATAACCTAACAATAATTACCTAATATCCATATTTAAAGTTGATTAACTCTGTTATTTAACTCTATAATTGTATTATGACCTTGAAGAGAATAGATGCAGAGAGAAACACAGAGTTGAGAAATGACTCAATCAGAAGAACCGGATGTTTCGTTCACCTTGCTCTTTCAGATGGCACGATGGTTCCATCCTCCCTTCATTCAAAAAGGTCACTCACCACTTCACACCGCTTCCTTTCTGAGAGGAAGCACAACCTATAATAAAGGTGACGGTCAGACAAGCCACACATATAAGGCAGCTTCTTCAAAATAAGCATGAACCCGTGCACACACTGTCCTGATCCTGACTTGTAATGGTTTATTTCCATAGGCTTATTTTATGCAGCAGCCATTGTTAGAATGAAAAAGAGGCTCCGGTGGGAACAAACTTGGAGGGAGTGGTAAAGAACCATGGTGTGGACAAATAACTTGAATCTGCTGGAAAGATCTTACTTCATTGATCAGGCATGTTGAATCTTAATGCCTGTTTTATTAAATTATATCACCAATAGCAAATGTAATGTTAAATATATTACAGGTCAGGCTATACATACAAAGCTTACGTCAAACAAAACATTCAATATGTCACTGTTGTTCTTCCTTTTCTTCACACTACTTACAGGTTTTTCTTAATGGAGTCTCACTTTCATTCTCAATATGGCCGCAGCGTGAAACAAGCATATGTCATATACATAATTATTTAATAGTTAAAATTAGTTTTTTTTATTTGGTAAACAGAGTATGCTATGTTAATTCCTGATTGATTGGCACACTCTCAAAAAGCATTAAACTTTAATTTGCTCTATGGCCAATATGACAAACTAAAATGGTCAAAAGTTATATAATTCAAACATTAATAAGTGATTCAAAGTGAAAGCCAAGATTTCCAGTTAGTATTCTGGCTCATTCGACAAGAACACCCCTGACCCCATCATCAACAGCCACAGCCCCGTCCCTCCCTGGGTGCTTGTTCGCAGAATCTGCTCTTTGATGAAATCAAAGCACACATTCCTAGCGAAGACCGATTTATTCTCGAATGGAGAAGCTACTCATTGCTTACGATGCACCCACAGCATTTACATAACTTTGAGTGAGGCTTGACACGCAACTTCTAAAAATTGTAACTAACAGCTTATAAAAATGCAAGCATATGCAGCTGATGAAGGTGTTATTGGTCAGCACTGTGAGCCCTTATTTCCAACTGTCCTAACAAAGAAATGTATAGATGAACAAACTAGTTGATTGATTTAAAAAGTGCAGAAATTTATCAATCTTTAATGTTGATGAGCTTCAGTTTCAACACAATATGCTGACATTATGTCACACCTTTTTTAGAAAATGAAAATTGAAGACATTCAAACAGCAAATGTTCAGACAGCAATACTCATCATAGAAACTTTTAAAGAATTAGCATCTAGCGATATAAATTGGGCTTAAGTGTCACGTCAATAATCTGCACGAGTTCTAAAATACTGGAGGCTTCTACAAGCAAGGGTATTAAAGAAATAAGTAGGGATGGAGGTGATGATTTAGACAGGTGTGACAAATTAACAAAATTGAAAATGAGCAAAGTGTAATGTAAATCAAGTGCTAAAGAAGTTGGGGTGCAGGCTATGGAGGTGCAGTCATTGTCAAAGCCACAGCCTCACAGGCATCTAGCAGCAGCTTAAAGAGACAGGTATTTCCAGAAAAATAGTCTGGGAGGTATTGAGGTTCCCAACTGTTGGAGATGATCTATCTACAGGTTTCATGTCAATCTACAGAAATGTGTCAATTGAGAATATTTAACACAACTTGAATTAGTTTGTTGTTGAACCATTGACAATTTTGACTTCCTCTTCTGCTGACTGCTTTAAGGTTTAGGTTAAGGTAAGGCCACATTGGGGTGAATTTTGATGCAAATCTTTGCTAGGAATGTGCAACAATTTGTTTCTAACTTTTAAATAATGAGCTTGAACGAGGCTGCACAGATCGTTTAAAAGCAAAAAAAAGTTCTCCTTTGTCATATAATGCTGACCCTTCACAAGGTGATACCCCACACTTCACCAATGGATCTGGATATTTTGTTGATGTGTGAGGGGGTGGTAATGTTACATAAATACACTCTTCACTCAATCACAATGAGCTTCCCAGACACAGTCGCATGGAAGAAGGTCAGAGTCTAGAGCATAGACGATGCGTAAGGTCAGGTTTAAGCAGGTGGTAAGTTAACTTTGCTTTCTGGTAAACATCCTGCCACTGCTACCTATGTTTTTTTTAGCAGATTTACAGATCATTAAATATAATGCAAACATGTTCTTCCCCTGTGGCAAAAAGAGTGTGCCGAAGGGCCTGGATCTCTGTAGTAGCGCCATGTGGTCAGACATTTTTTGTAGCTCAATGTCGCTATCAAACAGCAAGGAGCGCCATTACATCTATTTCACCCTACCAGGGCGAACGACCCCCTGCTGTTCAGGAAAGGCAATTTGCCAGCAAATATAATTCTCCCCAATGTGGCCTTACCTTTAGACTGAGACTGGAACTGTAAATTCACACCAGGTGCAGATGATTTGGTAGGCATGAGTGATTTACATTTAAGTAAGACCAATCAGGACACTTTATAGTTACCAGGCAGAGGAGAGACCATGTTAGAGACCATGAACTGTATTTAGGTCTAGCAGCAAGCATAATTTCCTTGTAGTTGTTTATTTTTATTGAAAAAATGCTCTTGAAGAAGTCAGATTCTGTAGCAAATTATAGACACTTATTAGCCACATTTAAGCTGCTTTCGACTGATTTACATCATTTTGCTACAAAGTTTAGTTGTTTGAGGTTGATTGTACCTAAATAAGTTATGAAACTTATTTAGGTCTTTGCCCTAAAATTTTCAACATTTTATTTGTTTAGGTAACTATATGTATTTTAAGATTAGTATCTTTTTATTTGAATGAATCAGTTTAGTTCATTGATTTAAATGTTTTAAGTTAATTACATTTAACTGATTTGGATAGTAAACTTGAAATATGTAAAAAAAAATATTTTTATCAGACAAAATTATCCTTTTCAGGGCAACACATTTCAATGACAATTATATTATTACAAAAAAAGCAGTATTTTAAGTTGATCTCACAGACTAGCAATTTATGTATTTGTGTGATGTATGAGAAACAATATGTTTTCAATCCAAGCTATGTAAATGTATTCAGCAGATCTATTTCAGCATGCACTAGAATCACAGAGAGATTCAATTCAAGTTAAAGCAGCTACCTTATCACAAATGTCCGAAAGCTGGAAATGCAACCGAAAAATAGGAAACAAGCTGCAAAAAACGAAACACTTAGAAACGCTTATGGCTTTGTTCACTAGAAAACAATAAATGAAACTCCTTTAGAATACAATCTTTCGCCTCAACAACGATTGTTAAGCCGTGTATCTATCTGTTTTCTTATCTCTGCATATCCCAACCAGACAACTTTGTAATTGAGAGGAGAGTTCAGTGCCTTTGTGCTATATCTCTGTGTGTTTGGAGGCGGGAGTGGCAAACACATGTCATTCACCTTTAAATCACATCAGCATCATCATCCGCCTCATCATCAACGCAGTGTCCTCATGTCGGCGCTCCACAAGCTCTTTCTCTCTCTCTCTCTCTCTCTCTCTCTCTCTCTCTCTCTCTCTCTCTCTCTCTCTCTCTCTCTCTCTCTCCGCACTAGATCACATCACACCACACACACAGACACTGCACCTGCAAAGCACAGGAAAGCGACGAGCGAAAGCGCAGGCTAGCGCGCAATTGGGCCAGGTCGCGCCGAATGACGCGAGGAGCGAGATAAACGCGCAGACAGCTGCCAGACAGCGCTTTTTTCCCAACGCTGGCACTCTTTTGCCCAAAGACACGCCGAAAAACAGAGATGTGATCGCTCCAGAAGAAAGAGGACGCGTCCTGTAAGTCCCGAACGATCGCTTCTTTGTTCGCTCGATCGGTCACTTCCTCCGGTTCCTGCCGACACAGCAGTGATGTACCCAGCGAGTCTCAGCGCATCTCAGAATCAATCCCGTGCGCTATTATTGTAGGCTGAGAAATAATCCGTGCTTTTGTGAACGCGGAATTGTTAGTAAGGGATAGTGTTCTTTTGATCACGGTGCATCATTAAGAGATGCAGTAATGTAGTTACTGTGCAAGGCTTGCTCAGTGTAGAAGTGTATGTGATGCGAGTATTTCTGAATGTGCTCTCGGTGTGGAATAGTGTTTGTTACTAGGTTATTTCATCATATTTTAATGAATTTAACATGATCTACTAGACTTATATATAAACGACAATGTGAAATTTATTTTTTGGGCTTACAAATGGTTTGTGTTTGTATACGCCTCATGGATTTGTGAATATGCAGTGATTTGTCTGTTTGTGCAAAGTAACTGTAAAGTTATACTTCTGTTTGTGAATGTCAGATTCTTTGTTAAAATAGATCTACTTTAAGTATTCGTTCATTGTTTTTTTGTTGTTGTTGTTGTTGGAAATCATCATCATCTCAACAATCTGCACATTATTGTCTTTTGTTGCATAATGTGTGTATAAAACTGGGGTTTCTTTGTGAAATTAGTTTTATTTTATTTTTTTTCCACATTATGTAAATAAAATTAACAATATACAGCCCTATGCATATGATAGCAGCATCTTAACATAACAAAGGAAGATGATATGACCATTCAGACCAGATCTCGGAACACAGTAAACCGTTGCACCACTTTTCAACAAACTCTGCTGTCTCATTTCTGAATTGCAAAGCTGTGAATTAAATCTTTGGTATTTGGTTCCTATATTTAAGTGGCCAAAGTGGCCTGATTTTGGATTATCAAGGAAAATCAGAGTTAGTGATGATCCATTTTATGAAGAGGATCATGTTTTTATATATATATATAAAAAAAAGGTGTGTAGGTTTGGATTTATTTGTTCCTACCTCCTATACATTCAGTACTAACTAAAACTATAGATAAGTCATAAATGACAACATTTTAAAATAGAGGTACCTATTTCACAGGATTCTTTATAACATAGAACATATATTTCTGTTAAAATAATGAAACTGGTTTCAGAAGAAAAACAGACAAAAAGTTAATTATTATGTGAGAATGGTCTGTGAAACCTCAGAACAGCCCAGTCTTTCTTTCAGTTTAATTTTTAGAGATATTGTTCTCTTTTTTTGAGCCATTTTATAATAGAGTTAAAATATGCATTAAAAATGCACTCTACATGTAGCCTGAAGAAATCAAAAGTATTTATACTAGATGGACAACTTTATACACAGTCTAGTTTACTTGCTAGTTAGGTTTTACCTTTTGGAGTTCAATGATGTCTGAAAAGCGATCTATTTTTGTTGTGTTTTTTTAACTCAATTGATCTATACACTGAAAATCTGGACTCTACTTTGACTCTCTGTGGTTGAAATGATGGTGACTGAAACTAAGTGTGTTGTGATGAAGTTGGAGCTTATTAACATACAAAATATTTAACATAGAATATTTCCCCACTTCCTCAAGAACCCTTTGATGTTGGTCCATGTCGAGATTCGTTGTGAGGGCACTCCATACATTTTTGAAGATCTAAGCATGAATATAGTCAATGTTTTTATATACAGTTGATGGTCAAGCCAATTGTGTAAAATAATGTGCATGTTAATTTCCAAAAATAAAACAAAGTAAGCTTACATTTCTTAGTAATAATAATTATAATAATACACTTTATATTATAAAGCACATTTCAATATTTTCCAAGGTGCTGTACAGAGAACAAAAGTAAAACAGTACAAAAAAGTACATTAGCAAAATAAAATTGATAAAATGAAGAAAAGTTAAATAAAAACAAAATAGTCAGACAAGTAATCTAAAGTCCAGGGCTAGTTAAAAGCCATATAAAGTATAAAACGTCAACAATCATAAGCCAGTTTTAAAAAGTGAGTTTTAAGATGAGATTTAAAAATGGTGTAGCTTTGTGCATCTGGTTTCACAGTGTCGGTGCATAGAAAGAAAAGCCCTGTTTCCCATAGTTTTAGTGCGCGTGCATGGAACAGACAGAAGCTTAGACTGTGAGGAGATACAATAAGTACTCAGGGACCGAACCATAAAGTGTTTTATATGTGAGGGTTAAAATTTTCAAATCTGCATGGAAGCGGATTGACAGCCAGTGCCGTGACTTAAGAACAGGTGCGATGTGTTCATGTTTTCTGGTTTTGGTCACGACATGAGCAGCTAAATTCTGAACATACTGCAACCTGTCCAGAGTAGACCTAGAAATCACAGCAGAGAGAGAATTACAATAATCCAGACGAGACACTACAAATACATTTATCAGTCTTTCAACACAAGAAATTTGCAGCCTAGGACGCAGTTTAGCTACATTTTGCAGGTGGTAAAATGAAAACTTGATGGTGGTTTGGACAAACTGGTCAAAAGTCAGACATGGATCAAATGTCACACCAAGGTTACTATCATTCTGCTCTTCAACTCCAATAGTGACCGATCAAGAGACAGACTTAAGGCCCCCGGTTTCAACTGCCCCATCTGACATCGGGAACCACAAAGCATGACTTCAGTTTTGGCACTGTTCAGGCAAAGGAAGTTCTTATTCATTCTTGTCTGAATGACAGAAACATAGTCTGAGATATAAGTAAAATCAAGGCCTTTTCCAGGTTTTGAGTGAACATAAGTTTGAGTGTCGTCAGCATGAAAGTGATAATTAAGACACAGTAAGTGGGGAAAGAACCCTAGTGGAGACAGATAGATGTTAAAAAGTAGAGGTCACAAAATAGAGTCCTGAGGGACACCAGTGAGAACAAATCTCATCTCAGATTTAAAACCCCACATAAAAGCAAACCTAAAAGCAAACCGGGATCGGTTTGTAAAATATAATTTAAACCATTTCAAAGCGGTGTTTTAATAAGCTTTCACATGCAGATATATTTTTATTACAATTACATTCTATTCCATCACACATTAATAACAATCATTTTTAGTTTTGAAATGTATTATGGGTTGATCATGTTGTTTTTAAAACTAATTTGAATTGAGAATTACATGTTACGACAATTGGTTATGTGTTGTTAGTGCGCTTTTGCTCTCTTTGAGGATGTGGGTGAGTGTGACATTTTCAGGGAAAGAAAGACACATCAGCACTAAAGTGATGTCTAGAAAGTCCTGATTGAGCTGTTCTGGAGTTAGTGCTGTTAAGGGTTTTGTCCAGACAACTTTGAAGCTGGACAGGGAATTAGCGATTAAGATAATGATTTAGGATCTTTCTGTTTGCTTGTCCACTGCTCTGCTGATTCTGTTAGGTGTCTGTTCATTTATCACTCAGTCCACTGATTCTGCTTCTCTGCCTTTCTGTTATCAGGCCACTTACCTGTCTGATGATACCATCTTTTTAGCCTGTCTGCCCATCTTTTCTATAGTATTTTTGTTGAACGCAGACTTTTTTGTTTTTGGTATTTTAAACCTCTTTTTAACCTCTTCCACTGCACTGTCTCTTTGAGATTGTTTGTCACCACGCACCATATCCTGCTTTTTTCCCCGATTGCTGCTTCTGCAACTCTCAGAGCTCAGTTAATGTTTTTTCTCCATCTTCATCAGTCTGAAGCACACATTGAAACATATTTGAGGGTCATACTATGATGTTAGACCTCTGATCTATCTGTCAATCCACTTGCTGTTGTCAATCTTTTGAACCTTTACAGTCAGCCTGCCGTTCCCCCAGCTCTGGCTATGAGTCTGTCCGCTAAATATGTGCATGAGACTGTCTGTCGTTCTTAAACAAGCTCATAAAAACATATACATATTTTATAAGTACTTTCCAATGTATTGGTAAGTTTTCAGAAAGACCCCTCATGCATTTGTGCAGGGCAGCTGGGTGGATGTGGTCTAATGCTCACCATCCTCTCTTCTATTTTTGATTGAAAGGAAGTGTTCAAGTGTGAAAACAATCTCTCTTGCTACCATATTCTTGCTGACATTTAGCCCTGAGATTTGAAGATATAAGACAATAGATTATTTGCTTCTGGCTGATTTTTTTCTGAAGCTGTTATGAAAGTAGGGTTGTTATTCTGGATTAAAGATTTTAATCTCTCACTGTGATAAGCTGGTCTATTTTTGTTTAATTCCACTTGACAGATTTTGTAACATTGTAACATTTTTCTTATTCTGTAACAATTAAATGCTCTTTTGTTACTCATTTGCTTCAATTGTTGTATACCATAATATACATGTGTATCCACAAATGAGAAAAAAACTTTATGGTTTACATAAATTTGCATAACATGTATTTATTTAACAGATATTTTTGTATTGTATAATTTTACAATAAAATCTAACTCAGGGTCAAACTGGGAGTCAAACTCTAAGCCAAGGAGCATTTTTAAAAGACTTATTATCATGTGAAAAAATGGCAGAGAATTCAATCACAATTCACAAAAAATGTAAATGATATATTTTACCTTCTAATTCATAAATGTTTTCAATAGTACTTTGTGTAATATTGGGTGCCAAATGATCTCCGTCATAACTCAAGGTCTGTCAATGACTAAAAAGTTAACCAGTTTCCTTTGTGCAGATTATAAGTGCTTGTCAGAGGAAATTGTATCATTTTTTATGTCAGAGTAAACGATTGACTATTGCTGTATCACTAAATGCATCACATTCATGCATAAATAACATAAATCAGTTACTCCTATTAATAGCTCTTTGGATCAATATACATACTGAACTACTGAACAGCATTTAGAGGGGGATTAATGTACCACACGTTAGGCAAACTGTAATCTTGTGGTCTGCTGGTTGACATTATGTCAAGTCGATATGAAACTAAAACTATTAATACTAATTAATTAAACAGTTGTTGTTGTTTTAAAACAATGTGCGTGCGATTGATTCGTTTGGATCAGTTCTTGGGGGCCACAGTACTGCACAGTTTCATTCCAAGCATGCACACAGAGATTTTTCTTTCAAACAAACTTTAAGGACTTAGTTAGTTGTATCATGTTGCAGTTAAACCGTGCAGAGCTGTGGCCCTCCAGTAATGGATTTTAACAGATTATACTTAAAAAGTAAAAATAGAAATCAGTATTGTAATTAGGGCTGGAGATTGTTAGGAACTTCCTGATACGATTCAATTTTAATTAGTAGGGTCACAATTTGTGTGGATATTCCTATATATTAGTAACGTTTTCAGAAAGACCCCCCTCCATGCACTTGTGCAGGTCAGCTGGGTGGATGTGGTCTAATGCTCACCATCTTCTCTTCTATTTTTGACTGAAAGGAAGTGTTCAAGTACAAAAACAATCTCCCTTGCTACCACATCATATTGTTGCTGACATTTAGCCGTGAGATTTTAAGATATAACACAATAGATTATTTGCTTCTGGGTGATTGTTTTTAAAACAGTAGGGAAAGTGAGTTTGTTGGGCAAGAGATTGCTGGGGGCCTCCCAACTTGATTCAATTAGGATTATTTGTAAATGAGAAAACACTACAAATTAAAAGTGACTCCTTTACACCTTTTGTTCTTCACATCTTTCCATCCTCAGTGCTTCATTAATTGATTTATTATCGACCAGAGCAACATTTCGATGCATAGATTTATCAGTTGACTTGATTAAATTACTATTATTAGGGTCACAATTTGATTAATAACCGAAGCATCACTAGGCAGAGTTTATTAACAGTAGCACTTTCATTTAAATTAAAGATGATAAATGTATTAAATAATACCTACTACCTACACTGAAATAGCCATTATGCTCATTTAGCAATAAATACAAATAAACATGGCGCACATCATCACTTGTTTAAATTAAAAAGATTTATATACCTAAATTAATTTCATTAAACAGATGTAGCAATATGGAACTTCTCAAACCGGTGGGTTGATTTCACTTATATTTATATTCTACTTATATCTAGTGTACTGAATGAATCTGAGTAATATGTTGTTATTAAGTGTTTATTAAGGCTTGTTGAATCTTACATTGCTTTATATCGGGGTGTGTTTGTGCTCTCGATAAATGATGAAACACTACAAATTAAACAAATTAAAAGTCCTCCCTCTGCATTCAATTAATTATTTGTTTTTACACATTTCGATTTACTAATCGATTTAGTATCAACCAGAGCTACATTACGATTCACCTATTGATATTTTTTTTACACTACCTCTACAAAGTTTCATAAAAAAAATTTGAGGATGTAAATGGCATCTATTATAGAAAGTACATTTGAATATGTTTTTTTTGGGTGAAATATACTCTTGTGACTTCTTCTGTCATTACAATCAACAGATGACTACAGTACACAAAACAAAAACTATAGAGACTCAGCAAAAACACTTGTGTAGCTACTATTATTACACACAAGCTAATAATATCCTCTTTGTCATTGTGTTTCAGGAACTAATGGGAGGATGCAGCCGGGGCCTCTAAGGAGAGGAGTGTGTGTTTGACCATGAGCAGAGTCGCAAAAAAGTGTTTTTGACACAAATCAGAGAAGACTGGGAATCAGAACGACAGCCAACTTTAATAAACTCACATCCAGGGACTGTGGGATTTGGCCTATGACTGGTGATTTGAGGATATTGTTGTGGTTGGGAAATGAGGATGTTAAACAATAATTCTTTGGAACCTTTGAGGCTTTGCCTGTTTTATGCAGTAAGAAATGAATCCTCATCAGAGATTGAGGAATTAACTAATGAATGAGGAACCAATCACATCTAGCTCTCTGCTGTGCAAGTTATTCTCAGTCTTCATGGCCAGAAAAAAAGTGGGTTGTGGCAGTTGCTCAAGATCACCTCCAGGAATTTTTATCAACTGACCCCAGTGTATGAAGTCAACCGGGATCTTATTAGAGAATAAGTGAGAGCTTCACATGATTAAATCTCACAATGCAATCAGACGATCTCTTCATTCGCAAGTTTCGGAGGCAAAGCCCCCGTCCACCGCTCACCAGGGTCAACTTAGACCCCAAACAGGACGGTAATGGAGTTCGGGTACTTGAATGGCCTCCCAGAAAAGAGGGCGAGGGTGCAAGCATCGACGGCAAGGATGTGATAAACCTAAGAACAGCGGGTCGAGGGCATATTATGCAGAGAAGTAACAGTGATGTCACCCTTGGGGATTTGGACTCCCCCGCACAGATTGGCAGAAAGTTGTTCAGGGTGGGGATGGAAAAAATTGGGATTTCAGGGCAGGCTGAGTCACTCCATCGGGAATATGGCAGCCTTTCCTCTCTTGAAAGACAAACCCAGTGTGTGGATGCCAGCTGTGATGATGCTCTCAGCCCGAACGCTCTACGATTTCGGGATCCGTTCCTGCTTTTAGGGCTCCAGGAAGCACCTCCAGAGGTGGATGGCTTTTTTCAAGCAAACTCCACTCCTGCTGTGGAAACTGTAACAAAACCAGTCAAACCCCCAAAACCAGAGGGGCTGAGTAAAAAGGCGAAGCCATCTCCCCTGCACCAAACAACATCGATACAACCAGACCAAGTGTGCGGAGGAGCGTGGGTGCGCAATTTTGCACACTACGATGTCCAAAGCATCCTTTTTGATCTTTCAGAGGCTGCAATGAATCGGGACACCATCGGGCGTAAGAAAAACATCACATCAGGCGCCTCTGCCGCTTCTCAGCTGCGATCTTCTGGTTCACCATATTCAGGAAGTGGCCTTGGACCAGAAGATGTGGAGCAGTCTCTGTTAGATGAAGGAGATGGGAATGATAATGACCTTCTTCTCAGCTGCCCACATTTTCGGAATGAAATGGGAGGAGAGGAGAGCGGGGGATTAGGGATGCCTATCCGTTTTGGCTGCTGTAAAGGAAGATGGAGGACATTTCAGAGCCCAAATGATGCCGTCTCAGTTTTGGAGGAGCCTCGAGAGAGCCATGTTCAGCCTCAGGGAAAGAGCAACTACTTCATAGAGCATGCAGATCTTGGGGCTAGATATTACCACAAATACTTCTACATGAAAGGTGAGGGGTCAATCTGTGTTAGTGTCGGTTCATGTGTTATATGGTATGCTTTAAAATATGTAATGCAGGTTTTCCAAAGTAAATCTAACTTGGTTCGTATATGCTTTTCATCTACCAAGTCAGCAGATTTTTGTCTAAAAAAGGTGTCCTTCTCCCAATAAAAATTTTTATTTCAATATTACTTGGAAAGGAGTACAAATGCATATTTGTTTTCGTTAAAGTGTTTGCTTTTTTGCATTTAAGTTTTAGCATTAACCCAGTGAGTTATACATGCTTACAAGCAAATGAATTATTTACTTTAGAGACAACATTTTTTGAATGCATAAGAATGAAGCAAAAGTGCACATATTTTTTTACTCAAGTAAATGTAGCACTACTCAAGTGAAAACGTACTCAATTACAAGTAAAGTTAACCATCTAAAATCTATTCAACTAGTAAAAAGTAGTAAAAAAATGTTTACCTAAATACTGAGTAATTTTTTTTACTGCAGTGGTGTTTTTTAAGCAGCTCTGAGTTATCTCTGCTCCTTCACTGATTTACAATTACAAGATTTAAGACAAATACATACTGATCATATGGACTGTCGTTATGCATTTTTACAGTTCAATTCAAAATATTAGTGAAACATATTTTATGACAAAGAAAATCTACTCTCAAGTAAAACAAAAAAAAGCAGGAAATATTTTACTATCAATGGGACATGTGTGTGTTGACTCTTTCTTTAAAACAAAACTGCAATTGGATACACTAAGCATATTTAAAAATTAAACTCAAACTGAATGTACCTTACAATATTGAAATATCATTTTATAATTAACTAGTACCATACTAATGGCTTTTGAATTCTGCTGCATTGAAAAGCCACTTAGGAAGTACATTCTGGGACTCATCTGGCCAATGAGTTATGGGGATACCATGTCACATGGCTTAAAATTGGTTTAACTGTCTTGTCTAGATGAGAGCAATGAGAGCAGAGTGAAAGGTGGACAAAAATCTTCTGTTCATTGTAGACCAAGTGACCTAAATTCAAGGTGTGAATGCATCCTAAAAACCTTGAGTTTTCTCATTTGACCGCTAATCCTATCTCTTGGGTAAACTGCCTCTGAAAACAGTCTATCCTTGAGGCAACATTTAGCTTATGAAGCAATCAAAGATCTCTTAGCTGTGATATACCCCTAACCCACAAATTTAATTCTAAACTCAATCCCCTTGATGGTAATGAGACCATTAGCTGCCACAGGATGCAGCAAGAACTTTGCAAAGATTCAGATACATTTAACACGTTTTGATTGAAATCATTAAAATGTGAGTTTGAGCATCTTCATAACATTGCGTAACAGATTACATAACATTCTTCTTCTTTGGTGCAGGGCTCACAGTAAGTTTATAAGGATTTCACATCACTCTGTGTCTGGTTTGAAATTAGATTTGTTTTTTCACATAATCCAATTTCGCATATTTTTTTGGATACCTCAGAGCTAAGGGCAGTGAATCTAAAGAATTAGAAAGCTTGAGGAATTCGCTATTTCACTCTTATTTATCGTATCACAATCAGTATCATAATCAATGTAAGATTATAAGATTAAAGTTGCAGTGTGTAAAGAAATGCAACACAATAAGCTATAAAAATACCATTATATGTCAAGCAGAGGTGGGTTGGATACTCTGTTTTAAAGTAAAAGTAAAAGTACTTATGAAAATATGTAGTCAAGAAAGAGTAAAAGTAAGAAACAAATTATTTACTTGAATAAAAATGAATGAAATCTAATACAAAATGTACTATAGTTAGATTAAAAATATGAAAATGTTGATCACTAAAATACTATAGAAGGGCATATACTACCTCTCCAAAAAGTGTTTGTCTCCTTTAATGAAATATAATTTTAATAAAAAATTATCTCAGTCTGTTAATGGGCACATAATCAACATTAAAACTTATAACTGACATTATAACTTTGAACGAACTAGTAAGTAGCCTCATGCTTGGTCTGGTAATTTTGTAAATCTATCACTTACTATTCACTCTTCTTTCTATATAGTTCTGATATATCATCCTCATTCGACATATCTAACAATAACTGATTCATTTCTATGGCATAGTTAATGCAATGATAATGATTGATAAAAGTCTAACTTCAGACTGAGAAAATATATCACTTCTGTAACATCTCCTGTTTTTTTACTGGTTTTTCCTAGTTTTGAACTTGCTATTTAATGTTTTAAATTGTACAAATGTAAATTTGTACAAAAAAGTAAATGTTTTAAGTTGATTAGTCCATTAATATATTTGTGGAAGTCATATTGATCTCACTCAAAGAAACATTATCATGCCATACATATCTGTAAACTTTTATATTATTTAAATGTTGAATAGTAGTTCTAAAAAATGTCTTGGTTTTGTTTTAGATCATCAGAATTTCTTTGGAATGGACGAGCGATTGGGGCCTGTTGCTGTGAGTTTCCGCAGAGAGGAGAAAGAGGGATCCAGCGGCTCCCAATACAACTACAGGATCATTTTCAGGACGACTGAAGTATGAACATCATGACACTTTCACACAAACATGGTTAAAAACGGTACATTTTAACTGACAGGTGTTTAAAGCATAACTGAAGAAATCTGTTTCCAGAGGGCTGCAGTCATACACATTAATGGTTCGTTCACTCTTTGTTTAAGTTGTATAATTCAATACTTTGTTAAAGCAAACAAAAAATAGGGTAACACTTTTGGTTTAAAAGAAAATAATTCATGAATTAAGCATAAATTCAAGCTTAACTTACTCAAGTTAAGTACTTAAGATTTAAGTACTAACAGACTATTAATTAAGGATTAATGGAGTGAGTAGCTATACATTAGTTTGGGGTAATTAAAATTTTTTTTGAGCGTTAACTTATGCTATTTTACTTACAATTGAGAGTTGGTTAATTGCTAACATGGCTTTTTTGAGTCGCTAGCTATAAATTAGTATGAGTTTATTAACATTTAAATTATACATCAACTTAGGGTTAATTTACAGTTAAGAATTGTGTAAAGAGTGCTAACATGCTATTAATTAAGGATTCAGTCGCTCGTTATACATTAGTGCAGGTTAATTACGATTTTATTCAAGCAATAACTTATGGTTAACTTAAAATTAAGGAATTGGTTTAGTTCTAACACACTAAAATAATGAATTAATAATTTATTAATTGAGTTGCTAATTACTTATTAGTGTGGGCTAATTAACATTTTAATCAAGGATTACCTTATGGTTAACATGCTCACAGGTAAGAGTTGGTTAAGTGCTAACACACTGTTCATTAAGGATTTATTGAGTCACTAGTTTTGTATCGTATTAGCTCGGAGTAATTTACATTTTATTTAAGCATTAACTTATGGTTAACGTTCTCACAGTTAAGGGTTGGTTAAGTGCTATCACACTATTAATGAAGGATTAATGGGTATCCAACCAGACATTCATTTAGAATAAATCATTAATTATTAACTTGTTGGTACTTAACTAACTTTCTAAACTAGTACTTTCACAAAAGTACTATCTAGTGTGCTGCAGCAGAGACAAACCCAAAGATCAGCTGGTCTAATATGGAAATCAAGGAATGAAAGTAAAGGTGTAGGCAAAGAATGATTCAGAAGTCATGAGATTAAAAAACGACTTGAAAATTAAAGCTAATCAGGGCAAAGCTGAATACGACAGAATGAGAGACAGTATTCAGAATATGGGTCAACAATGAGCCACTCAAACTCTGAAGCAACTAAGAATTTATTACATAAGAAACTACTAAACAAGAAACATCCAATGAAGGTAATCAAGATTTCATGTTTTTTTAATGCTGCAAGTGGAATATGCTTTATTTTGAACAAAAGCACCGCACCGAAATGGTTGAGGGAGTAACAGCATGTTATATTAAAAGTTTGAAGAGGAGTGAGTGCAGGAGAGAGTCATTTGTAGTGTGCAGAGGCGTTATGAAGCAGTTGCAGGTACTGAGCCCAGATAACATCCAAACTCCCTTCAGAAAAAGTTACTGCTGCTCTAACTGATTATTCAAACAGCTAAATCCTACATTACTAATGAAGTGTTTAAGAAAACAATTATGCTAGCAATTTATTGATTGCTTACTTAGCTTAAATTTATTGTTAAGTAAGTGATTGATTGAGACTGACTGTTTTTTTATCTGCTGTAATTAACATTTTGCCCATATCCACATGCAGCTGAAAACTCTGCGAGGTTCAATCTTGGAAGAATCGGTCCCCTCAGCAGCCCGCCACACAACACCACGCGGCCTTTCACCGAAGAGACTTTTGGAGTTTATCCTGCCAGATCTGAACCTGCACTGTCTGCGACTCGCCTCCACCTCTCCCAAAGTCAGGGACACACTCCTCAAACTTGATGAACAGGGGGTACGGCATTCAAACACACATTGCAGTAGAGTTGCAGCTATCAGTTATTTTGTTAATCAACTAATCTATCACTGTAGTCAAACAATTAATCGGATAACCAATTTCCATTAAATCATCATGATGTTTTATTTACATAGAAGTAAAAATGTTCAATACCATTAGTATTTCAAGCAATAATAATTTATCATAAATTACAATTTTATATATATTTTGTTATACACATAGATATTTCAATATCTTGAATCTAGATGATTCAAGATTTGCAATAGGGATCTCAATAAAATACTGATAAATTTTTGAGGCGAATGTTTTTAGTTTTTATTATGAGCAATAAATAAATACAATAATAAGGTTAAACAATTTAGGGTATTTTAACAAAGTGACTTGATTTCTGATCCTTGCACATTTCTGTTCCAAAAGCACATTATAGATGTTTTAATAGATTATAACTTTCAACATGATCCTGCTATACACAATTAACAATTACAAAATTTAGCACACAACGTTGCAATAGACCGAAATGTCAGAATTTAACATTACGCGGCTGTAACGCGTCATCCGCTCTAACTCCAATCGCCAGCATGTAAAACATAAATAAAGACACGTGTTAGAGAACACAAAAATAACACCAAACTTAATAACAATTACGATCTTGTGGAGATCGTAACAGTGGCACATCAGGAAAAAGCCTTAAGAAATAAAGATTTTCTAAGCTGAAATATCTGCACTCTTCACACACTCTGGTGTGCGCATTGAGAACGTTCAAGCTTGTCATTAATGAAGGCCTTTTAAAAATTCTTTCAGCCCTACTTTGCAGAAAATACTTTTAAATACACACAAAATCACTGACACCCCCTTCTTGTTCAACCTTTTACTTGAGTTTTATGTTCGCACATAGAACACAGTTGAAGTTGCGGATGTAAAATAACATTGTTACTCCTCTATTGATTTGAAATTGAATTTGGTTTCACAAGTGACTCTTGTGTTTATTTTTGGCTTTTGGATGAACTATGCTTCCAAATAGATAGCTTAATGTAACAGTTTTGTTTATTTAGTTTCCTAGTATCAGTGTAATCAGAATAAGAATAAACCTGATGGTAGAGCTGTGTATCTGAGTCTGCTGATTCATAATAGAAAAGTTGAAATATGATGTTCATCGAACATTACAATATTTTAAGCCATGTGGTATATCGGGTTCCTATTTTAAGGGTAAACTTTTCTGAGAACTTTAAGAATCCAAGCCTTTTTACCCAAGCGTGATGATATTTATATTAGCAGTAATAATATATAATATACTGTGTATTAAAGCCTAATACATATATAGAGGGTTTACAAATCCGACATTGCCATGCCATTCAATCCAACATGTGATGCTCATGTGTATCAATATGTTCTTACACCCTGAATAGACTTATTGTATACTTTATAGTTAGTATATATTTAAATGTTGCTCATCAGTACATTTAGAACTGTTTAAATACCTGAAATATTGGAGCAGTTGGCATATTTCCTGAAATAATGTTGAAAAAAGGAAAAATATGTTGAATAACCATATGAAAATGAGCTGAGAATCAAGCTCAAGGTAAAGGTAAAGTACTAGACTCTACATCAAGTTGTTTTTAGGTGCTGTACGTGTGTGTAGCATTACATTATTGAATTCTTTTGTTTTCTGTGTGCATGTGTACAGCTGAATTTCCAGCGGAAGGTGGGTGTATTATACTGTCGAGCAGGTCAGAGCTCTGAGGAGGATATGTACAACAACGAGAGCGCCGGCGCTGAGTTCGAGGAGTTTCTGGATCTGCTGGGAGACCGTGTGAGACTGAAGGGCTGGGAGAAGTACAGAGCGCAACTCGACACCAAAAGTGAGAGAACATACAGACACACTCTGAATTAATTGTGACACAGTCAGTAGAGTATGGTAAAAGCCAAGCAAATGTCATTTGTTTGATTTCCAGAGAAAACATCAAATGAGAGAGATTTGTTCTTTCAGTTTTCTCGCAAAGCTGGAATATTTTTTATTATTTTTGAATCAATGTTGAAACTATTTCGGGATCAATGTTAAATGTTATTAAGTTTGTTTTAGATTCTGAAAGATGAAGTAACATTTCAACAGGAAATATGGTGCTGAAGACTTAAATTGTACTAAATGTTGTTCAATGAATAAATTAATTTTATAAAGAAAACCTTATTTTTAATACCTATTTTGAAAATGTTGAAGGTTGTTTATGTGCTTTGAAAGGATTAATTAAATGTAGAATATGAATTTAACATTAATCAAATGATCATTTACGCAGTTCTAAATACTACTACCTGCCAATACTTGTTCAAATACAAACTATTCATTTTGAAACCCTTAACATACTTTGTAACATACGTTGTCAGCATTTTGGTCTGAATTAGATATTTACACCAGCGAGTTATCAACCAATATAAAGTGTTTGCAGGGCTTATTTAATAGTTGGTGAGATATAATGCAATCTACTTGATGCTCCTTGACAGTTTAGTGGATTCTGTTTTATTGATTGCAGAGCCACAAACAAGATGCCGAAATGAAAATCTCTTTCTTCTTAAATAACTGAGGTGTCCAAAGTAAAAGCTCTGCCTGAGATGGGCTCTGTTAAAACTGAAAACCAGTTCAATAGCAGAAGTGCTCCCCTGAGGGGGAAAAAATCCCTGGACTGCAAGAAGAACAGTGCAATGTAACTTTAAAAAAACACAGCACCAGACAGGATGAGGCATAAAATAGATCAGAGCAGCATAGACTAAGCAGTGTATTTTTAGTTAAAGAAATGCAACTTTAAAGTGTAGAAAGATCTGAAAAAAAGATATAAACTCTCTCTTTCTTGGTTTGCACTCCATGTTAAACATTGGATAATCTGTCCTGAGTTTTAGCTAGCTAGAAGTTAGCATTTTCATCATGCCATGTTATGATATTGATCAGTTTAGAAACAACGCTTCTACAGCAGCAGTGTATGTATGTAAGAAGTTATAGTTTCATTAATTATAATAAGTTAAATAAAGCCTGTCTTTGATTAACATCAGTGTTGTGTTTTGGTTTGCTAGCAGTTTGCATTCTTATTAATCCAATATTGATCAGTGCATAGACAGCACTATGAATGAACACTATGAATGCTTTGTTGACATGAGTGCGCACTGAGCCTTCCGTAACATGCAATTCTTAGGCTTGACGTACAATTATAAAAAACTATAACAAAGTGGTTTTCCACTTTGAAGGAAAACTTACCATTAGTTGGATCCTGCCCTAATGATGTTTGATTGGCCTCTTCATCTTCCTCTACTGCTAACAGATTTGCACCTAAAAGAACAGTTTTGAACACCAAGACTAACTCCACTAATTATTTGTGAGTCATTTAGTAACCAGGTAAAAATAAATGCATCTTATAAGGTTATGAAAGTGCTTTTGATCCTGAATGTATATCAACCTGTTGTTGAAGACGCCCAAAACCAAACGATATATATTTTAAAAACATAACAGGGTGACAGCGTCACGGTGGCGCAGTGGGTAGCACGGTCATCTCACAGCAAGAAGCTGGTTCGAGCCTCGGCTGGGTCGGTTGGCATTTCTGTGTGGAGTTTGCATGTTCTCCCTGTGATCGCGTGGGTTTTCTCCGGGTGCTCCGGTTTCCCCACAAGTCCAAAGACATGCGGTATAAGTAAGAACGATTGTCCATGGTGTTTAAGTGTGAATGAGTGTGTGTGTGAATGTTTCCCAGCCATGGGTTGCGGCTGGAAGGGTATTCGCTGCGTAAAACATATGCCAGAGAGTTGGCGGTTCATTCCGCTGTGGCGACCCCAAAAGGGAAGAAAGCCGACATGAAGATGAATGAATGAATAACAGGGTGCTTTAAAAAGTTATTAATTGGAAGACTGCTATATTTTGGAGATAAGTAACCCAAGTTTATGTGTTTGCAGCTGACTCCACGGGGACCCACTCGCTGTACACTCGCTATCAGGACTACGAGATCATGTTTCATGTGTCCACCATGCTTCCATACACAGCCAACAACAAGCAGCAGGTAAAACATCAAACAAATGCACAGAATCTCTAGAGTGAATAAAGGAAGTTGATTTGTCAGATAGTATAAATGTATCTACAAATGAATGAACAAGCTTCATTGGGCATGCAAACAACACATTTTTAGAATTTGTTTGGAAAACTTCGAAAGTTTTGGAATTATCTCTGAATATTTGTAGTTTAATTTTGATCAAAATGATCATGGGCCATCATACCATGTTCCTTTTATAGTCATTTTATGCAAATGTTTGCACAAAAAAAAGAAAAGAAAAAAGATTGATGAAACAAGGTTTTTCTTATTATTTTTAATGGAAACATTTTATGTTTCTTCCAACATATACATTTTTACTGAAAACTGGTGCTAACATTCTGAAATGAAAGCTTTTTAGCATAATTGCATGTTGAGATTAACAATAACAATGTTACTATTTTGTTTGCATCACTTGATGTCTATCAATAATGCAAAAGGCTCATAATTAGACAGTGTGGACTCAAACAGGACTTGAACTTTGTGTGTAATCTTCTCGCTGTAGTTGCTGAGGAAGAGACATATAGGGAACGATATTGTGACCATAGTCTTCCAGGAGCCAGGAGCTTTACCCTTTACCCCCAAAGCCATACGATCACACTTCCAGCACGTCTTCATCATCGTCCGTGTCCACGAGCCGTGCACAGAAAACACATCCTACAGGTAAAACTGCAAAATATGAAATAAAGATAGTTTTATATGAAAGGTTACTTTTTCTGCTTAAAGGCTTATGTTTACTAGAAATGTCTTTAATTTGAAAAGTGCAGTATTTGTTAAAGGAACAATTTGTTATAGCACATTATTTAAGTATTGAATTACGTTAATCCAAAATAAAAAATTTTTGTGTGCTTAGCTAATATTTATAGGTGAGTTAACTATTAATTAGTTCTTAATTGATGCATTATTTGATTGTTACCCACATGTTTATATAAATTAAGTTTTATTTATCAAATGTTTAATGCATATTTGTTAATCAGTAAAGCATTTGCTTGTGTTTAACATATACTTAATTATTGATGGTATACTTAATAAAGATGGACATTTTTATTTAATATTTTATACATGTCTATTAGATCAAAGAGGTCATAAATGAGAAAAATATACCAAACAATTACTGATACAAGATGATACTGAAATAACATGTTATTTTTATTATTAATAATAAAAAAATTATATTTATTTTGACCAGATCAAAATTTGACTTTTGAGTTTGGAAAATGTTTATATGTAATTGTACTGTACAATTACATAAATGTATGTTTTTGTTTAAATGCTTATTTGCAAATAAGCAATATTCCATCTCTTTCTCTTTCACAGAGTCGCAGTTACTCGCTCCAAGGATGTCCCTCTTTTCGGCCCTCTGTTTCCCAAAGGGGCTCGGTTTCCCCGTTCCACTTCTTTCCGGGACTTTCTTCTAGCCAAAGCCATAAACGCAGAGAACGCTGCAGAAAAATCGGAGAAGTTTCGCTCCATGGCTACGCGCACTCGCCAGGAGTACCTCAAAGACCTTGCCGAAAACTATGTCACAACAACCCCCATCGACTCCTCCACCAAATTCCCTCTCTTATCACTGGGCGGGAAACGCAAGGAGAAGATGAAGGGAGCAAAAGGGGCCGAACTCCATAGTGCTGGAGCTTTAGTCTGGGCTGTAAGTGTCCTTCAAGCTGCTGGGGGCAGCATGAAAACTCTCTCCTGCTTGCTTGGAGTTTCTGCAGAGCTGGTGGTGCTTATCGAGCGGTCATCACGCACCGTTGTTTTTAACTGCGGGTGCAGAGACGTGATTGGCTGGAAGGCAGTGATCGAGGGGGGTTTGCAGACGGGTCCCACTCTCGATATTTTCTATGAGAGGGGCGAAGCTGTAACTGTCACAGTCAACAAGAGTCAGGCAGAGGATATTCGAGAGATTGTGCAGAGATTGGAGGTGAGTCAATGTGTTTAATGTTTTTGGAACAAACAGTAAAAACATAAACAATGTTTCGTTTGGATATTAAATAATTTGTTTTTAACAATCAATCAATCCCAGTGGAGCTCAAGTTAAATGCAGAGATATAGGTTGCCAGTATAATGCAAGCCACCTTTATTTTTCCGTCAATCACATTCAATTTTGTTGCTATATCAATATTGTTATATAACAATATAAGCGCATATCTTTCTCTGGTGTAGCTGGTGACACGGGGATGTGAGGCACGTGAGGTAACCCCGTTACGGGATGGTGTGGGTCAGCCGGGATTCCGTATGAGTGAAGAAGGATTTGTGACAGAGCTCCAGCGCTTCTGCTATGCTGAGAGTGGAGGACTGCAGATGGGAGCACGTGTGGTTCGAATCTGTGAGTGCACCCTAATCCACCTGAGTCAAGAAGAAAGAAGTCTCCTGCTAAGAACAGCCCAGAAGATCCACATCACAGTCATCCCTCCAGATGAAAACGGCAAGCCACGCAGGTGGGGAAAAGTTTTTTTTTTCCATCAAAAGTTTTAGATTATTAGAGTTTTAATCTGAGGACAGGCAAAGAGAAGTGGTCGAGGATTATCATATTATGGCTCTAAATGTGACAAACAAAGCATACCACTGGAGTTTATAATACTCAAAATAAGATTTATTTACAAGATTTATAACTGCATGGAATAAGAAATCTACGAAATTTCTGTCACACAAATTCTGCTCTATTTGTCTTACATGTTAACTTGAGAGATATTCAAACAAAGCAAATATAACACAAAAAAACAAGAGGTTCACTCACTCTTTAGGTAGAAACGGCTGCTGCTTTTACCCTTGATATGCCTTAAGCCCAATCTGTACTTATGTGTAGATTACTTGTCAACAGAAAAATGCAAAACAGACTTAAACTCTCAAAATAAAGTGTTGTGGGGGTTTCAGATGTCAACACTGGCTCACATGAATTGCACATTTAATACTTAAAGTTGCTGTTTATGATTTTTGACACATAATTTAAGGTCCAGTATATGATTTTTAAAAATGCTCCTTGACAGAATGACAAGATGTGTACTAAAACATTTGTAGCCAATCAACGGGAGCCATGAAAACCAGGTTAAGGTGTGATTGGTTTAGAGGCATGTTTTTTTTGTTATTTTAAAAGAAAACTGGTTCCCAAAGTTGGTATATTGTACCTTTAAGTTTTTATTTAAATTTTGTTTTACAAAATTAATCATTTTCAGTGTCCAGTGAAATATGTGTAATATACATATTAATGTTGTATAAAATGTTGTAATATTTTCCCATGTTTGAATAGAATGGATATACATGACAAGTTTTTGTATTTTTTTTTAAGTAAAAGATTTCTATAATAGCAAATTGAGAAGATGCGTTATTGTTTTTTTTAATTATTTAATGTGTCTGTTTACATAAAAAAGAGATTTTAGTAAGTGTTCCAGAGCTGAGATACAGATGTAGAAATTTAATCCTGTCGATCAGATACTATTGAGCTCTTTGTATTGACAGCTACCCCCCCAACCCCCCTCTCTGTCCCCACACTCATTTATAGATCTCAAGAGATCAAAGCAGCAGATTTTCTCTTCCTCTGTATGGAACAACTGACTCACCATTTATGCAACACTTGAATTGTATAACATGGTTCAATCGTCACCAAAATAGTCTCGCTGATCTTTTGAACACATTGAAGTGTCAGCTCTAAAGATACTTCTTTTATTTTTCTCTCATTTACACATTTTAAGGAGTTTTTCTGAGCTTTATCAGAAAGCCATCGAAGATGTGGAGAGTAAATCTGGAGAAGGACATTCTGGTGAAGCATGGGTCCTGGATGAGGAAGATGCGGATGAAGATGAAGAAGGTAATGAATAAAAGGTTCATTTGAAATGTTTGTACTGTGATATCCATCTGTCTGTCTGTCATATTAGTCATGTACATTAATCTGTTGTTATATTTAGGCCAATCAAAAGCAAGTCAGAGCTGGGCCAAATAATAATTGCTATGTGTCTTTTTACTATTAAACATCACTCGTTCATGAAGCTTATTCTCTGCATTAACAAGGGTGGTGACATTGCTCTTGTATGATCCTTTTACTTCCTGCCTGTATAAAGCTTTAAACTTGGTTGATTTGATCTCAAGCTTGACAAATATTGCATGTTCATTAAGGGGCTAAATAGGAGCTAAATAGTTCATATCCAGTTAAGTTGAGTTGCATACTCTGTCAATTTTAGATGCCCTTCTATCATTTCTTTATATAATTTACAAGATCTTGTATTTGGTTTATAATTTATAAACTAAATTGATATAACGAAGGGTTTGAGTTGGTGACATTGCAAAGAAACCGGATGTGAAATGCATCAATGGTAAATGTAGTGTTTTATTTGACAAAAAAATAGAAAAGCTTCTTTTTTTAAGTTAATTAAAAAATATAAATCATATTATTAAACCTTCAAAATTACAATTACCGTTTTTTAAAAGTAGCCTCTGGCTTATAAATTTATTTTATTAACTGAGCCCTTCTTTCAATCTATGAGTAAACATTTATATGAGCAGTTACTCATAATTTTTATCTATAAATATGCATAAAAAACATTATTATTATTTTGATAAATGTTTTCTCATAACAGAAATCAAAGTTTGTATTCCATCACAAAATCCTTCACAAAACATACTTCATTAGTTTTTCACCATTATTATTGCAGAATACACATATACATTATGAAAGAGAGAGACAGTTTGAAAGAGAGAGAAAGGGAGAAAGAGAGGGGCGGTGTTTTGCGTCTTTGTTTTGCGTCTTTGATGAATTATCTGAAACAAATAAGTTGATGTGCTCTGACAATACATCATAATACTATATATATATATATATATATATTTTTTTTTTTTTATTTATTTATTTATTTTTTTTCCAAGCAATGGGTTGCGGCTGGAAGGGTATGCACCGTGTAAAACATATGCCAGAGAGTTGGCGGTTCATTCCGCTGTGGCGACCCCGAAAGGGAAGAAAGCCGACATGAAAATGAATGATATATATATATATATATATATATATATATATATATATATATATATATATATATATATATATATATATATATATATATATATATATATATATATATATATATATATATATATAGAAGAGCAATTTTGTCTGAAATCTCCTCAATTCTGTATGCTCAAAAGTAAATAAAAAGTACATTTTACTGGAGCTCTAGAGATTGACTCTGGGACGTGCCCCCCAGTAAATGTGGTCTAGCGTCACAGATAGCTTGGTGCTTAACACTTGTTAGTTTGAGATCTGGTGACTCATCCAATGTTCGCTGTTATTTTACACGAAATTATAGAATGCATTTTTAACGCACCTATTCTCTCAAACCACCTTCATCACACATGTAAAATGTATTATCTTTAAACTTTTTGCTTGTTATTTTAACTCTAGAAGAAGCAGAAATCCAGGAGAAAACAACAGAGATTGAAACTCAAATGGCCGCCAGTGAATCCACTCCACAAGAGCAAGCTGAAGACCAGTCGAGGTGTTTTTCAGAGCCCATGGAGACTGATTCACTCCCACTCCTCTCTCCTCCATCTTTACCTCTATCAGGAGTTACTTCCCTCCTCGACTCCGATACACCTCGGACACCTGAAATCAGCTGTGCGCCTCTCACCCGGAGCCAGTCTTTAGAGAAACACACCGCATGCCAGGATATTCTCGAAGGGTAAACAGATATTCCTTCATCTTCAGTAAAACCATATTCATTCCTTCTCTACACATGCTTTTGAACTTTTGTTATGATCAGTAGTTTAAAACTCACGCTGGGAAGAAGGCAGGGGTACACAGAGCCAGTCAAGCTCAAAAAAGCATCTGGAGGAGGCAGGTTTTAGCTCTTTCCATGAAAAGGGTGTTTAGAAGAAAATGAATACATTGTTTTTATTTGACTTGACTTAGTTTCAGTTGAATAAAGAAGTTTATGAAGTTTTGACACTAATAGTGATATAATAGTGATATAGAAGGGTCTTCTATATTCTCGTAAAACATAAAAGAAGATGCTTAGAAAAGTATTTTTTTATGGTGGATGACGTTTTCCACCAAACAAATGATACAGAGCCACTCTAACAGATGCAAAACTAGAATCGATGCAAAAAAATGAGCAAAAGAAGTCTGGGTGAACTTAACTGTGTAAAGGGCTTTATTGGATAATTACATAACTACCATATAAAATTAACTGGATTATGCAATGCAGTTTAAGCACTGAGTACTTTAACTGGATAGCTCTCATATTTATGAGCACTGAACATAATGCATTGTGGGTAGGATTGTAAGTGGAATTGAAATAAGTAATTTTAGAATTTTTTGGATTGTTTTAGAGTGTCCTTGTTGAACATGTTTTAGTATATACTTTGGTTGTAATGAAACATTTGATGCCTGAAATAATAAGATAAACCAGTTTTTGATCAATTCTGCTATATGTTAAAATCAAATCTATATTGCGTCTGTCTTTTACCATTAGTGCATGAGGATGAAACACAAATGAAGACTTAATGCAAATAGAAATGATAAACAAATATTCAAATAATGTTTTATTTTATTGAGAAGTGGGCTACAGTTGGCAGTGCAAACAACCAGTCCCATGAAAAACACACCTTATGAGATATGTCTCATGATTATGGAACATCTACACACAACAGTGTTTAACCATTATGTTTATAACTGCGCAAACAAATAAGAAAAAATACTAGGATCCCCCGAAGCCCGTTTTACATCTATTCAACTTTTTTTTCGTTAAACCTCATTTGTTCTCAGACTGAATTCTGCTCTGTCTGAATCTTGCTTCCTGTTACTTGTGTGTCAGACATGTATATGATAACGTGGGTTTGAAAAATCCCCGGCACATCTGTGAAAATGTTGGTGAGCTTCGGGATGAGACGCCTGATCTGATCCTGGCAGTCAAACCCAAACAGACCCAAGAGCATGAGGAACAGGTATGAAAAATTCGTTTAGATTTGCTGTTTAAAAATGCAATAATACTTTTTAGGCAGTGATATTGTGCACATGATAGAGAAACAGTGCTGGGATATTACTCTATGACAAAGAATGCCTCTCCAATGAACAAGAAAAAAAATATTTGGCAGCACTTAAAGATAGTTACACGCTACGGATCATTAATAAAGCACTAGCAAGTAGTTCATTAGTAATTTATAAAACATTGTTTCTATATTAATACACATTTGTAAGCAGTTTATAAATATAACTTTCAGTTTTTTTTCTTGGTTTATAAGAATCTATGTAATATGCATAACATCATTAGTGTCATGCTTTATTGATGATTATTCTAAAAACAGTTAGTTATATGTTGTTATAGTTTTTAGTTAATAAGTATTCCAACTGTGACTCATGATTAATTATAAACCATTTACTAGCTGCCAAATGAACTGTTTTATGAGCTCATCTAAAGTGAGGACTATTTATGCACTGTAAAGCATTTACACATGAGACTAAATATTTCACTGGTCTGGTTCCCTCTGTCTCTCTTTTTCTTTTTTTCTGTTTAGAATATAACCGAGCCTTTAAATGTCCTGTAAATGCTTTACAAGGCTTTTATTTTCTTCCCTTTAAATGAGCTCACAAAAATGGTTAACTGGATAGTTACTGGAAATGAATCACAAGTTACAGTAGGAATATGTGTTAATAATTGAAATAATATTTATTACTCTCATGAATCTCTTTTTTCATTTAAAACTAACTGGTTGTTAAATATGGAAAATATTCTTAATATTTTAACTAAGTATTAACTGATACTCAAAAAATCATGAAATTAATGTTATTAAACATATTTTATAGATGCTATAAACAAATAATAAAGGGCTTAAAGATGTATTTATAAACCAATTACAAAATGTGTTTTAACATAAAATTTATGTTTTGTAAAATACTATCTATTTGCTAATGCTTAATTACTATTCATGGTGTGCAGTTATTATAACTACTGTTATTAAGTGTTACCAATTACTAAAATATACTTCAAATCATCACAAGTAAACAAACATCTGCCAATGCTGATTAGTGTGAACTACGGAAATAAAAAAATAAAGAAAATACATGCATTTTGTAATTCTTAAACTACGATCAAAATGTCTCAAGAACTCTTGATTAATCTGACATCATCATCAAGAATATTTAACAACATGTTTTAGATAGTGTGTGTGCAAAAAAATCTGAAAATTATAATAATAATAATAATAATAATGATCAGACTGAGGAGGCCTAATTTTTTGTAGATTTCTCTTTATTTCTCCCTTTTGTAAAAAAATTTAAAAAATTCCAAAACACATTGTTCATGCACAAACAATAATCTAATCAAATCTACTAATGATTCTTTGATTTTTAATTTTATTAGTAGATCTTAAGTAGATCATTAGTAGATTTTTCATTTGTAGATTTCTAAAAATATATTAATTATATATTTAATGTACAGATGAGGAGCATTTTATATTCTTCTTATCACACTGAGAAAAAGATGCAATCACAACATGCCATTGTTTGTTTGCTATAGTCAGGAAATATTTGAAGTTCAATTAAAACTAGTTTTAAATAGCAAACCAGACGAGAGCAAGCAGACCTCATACACACAGACGAGCATTTTTTATAGACAGGTCATGTAATTATTTTTAAATATATTAAGTTAATCCTCAAGCTATTTAACTAATTTAATTTGTATAAGTTTACATGTTTTCAATACACCCTCTCTCTCTCTCTCTCTCTCATCTCTCTCTCTCTCTCTCTCTCTCTCTCTCTCTCTCTCTCTCTCTCTCTCTCTCTCCTCTCTCTGTCTCTCTGTCTCTCTCTCTCTCTCTCTCTGTGTGTAGCACGTGTGTGATTCTGGTTCAGACCAGGGTTCGTCTGTCAGTACTGTGACCCTCAGATCGACTTGCTTGGAAACATCGGAGAGAAACTCCAGAGCGCTGAGTCTCCATAACTCCATTACCAAGAGTGAGTTTAAGAAATACACCGTAAACTCAAGGCGCTTGGGTAATGACAGAGAAAGTAACAAGGACGCATTCAAGACTTGGTTTAGTGTATGTATGGTAGCAAATATAGAGATTGGCTGAAAATGAACGACTATATTACAATCACTCAAATAGAACATAGAACTTCCAGCATTTCCGTGATTTGTAACCCAGAGGACAGCTATTATAAGTGGAGGACTGCTCCCTCTGCTTGTTAAATGTAGGGAATACTCTGTCATACAGTCAACGCCTCTTATTTGTTTATTGTCACTAAAAATAAGCATGTTTTTTCACATATGGAAATTCTTGAGAGCCATTAAGAACACTTGTTTTTTATTAATATAAGTTAAGGTCTCAACATCAACAGTGGTATGTGGTTTTTACAGACTAATTTTTGCCTTTCTCTAGAGTTACCATGGTTTCAATGTGGGTTTCAGCCAGATGTCATTTGTGACTCAGTTTTAGGAATTTGTGTGTTCAGGCAGAAGAAGGAATTGTTCTGTCCTGATTTGATGTCCCTCTGGCATTTTCTTTGAGAGCTACAACAATTAAGAGACTCCGTCACACCCCTGTGAATTGAATTAAAAGTATATACAGTATGCTAATGAAGAAATGTAACTTCTTTTACACTTTTGAGTATTTTGGTATATTTGTTCAATAATGTCCTTTTCATCAACAGCAGGAAAACACCTTTCTGTTTTCGTTGTTGGGGTTTTCATTTTTATTTAATGAAACATAAAATTGTTCTACAGCATTTGCATTTAAAAGCTCATGAATGATTGATTGACCATGGCAGCACACTTCCCTCAGTTGAAGACATCAAAAGGATGCTAATTAACTTGTTAAAGTTCTCTGATAGTTCTATACAGCACCTACTCTTTTGCTTGGCAAAGTTTTGAAAGTTTCTAAAAATGTGTTTTAAATTATTCTTTTAGTTTGTATTTTACATACTTAGCCCTCAAAAGACATGGTTATATTTTTGTGCTTCGGATTTGTTGTTTTTTCTTTGTAGATTAATACATTTTTTTGTTTACAGAACAATTCTAAGCTGTGGAAATACTTCACTTTTGTTTTTTCTAAAAGTAATTGATCCAATAAGAATTTAGCTCTCTTCACTATAGTGAAATATATTCTTTTTCAGTTCTTTCAGAGACCACTGATTCGACAGAGGAGGAATGGCAGTCCATTGCAGATCTGGCAACTGCCTGCAAGAACATTCTGGAGGCTTTGTCTCGAGAAGGTGAGAAATTGTCATATTTGCGGTTGAATAATGTGCTGGGCTGAGTTCGGTGTGGCAGTAAATTTTAATATGTTTAGTTTTTTTCTAAATCCACATGAAGCTTGAATAAAAGATTTCAACGCCTCCAATTATCTCTAAGTTCATGTCAAAATAAAGCTCCAGAAAGATTGAAAATGTTACATATTTGGTGACTCCTATTACATCTTGTTTGCAGTTAGTTGAATTTTTTTTTACATTTAATTCACTTTTAAAATGTCAATCACATTATTTTTAAAAAAAATGGTCATTCGCTGTATTAATGTTATTATGTCACTCAGTTGAAATTAAATATATGAAAAAGGACAGAATAAATTTGTGTTTATTACTGAAATGTGGCTAAATCACTGCAAAAAGGTTTTTTTTTCAACACAAAAACTTAGATAAAAAAAAACATTGTAAAAAAGTCTAATCAGTGATGTCATATTAACCCCTCGTCTACAATCCTAAACTCCATCCGCCAATACGTCATCACATCTGTTATTGAATATAACATTACTTCATCAAGCCCCAGAGGCCACGAAGGATTGGTCTCACTTAGCAACAAAGTCAAATGAGGAACAAACAGAGCAGGAAAAGCAGACAGAAACACAGTGGTTAAGGTGATTTAATGGCTGAAGCTAAAACAAAACCCCCTTGTGAAATTTTGTTTATTTCATTTTTGATGTGACTAAGCTTCATTGCATTAGCCATTGCTAACATTACAAGTATAAAGCTAGCTGTACTGAAATGACGGTCTGTAAAGCAAAAGCAGGCATCCCATTAGTTTATATGAAGCAGAAAATATTCAAGAGGATTATTTATTTGAAGTGGTTTTGACCACGCAGGTCATTGAAACCTTACTTTGTTATGTTGAATGCTTGTTTGAAATCTGATGCCACCTGTAAGATGTAGTCTGAGGATGAACTAAAGATTCAGGTATCTGAAGATGCTGAGGGTGATGAATTATTGATAGAATGTGCAATGGTTGGAAAATAATAATTTTAAAGACTGTTTGCTTGGTTTCAGACCGGATGTCAGGAGACGGAGCAGCAGACACCATGAGTCAATCCGGACAGATGGAAGGAAAGTTTAAGGACATCAAGGACAGGTGTGATACAGTGAAAGTTAGATTGTGTAGTTATAATAGTGGACAAAATTATCAACATTACAGTCTTGTCAAAAACACTTCTCTTAAAAAAATTGTTCCAGTTGCAAATGTTAATTTATTTATTGCTTTTATTTGTGCTGAAACAAAAACAAAATACAGAGAGGAAATGTTGAAACACATGACAAAAAAAGCATCACATGATTAAATAGAAATAATTTTATTTTTTAATAAAAATACCAATAATAGTATCCAGTTATTTTTTGAGTTGAGTGTGAATTTATTTTTCCTATTTGGCTTTTCTACTAATTTTTTGTGTTGTTTCAGTGCAAACAAAAACAATAAACACTTGAATACCAAAATATTTAGAATTGATATTTGCAATTGGAACAACTTTCAGAGATAAGTTGGAGGTTTTGAACATTACATAAGCATGCAGGAAATGTCAAAATAAGCAAAAATCAGAAACACACAAATTAGATACTCAGTATAGTGGAGAATCACAATCATGGATGAAAAAAAAAACACTTTTCAATCCCATAAAGAGTGTGTGAGAATTTCTTGATGGTAGGGATAAGATGCAATTGACCCTAGTTGGTGACATCACAAAACAGTGAAAAATGGGTTAACTTGCATGCACATATGCTGTATGAATGACTGTTGCCAACTACTCAGTAAGAAATGCCGCTATTGGGTCTCCAGATGACATCATGAGCAAATTTGCATAACTATTATGTGATGTGGATTTTCTGCAATGCCTTAGAACCAATAGGAATATAATATATAGTAAACTCACAATATTAAATAGACTAAAAATTAAATGAATACATATCAGGAATAAAGTAAATTAAGCATAAAATATAGGTTTAAAAAAACTCTAAACACTTTTTCAGAGACTTTCTTTTTTTATCTAGTTTGCTTTGTATTGTGTGACATGTTAATGGATGCTGTTTGAGAGATGAACAAGTCAAATGCAAACATGAGTCTGAATATGAGTTATTTATTGTCACTTCATCATTATCGCGTACATCGAATCACAGAAAACGTTCCTAGGTTAGTCTCTTGTTAATAGATTTAACAAAAAGAAAAATGATCTTAATTCAGTGACAAACAGTTATCAACACAGATATAGTTTGTAATTTTTAAATGGTTTGATGACATTCTGATTGAAAAAGTATCTACTACAAAGTTCTAAATTTAAAGATTAAAGTCGGACTCAGAAATATTAATGCTCATTTTTTAGGTTTACTGTAAACTCTTATGAGCAACATTTGAAACGGAATAAATGCTCGTCTTCTCTCTCTCTCTCTCTCTCTCTCTCTCTGACATTACAGTGACTCACCTGGTCACCTTGAGGAGAAAGTGTCCCAATTAGAAGCCATGTTAAAACGGCTACAGGACGACCTCCAAAAGGTACATGAGGATACATTCTGGGGGCCCATGCCAAAAACCTTTTTATCTCTCTTTCCATTTCTGTCTTTCAATCTCTCTATCACAGCACATTTCCCTCACAAAGATGTCCCTGCTTCAATATTGATCCATCCATATACATACACCCCATCCAACCAATCATCCATGCGTCCCTGTCTGTGTGTATCCGCGAGCCAGGGAAGCGGAGGGCTGTTAGAGTTAGGGTGGGAAAGAAAAAAGCAACCTGTCTTGTCATTGAGCAGGGTGAACAGAGGAGGTGAGACGACTGATGGAGGGACAGTCATGCTCACTATCAAGCACACTAAGAGGCCAGAGCCAGAGAAGGCAAGTATATATTCATATGTAGAGCATGAGATTATTAACAAAAAAAAATAGCTAAACATGGTAGCGTGTGTGTGTCTGTGTCTACTTGTGTATACATTTTTCTTTCAATTAATATCAAAATCAACTCATCGTTATATCTTTCAGATTTTTCAAGCTTAAATGGCATTTCAGGTCAGAATTAGGTTCATGGAAGCTTGTGGAAGACTAATTCACTTTGAGAGAAATTTAGTGATAAACTTTAAATGTTATCATTGATTTTTGCTGACAATCACCACACATAGACTTCTTGTTATGACAAGTTCAGTCTCCAGACAACCGAAATCATGTGCAGGTACTTTTAGACGGCCCCAGAACCAGTGTTACGCAATATTAGTTACTAATCTGCTTGCAGTGAGATTTTGGTAGCTAAAAAGGAACTTATTTACTTGATCAGTCATTTGAAATTTAAATGTTTTACCACTCACACACATATTATTGGGAACACCATAAATTGTTGTCTTTACCCCTTATTAACATCATTTAGATCAACAAAACTAAGAACTCAAGCTCTGCCCACCAGTGCTGACAAGGCATCCACACCAGCCTTATACACAGAGATGCTTTGTCTAGCAAGTAATGAATGACCACAGATCAGTTGCTACACTAACAGGTAGGGCTGTCGGGGTGTCTGTCTGGATTTGTCTTTCACTTTTGTGAAATATCAAACTTTCAGAAATTGTTTTCATTTTTGAATCCATCGATTGTTGTCGAAGTCGATTGTTCAAAAGTTCTTAAAATCCGAGTAATAGTCTACTAACATCAGCATCATTTTGGAGTAGGGTCTTTAATTAATCATCATTTTGGAGGGGGTCTTTAATTAACCGAGAGTATAATAACTCTTTTGTTTTAGTTCTCCGTTTTTTTAGGTTTATTTGTATATTAAAGATATACAATGTTTAGAATTCTGGGATATTTTTTTATATGGTTCTGCTGTTGGAAGTACAGCTCTACATTAGATAGAAGGTTCAGCTCTGCATTAGATACCTCAATACTGAGGTGCTCCAAAGTAGCCGAGAAACAAACATATATGGATTGGTTGAGCAAATTTCCATTAACTATATGAAAACCTGCAGAGTCCTGTCAGGAAGCTCCTGACACCTGTTTGCTCCCGTAGGAGCTGTTACCCCATACCCGACCCCAGTGTAGGCCCCAGGTTCTCTTTACTAAGCCAAGTAAAAGGCCTTGATGTTATTTGGGGGGGTTGAACCCGCTAATATTCTGACCATCACCTGGCACTCCTGACAACTGCAAAACTCATTTTGGTGCACACACATAAAAAGAGTCCTGCTAAATACATTTTAGATAACTTTCACTAGAGTATATAATCTTCCCTATGAATAGAAGTGAGGCATCACACTCCGGAAAGCTGTAGGGATAGTGAAACTGTGGTGAGGAATGGTATGAAGTCTGTTCGTGCAGAATTTAACAACCTTTGGTTAAGGCAGACACAAGAAGAAGTAACAAGGTTCCATAGGAGATGCAATATCTAAATATCATATATTTTTCTAGAGCCTATCATGTTCACAGTTTATCAATCAAATTCAAGACTAGAATACAGTAAGGATCACAATGAACTCTTGTGGCAGTTTTCTTTTATATGAAGGCGATATCCCCCACACCTTCAGCACTTCTTTAAACCTTTCATGTCAAACCCAATTCCTGGAAGGCAAATACCCTGCTCAGTTTAGCTGTGACACTTGATCAAGCTAATACATCCAGGCTTGTTTAAAGATACAGGTCCATGTTTGAACCAATGCTGGAATTAAACTGTGCAGGGCTGTTCTTAGGGGTTAAGTTTGACACTGCTTTTCATGCTATGCTCCCGCCCTGCTCACTATATTAAAGAACTAACCCCAAACATAAATAACAGCTATTCTTTCCCTATGTGCAGCCATTACCTTTGTCTCATTTTCATTCATTAGACCCTCTCTATTTTAAACTTTTCCTATCTGAGCCAAAATGTCATGTGTTCTTGGTTTCCTCAGGAGAAAGAAGATAAAGCTGTGCTTCAAGCAGAAGTTCAGTGTCTACGTCAGAATAACCAGCGTCTGCAGGAGGAGTCACAGAGTACTGTTGCTCACCTTATTAAAGTCACGGAGCTGCTCTGCAACGTCAACAAACCCAGCTAGCGCTGATGCCATGAAGCACTATTAGCAGACTAATACTAACTCCAGCAAGAACTCCTAAAACATCAGAAGCGAGACATGCCTTATGTCAAATGTCAAAAGTAAATGAAATCAACCAGTCAGCCAGAGAGCAGAGCACCCACAAACAATTTTTCCAGATCTGATTTTACAGTGTTGTTAATCTGACAGCATTTTAAAAGGATTGTTCCCCCAGAATTAGTCGCTTAGTTCGGTCCCACCACTTGTTTTAAACGATTATGAGTTTCTTTCTTCTCTTGATATTTTGAGCAATGATGGAAGTCAGTATATTACCTTCATTATTTTCGTCACAGATTTTCCTTCATTCTGTCATCTGGCTTCTGACATTCTTCAAAATAGGGATGCACCGATACCACTTTTTTTGGCGAACGAGTACGAGTACTTGCATTTCAGTACTCGCCGAAACCGATACTTAATAAAAACATTATTTAAATTTACAGGTAACAGCTTTAGTCATATAATTAAAAAACAAGCAAACAAGAGACTAGTTTGGAATTAAGACAATTTATTTACAATGTTGTATGGAACATATTACAGAATAAATCATTTAAAAAAATTCTTAAATCCTAATTCTTATAAATTAAGCCTGACTCGTTTGAGCCGCGGAATTGTTTCTCATATATTACGGCTTGTTGTCGCATGAAACTCTGGGAGGTTAGGCTAATTAGCGACACGGGGCTAACCCTGCTTGTCCAGATATCTCTGGTGAAACTAAACCCAAAGAGGTTTGCAGCAGGGTGTGGATAGTTATGTTTTTTAATTTTCACAGAGTCGTGTAGTTTAGGCAGATTCGTGTCAGTCATGTAGTGGCGGGGCATCATATCTGGGCTCCAGAACATTTCAGATGCTTGATTAAATGGCTTGTGTTAAATGCGCTACATTTTGAGCCTCCTCTGGACAATTTTGCTGCACAAAGTTTTGTCGTCTTCTATCACTTTGAAATAGTTGCACATGCTGAAATGTCTCGGTTCGTCTTCTCCCCTATCAGTCAGAACTGCAGCCAGGGTGTGTATGTGAGAGCACTCTGCGCCTGTGATTAACTTCTAACACGCCGCTCAAACATAGACATTTCTCAGATGGTGGTATTGGTCCTGGTATCGGGGGTCTTTAACAAGTACGAGTAGAAATTATGGTATCGAGGCCGATACCCGATACCGGTATCAGTATCGGTGCATCCCTATTCAAAATACCATAGTTTGTGCTCAGCTGAAGAAAGAAATATGTAAACGAGATTCATTGACACTTACAGTGAAAGGATCAGTGAATATATGCAGTTGACTGCCCCTTTATTAAAAGTTTTACGTTTAATTTGGTTTATAAAAACTATTCGAAAGCTAAAAAATCATCTGATTGTTCAGCCATTATTAATTGAAACTTTTAGATCTATAACATGCAATCAATTTGACTAAGAAATTAGTTCAAAGGTGCAACAAGCCATTATGTAATACCTTTTTTCATTTGAAGAATTAACAAACCTGTTGATTTATTTGGAAAGCATGAGGCTACATTGCGACTTCTTTTCATAAACATCCACCTTTTGATAGTTATTTCTCAAAACAAATAATCAAAATCTACTTTTTGTAACGCACACGTAAGGTCCATTAGTTAATGCTGCTTTTGCAAGATGACAATAGCAAGAAAGGTATGTGTCTCACTCATTTTTCTGAATGAGGTCAGATTACGTTTCGGAAGACTGCTTGCATTTATTTAGTATCATAGACATTACCACTTTAAAACGTTAGTTAGACTTTAGAAAACTATAAAAATATTTAATCATGCTTTAATTTTGCATTATTTAAAATTGGTTTCTGTCACTTTCAATTATTCATTATATACATTTATTTAAATATAAGTTTGTATATGTTAAACAATAGCTTGGTTAAATAAAATGGCCATGCAACATGGGAATTCCCAGCCAGCTCTGTCTGGATATTGGAGACTTAAGAAATATCATCAGAACTGTAAACTGTTTAACTGTGGAGTTTAACAATCAAGTCTATGAAAATGTTGAAATAAATAACTTTTTAACATTAAACAATTCAGAACTCAAAGTGTTGTTCGTCATGTTAGTTAATGCATCATCTAATGGACCATAATTTTTTTTTCAATTTCGTTTCAAAAAGGTAAAATTAACACCAATGACTCAAAGAAAAGTACTCTACTTTTGAACCATTATACGAAATTAATCATAAATCCTATGCATATCAGTGTCTTATATTCTCCTTGAGAAAAACTTCAAATAACCTCAATGCTTACTCACCCTGAATTAGCTCAAAACATTTTGCCACTGAAATACTGACTTGTGGAAGCCATTAACATAACATTTAATATTGTTAGATTCGGAACAAATGAAAGGTAAATAATGACAGAATATATATTTTCGGGTGAATCACCTTTCACAAAATCCATGTTATAATTTTTTTGTCACTGTGAGAAACTGGATGTTAATCGAAATATGGCAAACTGGAAAAACAATATATTTTTCCTTCTCAGCAAAGTAATGTCGAGCCAAAAAAAGTGTTCCTTCCCTCTGGTTTGTGTGTAAGTGTATGTAAAGCTGTATTTAGTTTTTGACTGCCCAGGAAATGTTGGGATGCTGATTTCATGCACTCTGGGAGATTGACTTAAAGGGATATTTTACCCACACCTGAAAATTCTGTCATTGGTTCCTCATTCACATTTATTTCCCATTATAATCCCATTTCCTCTTCTTCTTCGACCAATGTGACTCCAGTGTTTTAACTCTTAAACAATAGAAAGGCTGTTCTGTTTATTTCTTGAGGCCTCTTGTTTTGGCTTGAAATGCTAGAGTCACTCACACTGATTCTACTGTATAGTGTTGTCACTGTCTCTCCACATCATTTATCTAAAAGAAGAAAAGTGTTTTCAATCTCATTCTTATATCAATTTGTGAACCTCGTCATTGAAATGTGTTGTCAGCCTAATAGAAAAACACATCATGAGCTAGAGGGGTCACAGATGTAATTTTTGTCTGGGTGAATCATCCCTTTAACTAAAAGCAATGTAAAAGTACTATTTCATGTTTGTCTGTTTGTGAAATAGTCTTTTAGACAAAAGGAGGCTGTGAAAAAGACGATTTTGAAGCCAACCTCTGTATTCGTGTATGTATTTATAAAAACTAATAACTTATTACTCTTGTGGATGTTAATGCTAGAAGTGTATATTTGAACTGGATTGGAAGAGATGCAAAAGTGTGATCTGACGAATGTTTCGTTTTAAATTGTGAGAGTATTACAACAAGACATAGTTCAAGTTTTGTTTCATGGAAGCCATTAATTGGTGTTAAAGGTAAAGTTTAAAAAAAGCAAACAAACAATTGAGATTTTTCGCTGTCTTTTCACTTGTTTCAAACCTGTAATGGATTTTTTTTCTGAAAATGATGTTGAAATTTCTCAAATTTGACTAATGGTCAACAACTGAAAAAGTGTAACTATAGACAAGCTCACTTAGATAGTCTCACTGGTATAGACACTTTTCAAATATTTTAGGAAACAAACAGTTCTATCAATGAAAAAAAAGTGTCATCAAGGTTTGAGACCACTTGAAGAGAAATGCTAAGCAAATTCCTCCTCTAACACCTGTTCTATCCAGATTTGAAAGATTAAAATTTTTAATTCTTCTGATTCTTTTATGGTGATGGGATCTTAGCTGTTGTTCTTGAGCCATAAATGCTTTTCATCTCATAGCAATGCTTTATTTTAATGTATTTATGATGCCACTTTTGTTTACAAAACTATCTTGTAAAAAGTTTTAAATGTGATCCTTAAATGTGCACTGAAAAGTCTTTTTAAAGGCAGCTTCCATTCCACAGACTTTCCAGAAAACAGTAATGCAAATTCAGCAAGTATGTGCCAAATGTCCAATTTCTTTTTACCACCAGCAACTGTGATTCTGATGAGAATGTTTCGAATTATCCAAGGAACATTTGCTTTCATTTAGTATTCAGCTTCAGATCTTAATTATGCCATGTTGTTAACCAGGGTCATGCCAGACATTTACTGATAGAACTACAAGTCATCTAAAGAATGCTTTGAGTGGTTTAAACCTGAATCTATATAGTCAAGAGATAAACCAAGCTTTTGTTAGTTTTTTACATTTTAACTACCTTTTTTGAACACAATTTTGGTTAGTCAGTTTTTTTTGTAAATGGCTGTTCTTATGCACCAAACCTGCAGTTGTTAGCATGATGGACTTAAATAATTCTGAACAAAACAGCCACTTTGATTTATTAAAAGTCACATTGACAACAGTAACTTAAAACATTTTTTAAACCATACTTACTTGAACCATGTTTTTACCATTTGTTTTTTTTTATCTAACCTTTGGGATTATTTCTGTTTGACCCAAATCTGGGTTTAAATAACCCAAAAGTGTTTTTAATTGTCACACCACAAAGTCTATGCACACTTAGGAAAAATGACTGGATTGACAGAACATTTGTGTTCAGTGAAAGTGAATGATTAAAGCTGGGGTGCTTTTTGTTTTACCTTATGGAGAATGAAGGAGCATTGTATATCTGAACCTTGAGAGATCCTGGCAATAAAAGAAAAAAAGGAATTTGTTTTGTGCAAGTCTGTTTTTTTCCAACAAAGATTTGTCAAAGATGTAGCTGAAATCTCTTCCAAACTAAAAGTTGATTGCTCTAAATTCATTTCTTTTCAACAATTGTGTGTTAATGTTCTGTAGGAATTTTGAATTAAAGGATTTGTGTGCCTCCAGTTCAAGCTAATTTTATGAAGAAACTATTTTTTCTCAGTCTGTCACTTGGAGATGACTATGACTATGGTGACAAGTTGAACTGGACCTGCAGTAATCTCTTGCAGAAATCTTTGAACTTGTAAAGGGCCAATGGAAATTGTGAAAGAATTTGATAATCATTGCCTGCATACTTGAAAGTGGTATTCCATTCTCTTCCTATTTTATGTTTATCTGTGTGGCTGCAAGCAAATTTGTCGGCAGATTCTTCAGAACTCAATTCCTATAGGGCAACAGATCCCACTGGTTTTTGTTCCAACCCTGTTTCAGAAGACATGTCAGTAGTTTCAAACATATCTGTGCCTCGTTTGATACCCCTAGTTGTAATATCGCCTTTCCTTAAAACTTTTTGTTCAAAATAAATAAATAAATCTATTGTATAACAACAATTTTAGACAAAACCTTGTCTGTGCAGTTCTTCTAGGTGCGGTGGGACTGTTTTTTGGAAGGAGGATTTTAAATTAATATATTAAATGCTATACCAAGACATACCAATATTCAGGGGTCAGAGTGTGTGCATTGTTTGAGTCTGCCCATTTATACCTTCAGACCATTGTTCTTTCAGAGAGCAACCGAGAGTGTCACAGTCTCTTATTGTTCTGCCAGTGAAATTTAAGAGGTGAATGTGTCTTCACTCAGTTGTGGCTGCTGTCTGACTTGGTGAGCGACTTGTTGATGTGTCTCTTATAGCCCTGATGACCCTATCCCTCTTGAAAGTGATATCAAAAGAAAACCCTGGTGAAGACATGGGGATGCCGCTTGCCCAATCTTCCAGGGAAAGCTGGCTCCACTCCTTGGACCTAATATCTTCCAAATTGTTGCATAGTTTGTGGGTGGCTGGAGGGATGATGCCATTCCAAGACCCCATAAACTTCTTCCTGAAGGTATACAGAGAGCAGTACACATAGTGTAAATTCTTCTGCCAACCACCACACAGATTTACTAGATTGAGCAGGATGTCAAAATGCAATTGCAAATCCTTTACCTGACGGAGAAACCTGTATGTTGCATCCCACCAGATTATCTGACTTGATGATGAGAGCTTATGTCTTGGCAGGACGGACTTCATCTGCCCTCTATACCATAACCATTTTCCAGGCAAAGCCACTAAAAAATATACAGGAGGGTAGTAGCTGCCAACATATCTTATGGACTTACAAACCAGCTCGAATCTCAAACTTATTGTTCCAGGCATGTCATCTCTGGGTGTTGGTTTCTGAATGTGCCTGTGCCAACCAGATCGCCATGGTGTTGTTTATGGCCACAGGATTCTACTATCAGGAAACAAGCTAATGGTGACTTGTAGGAGACAATGTGGCAGGTCTTCCTGAGTTGCTGCTCCCCCACTGCCTGCTCAATGCTATAGAGAACCTCCTGTGGAACATGGTCAGTCCTGGTTGTCCAGTTGGAGGTGTTAGAGGCAGGAGTTGGAGCCTTTGGCCCCCAACATCTATCTGGCTAGAGGTTTCAGAAAAAACTGCCCTAGGCATGCAGACTAGGGAAGGAGGAAACTGCTATTAGGACACTGCTACAAGTCCACCCAACACCTGAGAGATGGTAAGAGTCACTGTCTGGCTTTATCTTTATCTCGTCTGCTCGGTACACTTGTCTCACTCTTTCCCTCTGTCACCTGCTCGCACTGTCCCTGCTAATTTCATTCATAAGCCTCTGCTGCATCTCGTTGCTGATCTCTCCGCCATTTAAGTTCCCCTGTTTTGCTATTATTTTTGTATAATATTCAGTTATTGTTCAGCTATGGCTCTAAACTTATGCTCAATTTGAAGCTCTTCCTCTTGTTGCCCTGTTAAGTCTGGTCTTGTGTGGACTACTCCAGATACTACTGTCTGCCCTCACCTGTAGCTAAAGAGGATCTAAGTTTGGCTGAACACTCTGGGACCTGCCTGGACTCTCTGTCTTCCCATTTCAAGCTAAGCCTCTGTGAACACAAGTGATCTTCCTTTAGTCTTTAGTGCTTTTCTGCCTAGTAAAGTTGTTTTATTTTTCTGACTGTTACCAGTGCCTCCTGTTCTGTTGAACAACAGTTTTGTTTTTCCATTTAGCAGTTCAACTATTTTGTTTCAACTGCAAGAGACAACAAATCACAATATTTGGTGGAAAAGGGGCAGTATATATAGTTACATACGATGTATGACCTCTGACGGAGTTTGCAAGCTATTATAAACTACTATTATAAAAATACTTTAACTGTTGGAGGAATAACAACTGTGCTATAATAAAGTTCTTTGGTGTGTTCCAGATGTCTGCATAACTGGTGTCTTCTCTTTCTTACAAAACTATGAAACTATGATCATTGCAGGTTGTAATATTTCTTCTGTCCAGAGTGTTTTCAAAACACTCGCTGATATTTATGTAGCTCTCTCTGCCAAAAGGAGTTGAGAGCAGGAGAGCGATAGAGGCGGAGAGAGAAAGAGCGAGAAGCGAGGGAGCAGAAGAGCGAAGAGGAGAGAGAGACGGAGAGAGAGGAAGAGGAGAGAGAAGAGAGAGAGGAGAGAGAGACAGGCAGGAAGCGAGAAGAGAGGAGAGGAGAAGAAAGAAAGAGAGGGAAAGGAGAGAAGAAAGAGAGAGAGAGGAGAGAGAGAGAGAGCAAGAAAGAGTCTATATCTATATCTCTCATCTATGATCTGCTACTTCTCCCTCTCTACTCTCTCTTCATCTCTCTCTCTCTCTCGCTCTCTTTCTCTTTCCACCCCTCTCTCTCTCGTGCGCGTTTGTCAGTTGAACAAAATGCTTCTCTACGAACGCGGGGTTTGACTGTGTGGAGATTGAAACGAGGTCACGGTAAAGTTGGGTTCAGCGCGAACAATGATGTGAAAGCAGGGCTCGGGGCGGTGGGTTCGAGGAGATGAAGCCGATGAACCGGAGCTCGAGGCGACGGCTACGCTTATGTTGTGGCGGGATCGTGCTGCTCGTGTGCGCGCTCATGCGACTAACAGGTGAGGGACATTGAGTGTCTGAAAGAGAAAGGGTTAATTGTATCTTAGTTATTTGAGCAGTGACTGTGTCAATGTGTTTGTGATGGACCTCTCCATTTCTGGAAAGTGTTGTCAGCACAGAGGCTTTTTTACATATCTGTTTCTCAATCTGTTTTCTCCGTTTATCTCGCTGAGGCATAACGAACCATATATACAAACCAAACATGTCAAACGCTCATAAACTGAACACACACTGTTTAAACCAGTTGAGGTTATACTGTAACATTCAGACCAAGCATCACATGCACCAAGTGGCACACACACTCATCCAAAAAATATCTTACCCACAAACACATCCACATAATAGCTGTCATAAGTAATATAGAGCAACACATGCCAATTTCTCAAATAAATTCAGAGTTTTTTTTAACAATTAAAATCTAATTTGTAAAAGATAACTGGACTTGCAAACAAACCAGTATTCAAAAGCGTATTTTGCCCATAAAGCAGCCTAGTAAGCTTTTAGGAATTTGACTATACTTTACATATCAGATTGTCTTTGAAAAAACAAATAAACTGGGTTTGACTGAGAATTTGGTACAAAGTTCAGTCCAAACATGCGGGTTCATTCTCAGTTAAAGCAGAAGTGGTATAAATGTTGGTGACCCTTGTGCAAGGCTCCATTTAATTACTGCATGGCTCCCCTCTGCCTTGAGTCACATTTGGGTCTGGTTCTCTCTGCAAGTGATCTTATCTAGGTGAGGATCATGAGACATTTCTTTCATGCTCATTATGGATCTAAACCTTGCTTACGTTTACCTTGATTTGGGCATTCCTACAATCATTGCACAGAAGAAATCGGCGTTGACATGCAAACACAGACCAAAAAATTAAAACTACAAACTAAAAATAAACAAAAATAAAACCCTTCAAACTCCTGTAAAAAAGCCATTGTGATAAAACGTTTTTCCATGTTTGAAGTAAGTATGTGTTTTAGGTCTGCATTCTTTCTTTTGTGAGCTACAGGTTGTTTAGTAGCAGCACAATTTTTGCACGTGATAAACTAAAATCCAATTTATGCTCAAATGTAGAGTCTCTCTACATTGACTTAATCCTGCACTGACCCTTCAGTGAGGCTGGATGTGCACCTGTTCTTTGAGCTGCAAGGTCTTTAGTTACTTGGTATGGTGTGGAGCCCCTATAGCCGAGTAACATTACTACAATGTTAAGACTACCCAACATCATGGGGTGACTGTTGAAGATTCATATTCAAATATAACAATCAGCAAGGAATGCACAGCTTTGACATTTGACTATAAACTGGTGGAGGTCAAGATAACTGCGAAGTGAACACTCTTAATGGTGCCATATCATACAAAATTTATGTTTGAGAGTATTTTGTCATGATGTTCTCTCATCAGAGAGAGACCTGAAGTTGTATTTACAGTTGTTTGTGCATGAGGAGTTTTCGGCTAACACATTGAATTGGTCATGTGAAAATGTATTCCACTTGTAAATCTTATCCTTTTGATAGGTAAGAATTGTTTGAGGTGAAGAAAAGAAGTGTTTCTTGACCTAGAAGAGCGAATCTAGACTCTTCTGTACTCTACTTTTAAGCCGGTCAAACGACAGGGTCAAAAACACTGACATTGTTGATTGTTTCTGTGACTGTTTTCAATTGTGAAGTAAGATGTCGTACTTATACATGTTATAAAAGGCTAAACAGATGAAGTAATATCTCATCTCATTACAGAAGTGGAGACTTCAGGACAAGAAGGAGGGTTTATCAGACGCAGAATCCTTCAAAACACCATTGAAAATCAGACCATTGATTCTCCTAGAGCAGGTAAGATCACACACATTATTTTTCCATTTGTAATTTGCATCCAGCTGTCCATTCTCATACAGGGGCTAGGTTTATCTCAGCTTGTGTTGGCTTAAAAGCAGGTAATCACGAAGCTTTGAAATGAGTCCATTACACCACTACCACTTATGTGCTATCTACTCTCAACAATCTACCTGATCTACCTGAATGTGTATGGACAGTTGTAAAAACTAGAATCTGGTTTCAAAAACTTCAACCATGGCAAAGCATATTCTAACCAGACAAAAGGCAACAGTTTTTCCTACAAAACTGATGTATTGTTAGCAATTAATAATTAAACACTTGTGTACATGGCTGTCTGTCCAATTCTCACATCAGACGATTTAGTACAGAATTATTTCAATTGTGAACATCGACAATTTCTTGCACACTTCTATTCATGGAGTGTCAATTGTATTTATGAATGCCAGATTTGCACAGTGAATATTAAATGTTTGTATTTATCTTTCTTGAATACTGTAATAAAACTCAAGGTGGATGGAGACACTGTGAATGAAATAAGTGGGGTTTTCATCTGTCGCCTGTGTTCCTGATAGAACCAGACGACAGACGATCTTTAGATCTCTGTCTTTTGAGCTTTGTGTTGCTTAGCAACTGAATGCTAAATTTTGGGAACATGTGTGTGTTGTGGGGAGAGATGGAGACTGAGAGAGACTCTTAGAGGTAGAAAATGGGAGAGAGAGAGGGGTGGGTGGGAGGAAATAAGTAATGAGGAGGGGATGAAGGGGCTATTTTTAGGCTCATCAGAAAACCTTGCTCATGATGCTCTTTCTGACGGCCCAATATCTGCTGTGTGATTCAAAGGAGGGGGTATAAAGAAAACCCCTTTGAAAGAAAAACTCTGTGCAAGAGGAGAAACCAGATTAGTCGGACAATGAAACAAACAATTTTGCTTGGTTTACAGTTTATCCAAGACACATGTATTGGCTACAAATTGATTTTGGATACTGATAAATTGACATGTATTAGAAATGTAAAAAAAGTGTATGGTTTATAAATTCATTAGAAGCTCTTTATTAGGCTTTATAACCTTTAGTCTGTGAAATTTGTTTTTGAAGTTCTTTTTTGGAGGCGTAATTGTTCACATTTTCTAAAATCTTGAACAGGTGTTATGTGGAACACTACAGGTTGTTAAGCAGACAGTGTTTTAAAATTATTAACATGTTTCCAAAACTATAATAGGATTGAAGTGTTGTACATTCTCCAGATGGTAAGATTCATGTTTTAAAGATCATATTACTCATATTGCATGCACTTAAAAAAAGACCTGTATGAATGATACACTGTATGATAAAGGACAAATTCCCAGTTTTTCTTTGTTTTACATTCTGAGATAGCCTACTGATTGAACAGCTAAAATTATACCCAGGACACCAGTCGGTTATTGAGAGGTGGCTGTCCAGACCTGTGACCAATTTCTGATAAGTTTGTGAGAATAGTTTATTTTCAATGGAATGTTTTCTTCAGTCGCACAGACAAACAGTGAACTCCGCTTCTTTGGTTAATACAGTATTAGCTTTCCTCAGTTGAGCACCAATCAAATCACTTGTTTAAACTACGTTTCCAGTGCAGAGTATGCATTTGGGCCAAGGGACAACCTCCTCCTTTCCCTGTTGATACATGGTGAGAAATTATGGAACAGCAGTTCCCAGAGTGGTCGCTTGAGGCCAACTCCAAAAGGAAAAGGGAGCAATTTCCCAATGTTAAAACTGACTAACGTTGGGGCTGAAAAAAACATGTTTTCACCCCTGGCTTCATTAGGTTTATTAATTCAAGGATGCGTTTTTCAGTACCGGCTATGCCCATTTTGAGCTTCATTTGACTTTGGCAGAAATCTATGGGTGATGTCATGAACTCTCCGTCCATGTTATATACCAGGGTTCTCCAAATGCAAAAATGAGTCCTGCACATTTTTGGTTCAACCCTCATGAACCATACCTCTTGCACTCATTAGGGTCATTGTCTGAAGCTAGAGTTGTATGCATGCTAGAACAAGGCTGCAACTAAAATGTGCAGGGATGCGGCCCGAAAAAAGGTTTGATTATGGAAAACTGTAGTTTTAACGATGAGTGGACGGTAAAGTATATGCTCATTCTTCTGTCAAGCAGTTACAAGCATATTCCCACGAAGCTATAGTATTAATTAAAAGTGCCCCTTTGAAACTAAGCTCAGCTTGTTTGGGCAAATGCTTCGCCCTGAAGCCTTGAAGGTGAAATGCTTTGCCCTTCAGCCTAAAGGTGAGAGCGCGGAAAATGAGGGAACGGCAAGCCCAGTGTGAGCGGTCTAATAGACTAATCACACACATTTACAGCCTAGCAACGGACAAATTATTGTTCTTTGGGGGTATCGTGGATTTTGAGGCAACCTAAAATAGCATTCAGTGAGATCGTTGTGAGTCAGCTTTTTCTACAACAATTGTCATCAAAAACAAGTAGGCTTACCAATGGGCACGTATATATATCTGCATGAGAATAGCACTGACTCCATTCTAACTAAGAACAGTCAAAAAAAAAACAACAACAATACAAAGAGGTGGTTCTGTTTCTATTTACCACCTGAAATGGCCATATTGTATTTTATTTACTTAATGTAAAAATTTGCTTTTAATGGCAAAAAGCTAATTTTTCAGGTAAAACTTTTTTCAGTTAAAACTCACAAGTTTTACCTGAAAAATTAGCTTTTTGCCATTAAAAAAACTTTTTTTAATATATTTTGTTTTTCAACATTGTTTTTTTTTAATTGAAACTGTAATTTACTCTGTTTATATTATGAAAATAAAGGTCGTACTGTACAAATGTTTAACTGGGAATGATTTTATTTATTCAAAAATAGAAATGAGACCTTTTACTTGAAGGACATTTTAATAAATGGGCCTCAGGGACTTAATTGAATACCTATACTGGCATAGTGGGTGTTGCAGCTCATCTGTTCCAATTGCTTGGTTTTCCATTTTTTATGTAGCGTTATGCAATACAAAAATATCCTTTAAATAAATAAATGTTCTGTTAAATTAATGTACATGTAATTTTTAAAACAGAGGGGGAAAATCCTGATAATTTTATGCCAGTTCCTTCTACATTATTTTCCAGATTTTTTAAACAGTATACAACATTGATTTAAGCTGTAAATAAAGACAATAATGAAAATAATTGATGAGTAAATATGTCTATGTAATTCATTTTGAAGCTCACTTACTGTTATTCTCTCTGAACAAGTCTGATGTTTTTGGTATCTAGCTCAAGCATATTGCATCTCTAAATTACTATTTAAACATGATGTTTAATTTTGCTGCGTCTTAGCTTTAACAGTAGTCATTGCAAAAACTAGATCTGTTTGGGGTCAAATCTTTCCTCTATCTGATTCACACACTGTTTTTTTATTTTTTGGAGTTGAGCAGCATCTTGTGTGTGTTTTTGCATGAGTGTTTCTCACAGAGTGCAAACATTTCTCATGAGAGAGAGAAAGAGAGAAAGGGAGGGAAAGAGGGTAACTATTTTTAGCATCTGCTGGTCCCACCTATTTGTCCCCATATTTCTAAAATACATAGATGGGAAAAAGGTTAAGCACCTCCCACTTTATTATTGGCTGGTTTTAGCTGCCCATCAACAAATCAAACCCAAGAGCAACATTACCATAATAACCGTGAGCACCTGGTTTGTCTGGATGCAGGATATTCACAACAAATCACCACAAAAAAGTTTGTATTGCATTAAATTAAATAAACTATTGTATGTGAATTTATGTGAAGAAAAAGACACTAAATTAATGTGACAAGAGAAGAAATGCTGTAGGATGATTTTAGAAGGAAAACTGAGTCCAAGACTAATCACAGGTGCAAGAACAATAAATAGATATAATTATAATAAATAACATAAAGAGATGAGTAAAGGTCAGGGCACAATGGTTTTTGAGAGATCTGGCAGTCACAACATGGTCCATGCCACTCTGCCCACTAAGCAGGTTGTTTTAAAAAATACAAAACAGGGTTGACCAAAAAATATGAATTCTTGCTTTAAAATTAGATTTCAGTAAGCTCATGCTCTGACCTCTCCAATCTGGAATTTCTCGTCCTTTCATGTGATTTGATATCAGAGATGACAGTTGAATCCAGCTTAACTTTTCATTGTAGCGTAATTTGGAATAGTACTGCAAAACCCTGAACTTTCAGTTTCAGTTGCTGCATCCAATCCCATTGAAGTGAATGGAATTTATTTCATAGTTGACTGTCCTATAACACATATAACACACAAGAAATCTCAAAATGATCTTATACATAGTGAATGTTAAACATAATTGGAAACTCCATACATGAAGCCACCTATAAACCCAAAGGAACATGTTAGAAGATGTACGGAACAATTAAATAGAACTAAGAATAATATGAAAACTGAAAAGTATCTAAGCATGAAGCAAAAATATTCCAGACGGCAGAACCTGATAATTGGCCAATGGGTTTTTTTGGTGATTATAAATGTCAAAAATCACACAAAGGTTAATTAAAACACATTTAATCTAATTCATCGAAAACTATCACGCTTTGTTTGTGTCTGCTTACTGACACGAGTGCGGAGGAGAGAGAATTCATTAGCATGGTGATGCTCTAAAAATAGAACTGCTTTTTCTATTTAAAGTTCATCGTCCTCTCAGTCTGTCATCTCTCCTGTATATTTTAATCAACACTTTGCTTTCACAGTCACACATTTATATTCAGTTCTGCCCTGATTACATTAAAGTAAAGCTCATACATTTTTTTAACAGTCAAAGCCAAGTTTAATCATATTGTATTGTTTTGAATGGCGTATATTTTCGTAGTATTATGTTTTGGTTAAATGTGACACATATTCAAAGTGTCAGTTAAATCAAGTCTGTGTGTTTTTGCATTAGCGATTCATGAGTTTCCCGAAGACATCTTCAGCAAAGAGCAGCGGCAAAGAGGAGCCATCTTACTGCATGTCATCTGTGTAAGTTTGCCAGCTAATTGTTGATCAGTAGTAATTGTTGTTTTGTTAAATTGTGAAAGAACCAACAACTCTTGTCAGAGTGCGAGTAGAATGGACAACAATTGCCAAGGAATGAAGGAAGTATTTCCACTTCATCAGAAAAGAAATGACAGACAACACCAGGTCTCCTCAAAACACGACTAGAAATAAACATAAAAAAATCCAAGTAATAACTGACTGGGTCTCAACAATGCCACATATAGGCAGAGAGATTTTGAATTAGTAGAACTAAATTAAAAAAATTAAGTCAGTTACAAAGTCAACACAAAGTCTAAAGTAAACGCAAACCCAACAGCAAACACAAACCTTTGTCCTGAAAGTCACAAAAGATGCAATAAACAAATATTTATTCCAAAGTTTTCAGCAAAAAAATGACTGTTTGTAAAGATATATTAACTTAATTTAAGTGTTTTTGTACTTTCTCCAGAGAAGGGAAAATACACTCTAAATAGAATAAATTTTGATCTCAGGACTTTGCTGTGCCTCAATCCAGTTATTTTATTCAGTGCCTTGCTGTCTTAAACATGTTGTAACAACTGTAAAACTCAACTAATCTTGTGTTCCAGGCAATCTACATGTTCTACGCTCTTGCTATTGTCTGTGATGACTATTTCGTTCCGTCCCTGGAGAAGATCTCAGAGGTGCTCTCTGTTGTCATATTACTGAAATTATCATACAATACGTTACAGTGACAATTTGTTTAAAAATAACTGTACCAAGAGCTGAAGGTTATCAATTGTGAGGATTGATTTGTGTTTGATTCATGCTGATATTACTGGGCTGAAAAAGAGAAAAATATCTTTATATAAACAAGCTAGAAATCTAGAATTGTTCAACTGTTATACTTTTTTAAATTGTACATTACATTTAGATTGAGATGCGTATACCTCAGAAGTAAAAATATATTTATTCAATAGCTAAGCCTTTTGTGATACTGAAACTGTTAATATTTACTACTGTTACTATTTAGTGACTTGTTTAGCAAATTATTAATGTAATTATTACTTTAAGAATTATTCTATTTGATATTAGATTGAGATTTTCTCTTGTGGAAGTAATTAATGTAATTTGAAAGCAGTGCATCTTTCTTTTGCTCTATCCATCGTATAACAAAGCATTGACAGCTCTCCCATGAGTCAGAGCTGGATGCGTGTATCATGAACTCAGGCTAAAGTCTTTATTAACACCAGCTTATTGGAAGATGATAGACTTCCCTCTGGGAAATTAGCTTTCTCTTGTTCAGCGGTGAAGGCTTTGTGTTGGTTTATACATCTCTGTCACATCCCTCTGTTCACAGTTTGTCTGGGACCTTCATGAGTTATAGATTATAACATCAGGGAAAACCTGTGAAAACAATGCAATCATTAAATGTCTGAAATGCTGTTAGTCTGTGCCCACTCTCTTAGTCTAAATACATATCTAAAACACCCTTAAGCTTTAAAATTGTGTTCACTGTTGATTTGTTGTCTAGAATATTGCAACACATATTTATCATTAAAGAATAGAATATAACAAAACAGCAAAATACTACATTTCCATGAAAACCATTGTTGTTCAGTTTGAAGAGAGAATATGCACACTAAATGAGATCTTCTGAATATATTCCTCTGTGCTAAAAATGACACTTGCTAGACTTTTGCGTATTGTTGCACGGCTAAAAATCTACCATCTGCACTTCAGAATCTGCAGCTGAGTGAAGATGTGGCTGGAGCGACGTTCATGGCGGCAGGAAGTTCAGCTCCTGAGTTGTTCACTTCTTTAATTGGTGAGGTTACATTCAAACATCAAACACATTCATTCATATGAATTAATTCAAATGTATATGACAAAATGCAAGCACTGGTATCACAGATAACAAAGGAATATTTGAAAATGCTTTCATTTAAAAACGATGAATACATTTTCCAAACAGACTTAAGTTAGTAGAGCGTAATGTAGCTCTGGATATAATTTGCTTCGACTTTGGTGGAAATGGGTGGGGGTATATGTATGACATTTTATAAATGTTAAAAAACATGTGATGATCAAAGTTGCCTAGTTTCTGGAAATGTACTTGGTTTTTATTTGAATCAACGCATCAATAATTAACCATGATGTTATTGAATGCAGATAACTCTTTGCACTGTTTAGAAACCACATTAGAAGTTTTTTTACTGCATTATTGCATAAAAATAACTTTTCTTTCCATTATTTAAACAGTTATATCACAGTCTGTTTGAATACTCAATTCTGATTGACTGGCAGGTATTGTATAATTCACAATCACTTGAATTGTTTTACCATATTATTTAAGTTGTATGGTCAATTTCGTTACACCATCCGTCGTTTGAGGAGCTTTGCTGGGCTAAAACCAAAAGACTCAATTGATTCAGCTGTCGATGTGAGCTGCTAGGACCGGTGACTGATAACAGAAGCTAACGGAGAACATAAAGTAATGTAACGTTACTGATCACTTTTCTTGTATAATTCGAGATTAAAAGGAAACAATGAGCTTCACATTTGCCTTTGCTTGTTGTCATTCATGCAAATATCTTACATTGAAACATTTCTCATCCAGTCCAGTGTATGGTTGAATGTGGTTGTCATTCTCTAGTGAATATATTCTCTAGTGAATATATTCACTCATAAATTTAGATAAACATAACGTTTGGTGAGTATAAGTGGAGCCTACTATGGGAAGGGAGTTTCACCCTCTCACAGTAGATTTAAAAATCATGTATAAGCTACAATTATTTAACAGAATGTGAATGATCAACCCTGATGTGCTTTTTGTGTATGAAGCTTGTGAGCACTGTAGTCAGCCCTGAAATACTAACGTTATGCTAAAGCTAAGTAAAGTGTCTCTGATGAAAACAATACGATCGGAACAGCGTTCAGTTATTACCTAATGCTTGTCCCAGATCTCTTTTAAATGTCCCAGATTTTATCACCAAACTGTTGATTCCGCCTCTTCTCACCTATTCATGAGATCTAGATAAATTTTACCTCATGTTGTCTAGATTAAATGTTTGTTAAATATTTGTATTTCTATTACATTTACATTAATCCATTTAGCAGATGATTTTACCCAAAGTAACTTACACTACATTACATATAGTGCATTAGTGATATTTTATGTATTACATCATCTATCCAGTTTAAAAAAACATTTTTTTTTACTTTTCCTTAGGTGTGTTCATCACCAAGGGAGATGTTGGTGTTGGAACCATCGTTGGATCTGCAGTTTTTAACATCCTGGTCATTATTGGTGTTTGTGGAATCTTTGCTGGTCAGGTAGATGAACTAATCCCTCTATTAGCAACTTTAATTACCAAAGAAAATATTATCAGAAGCATGACACGACATAACAATTGCATCATGATCTTTACTTCAATACAGACATTCATGTAGTATTTAACATACTCAAGTTCTGTTAGAAAATTGTAAATCAAACCTATGCTGTGGTGTGTTTATATATTTTGTGACTCTGTTCCATTCCAATTGAAACAGCTGCATATAAAAGCTCTTTTATTCTCTTGTTCCCTAGACAGTGGTGTTAACCTGGTGGTCATTGTTCAGAGACTCCCTTTACTACATATTTTCTGTTTTGGCCCTTATTCTGGTGAGTGTAAACTATACTGCTAAATGCTACATTCAGACGGCAGATCTAAATGCTCAATTAAGATTTTCTATGTGTTTGTTCACATTACAAATAATATACCTCTTTCATATGAACAAAATGCGGCTCCAATGTAACACGTATTTGCAGAAAAGTATGTCCCTCAAAATACATGTTAATAGATGAAAACAAATAAAGTTAATGTGCTCTGTGTTTCATCAGAATTTATTGGTGCAAATTTCTGATCAGAGTTGATTTCATTAGTACTAAATGGTATTAAGAAAAAGATTGAGACAGAAAATAACCAATATTCATTGAAGCGTAGTTAGAACTGCTGTGAAACAACTATGTATTAATTTAAGCTTTAAGTGCATCTCCTGGAGACTTCCTGTGACAATCCAGTTCAAATCTGTATTCTTCAATGACTTGTGTCTGTGAGAAACCATGCCTAAGATGACTACAATTTATCAGATTTACAAATTATATTTATCAGGTAACAATAAAAATGTATGTCACTTTGGGCTGCAGTTTGAATGTACCCTAGATTAAATTACAATAAGAATACATGTTTTTAACTTTTTGTTATTAAAAGAAGTTCATTCAAGTTCTAATGTCTTCATGGTTGTAAGGTGTCAGGACTCCTTCCCACTGATTAATTACCTCATGTTACTGAGTAAAAGATTAAAATGCTGCTTAAATTTACAACAATAGGCATCTATACCACTTAAATAAAACCTTAACTGAAAGGTTGAACTACTCTATGAATACGATGATACACTATGTTGTTTTGATCCGTTTTAACTGATGAGTTTAAACAGAACATTTTAAAATGGTTTTTGTTAGAAATTATTATCCAGGCTTTATAAATGAAGTTATGTGTTATTTTTTTGTATTTCTGTAGGTGATCTTTGATGAAAGAGTTGTTTGGTGAGTCTCTTATGTGAAATATATAACTTCATTATCATTATGAGAGAGAGAGCAAGAGAGAGAGAGAGAGAGAGGGAGAGAGAGAGATATCACATTACATCTCTGAAAAAATGTATTTCATGTTTGCAGGTGGGAATCGATTCTTCTGATTTCAATGTATGGAGTCTATATTGTGATTATGAAGTAAGAACAATATTATTCCCCTTTAATGTTGTTTTATTGCCTTACACAGTGTTTAAGGACCTTTTTCTAATATTTTTGTATGTTTACGGCACATTTCTCAGTCAAGGTTCTAGATATAATTTTCTACATCTTCAATGCTCGAAGTTGTGAGAGGGAGAGGAGCATGTTTTATTTCACTCTGTACAAATGACCCTTGATGAAAAACAGAGCTGTTAACTTGAGAGATTAGATTTTCCAGATGAACACAATCATCATTAGAAGCACCTTTTAAGGTCAGTAGAGAAAGACTACAGCGATAAACAGCCCAGGTCACATCTTCAAGAAGTTACATATTTATTCCTCAGACAAACAAACCAAAAAAAGTTTGGAATAGATTTCAGAAGACCAAGCTCTGTGTTTTGATTATCTGCTACTGAAATGCTTACAAGACAAAAGCTAATTTCAACTTGAAAATGTATGGCAACAAAAGTGCATTTGTTTGAAATGCAACTATTCTGTAAAAATTACTTGGTTTGGTAATTGTCTTTATACTCATTGCTGTTGTAGCGTCAGTAACTAACAGGTAGTATGGCTGGTTTATAGTATGGCTTAAAACAGTTTGTGTTTTGTAGTTTAGATGAGTTGTGAGACTGCTTTTTAAAACATTTAAAAACAATATTATGTTTACAATGTAATTGTTCAATCAGGTTTCTGGTAATCCAAGTTGGTTTGTTTCTGTTGAATTATGCAAATTCACCACAGGCACAAACCATCTAACTTATACTGTCCAATTTTACCATCAGACAGTGAAAAGGTTTGTTTATTTTCACTCGTTCTGGCCAGCCTAGGCAGCTCAGAGAGAATGTAGTGAAGAAGAGGCTTGAGTGATAAAATTGCTTAACTTGGCCAGTTATAAGGTAATGTGCTTCTGAAGATATGTCTGACTCTTTTTTGGAAACCAGAAAGCTAGATCTCCAAATTATAGTTAAATCCACTTCATGACCATTTGAAAAGTAATTCTAATCACTGGATACTCAAAACATAACAGGTTCTTTAACTGGGCATAAAGATAATGTTACAGTGTCAAGTCATACAGTTCCGGGTGTCCACAAAGTTTGATGATATTTGTCTTTTCCATTGTTATTCTCTTGATAAAAAAAAAATCACATCACTACAAGAGCAAGCCCCTGATTGGTTGGCAGTCATGCGGGCCTCTTCACTCTCATCAAAGGTTCTTTTTCTTCATAAATAAAGCCTAGAACCTGAGGGGTAGAAAAACTAAATATCCTTGGACTAAACTAATGCAACACTCAAAACTACTAATTAAGAAAATTGAGGGATGAGGAATGATGACAAATTAGCAAACAAAGAGAGTATACGAAGGTAAAAAAATCAAGACTGAACTAGCTACATGAAAGTGTCTTAATTAATCAGTGATCAACTAATGCATCTGTTGGGATCATACTCTAGACTAGGGAGCACAGGGAGAGGAAAACTTTTAAGCAAACCCCTAAACGAAACAATACGGATAGGAGAGCTTGGTATAACAGAACTCAAACCAGCACACTCCAACAAAAGACATTCAACTCTATTCTTTACATAAAACAATTGAAGAATTTGTGAGCATCATCAGATCTCTGTCACAAAAACATGTATTGTCATGTATTTGCTGAACCTCTACGATGCTGTTTATTTTTGGTTATTCTTCTTGTTTTTCAGGTTTAACAGTCAGATTGCAGGACTAGTGCAGAAATGCTGTGGCTCTTCATTTCAATGCTGCGTCAATAGAGAAAAAGAAGCAGAAGAAGCTGGAACAAACACAAACTCCTCCATCAGGTTCAGAAGAAGAGGTGCACTCCTACTTTTAAATACTTGTTAATGTTTATTTTTGGAGCAGTCATGGAAACAGGGTGGCAGTCTAGTTTAGATTTGTCCACAACTAATGTTTATATATACAGTGTACGTGTACCTGTGTTAAGTCAAATTTTGTGTTGAGAGTTTTGTGCTGAGCTGAGAATTAAAATTGTAAAAGTAACTATGAATTTCTTATTTTTTTCTATTTTCATCCACTAAAGGTTCTGGTAGGGACTCTCCAGTGCTCATGGTGGATGAGATGCTGCTCTCTACACCTCACACCCTCACGTTTCCTGATGCTGGCCTGAGGCTTATGATAACCCCACACTTCTCTCCTCGAACCCGCCTCTCTATGGCTAGCCGCATGCTCATCAGTGAGGTCAGCACTGCTTGAGATTGAAATATCATACATGAGGTCTTATATACGATTTTGTCTGTAAACTGTATATAGTTGGATTTTGTACAGTGCATCTTATTAACGACCCTCTGTTCTAAGAAGTGAGAAGTTTAAAATTTTGGTATTTCTAATGTAGAAGATAGTCTTAAATATTCACATTGAAGAATGTAACATAAGTGTTTTTTTGTAATTTTAAAACCTTTACAGACAGTAAATTGCCTGCATTCCAGGGTATTTGTACTCACGTGTACTCAAATCTCATCAAACTTCATTAAAATAAGAATTGGGACAGTTGTTTCCTTCATTGGAACAAGCAATAGATTAAATGATCAAGAGGAAGAAATGGACCTAAATACTATTAGAGATAGCCATTTTATGATATCTTAAATGTTTCACGATGTTTGAATCGATTAAATAGTATATGTTTGCTCAATTGTGTTTGCTTAAAGAAATAAGCAATATTGGTGGAAGATGTACAGTGGTGCATACATTTGCTCATGGAATCTTTGCAAGTGGATTCTATAAATGTAATAATTTTTTATGAATTTGGATTTGTTTGTTTTTTTCACGGACTAAATCAGAGGCAGAAGTTGTTGAAAGACAGCAGGAAAAAGAGAAGCTCATCCAAAACCTTTAGCACCAGAGAGAATGTGAACGTCATGAATGGGCAGACCCTGGATGATGTGGATGGAACTGATGGAAAGTTTGGAGTGAAGGAAGATCTAGAGAACCCTCAGCTTGAAGAAGAAGAAGACGAAGATGATGATGAAGAAATGTTCAAGCCACTTCACATGCCTGGTCAGTTCATTAAACCAGAGCAGCATGCACATGTTCTAAATTTGTTAGTATTTTAAAAAAATGTTGAGTACTTCAGATATAATAAAGCAAGTCATAATCTCCAACTCAATAAGACCCTGCTTCACTACTGGAAGCTCGAGGGTGTGCAGTATATCATATTTATTCAGTTCTTATTGTAAACAACTAGTTTATTTTACCTGAGTAAAGATTATACATATTTGTATGCAATGAAACATTTTTGTTTTTAATATTTTGGCTCATTTAATGCTCAGCATAAAATTGCATGTGTGTAGCTTGCAGGCGAGGGAGTATAACAAATGGCTGATAACGTATGATTGTATCCAAAACCTGTGAGTCTTCAAAGCAGGATCAGCTAATAAGGTGCAGAATTAAAGGCCGATTTCCATACTTACAGCAATCTCAAAAGTTCTTGAAAGGTTGGTAGCTGAACACCCATGGATTTCCTTGGAAATAACAATTTACTTCACCCTAAAGAGTTTTGTTTTAGATGTAACTAATCAACAGAAATGGCAAATGTCACCTAACAGAATTTGTTAAAGGAGCTTTAGACAAAGGTAACGTGGTCGGTACAGTGTTTCTACATCTCAAAAAGGCTATTGATACATTGAATTAAACTATTGTTTGTTTTTTGAGCAAGCAATGAGTTGGTTTAAGTCATATTTAGAATTACGGCATCAGTGTGTTAAAATATATTAAACTGCTATCGTCTGTACAAACCAATGACGTTGGTGTCCTCAGGGGTCCATCCTATGCTCTCTATTATTTTTATTTACATTAATGATTTACCACAATATTGCACAGACACTGAATCCAGGCTTTATGCTGATGGAACCTTTAATCTTCTCATCCATACTGCTGCAGAATACTAACAAAAAGAAATGCTTTCTGTGTCTTTGATAAACACAGGGATTTTGTGTGTAAACCACCTCACCTAAAATCACTCAAAGACTGCTTCAATCTGTTTTTTCAATCAAATGGATAGATATTAAGGATTTTACCTTCAATAAAAAACTAACAGAATCATTTAATGATTTTAAATAGCTGGGTATTAATTTAGATTCTCATTTGAGTGTTTAAATTTGCAAACTCTAAAAAACATGGTATAAAACCAGTATACGCTTCAAAATCTCAGACTGCTCAGTTTGGACTATTTTATGAAGCTTTTTTTTCTTCATAAAATGGGTTTTAAACATTTAAACATGAAGCTCCTCACATCAGTTAATCTCAAAACATAGTAGAAATTCACAAGAGACATAGCCAATCTCACCTCCTTAGTGCCAAAATGAACAACCACATTAGCTAATTTTTTATTCGTAAATCATGCTTGTTTATTGTATTTTAAAAATAATTATTTTGTAGTAATGAGGTGTCTTTTTACTTCTAGCTGGATGCAGTGCACGAATGAAGTGGCTTGTTTCTTGGCCGCTGAGTGTTCTACTGTATTGTACAGTGCCCAACTGTGTTCTTCCACGCTGGCATCGTTGGTTCATGATCACCTTCATTGCTTCAACTTTATGGATTGCAATTTTTTCCTACCTCATGGTGTGGATGGTAAGAAAGGGTTTTTTTTTTTTTGCACGCATGTTGTCATATCTGGATAAGTTTTTATCTTTAATGGCTTATGTTGTGCAGTAGATATTTGATGTGGATAAAGGTCTGCAACCTTAAACGCAAGCATTTTATGTGAATCACATGCATATGTATAGTTATTAAGATTAGTAATTTCCTTAGTTTAATATTTTTGTATATAAAGTTGCAAGAAAAAGTTTTTCAATCCTTTAGGATTACAATGAGTTTTGCATGAATTGGTCATAAAATGTGCTATGATCATTAATAACTTCTTGAAGAGCTGATTGGAGCCAGGAGTGGCTCCATCTTGAGTTCAATCAGTGTGATTTTATTGAATGTGTTGCTGAAAGCTGTCCTGCCCTTTAAAAACACAACCAAGCTTTGGGTTTACTAGTTTCAAGAAGCACTGCCAGAAGTGAACCATGCAAAAAGAGCTCTCTGAAGACCTACAATCAAGAATTGTTGACTTGAATCAAACTGGAAAGGGTTACAAAAGTATCTCCAACACTCTGGATTTTACAAATGGAGAAGGTTCAGCACTGTTGCTACTCTTCCACGTGATTGTCCTGTGAAGATGACTGGAAGAGCACAACATTTAATGCTTAAAGAGGTAAGAAGAATCCTAGATTGTCAACTAAAGAGTTACAGAAATTTCTCGCACATGCTAACAATTTTGTTCACACATCTACAATAAGGTAAGCATTAAACAAGAAAGGAGTATGTGGGAGAACATCATGGAGGAAGCCATTTCTTTTCAAAAAGATTATTACAACATGTTTGAAGTTTGCTAAAGAGCACCTGTATGTTCCACAGCTTTACTGGCAAAATATTCTGTTCACAGATGAAACCAAAATGTTGATATTTGGAAAAAACACAATACTACGTGTGGAGAAAAAAGGCACAGCACACCAACATCAAAACGTCATCCCTACTGTAAAACGTGGTGGATTGAGCATCATGTTTTAGGGCCTCTTGCTGCTTCTGGGACTGGACGGATTGTTGTCATTGATGGAAAAATGAATTAAAGGGTTCATCGACATTTTACTGGAAAACGTACGACCATCTGTCCACCAACTGAAGCTTCGCAGAGGATGAGTGATGCAACAGCACAATGACCCAAAGCATACAAGTAAATCCTGACCTCAACCCAATTGAAATGTTATGGCATGACCTAAAGAGAGAAATTCAAACCAGACAACCCAAGAATATTGCTACACTGAAACCGTTTTGTGAAGAGGAGTGATCTAAAATTACTTCAGATCGAAGTGCTTGATTGAGTTCTCTGCTGTCAGTTGATCACTTCATTTAAGTTCCAGATTTTCCTTGTCTGTTTATTAAGTAATGTTAGTGTATCCAGATATCAGTTTGTTTTTCCAGATATCAGTTTGTTCAACAAGTTCTCAATTATTACAGCTTTGTCTCTATGTCACCTACATTCATTGTCCTGCCATGACAGATACCAGATGATTGTTTTGCAAGATTTTTACTAGCCCATGGAATGTTGTTTTTACCATCTTGCAGGTCACGATCATCAGCTACACCCTCAGTATCCCCGACTACATCATGGGCATTACTTTCCTGGCCGCTGGGACCAGTGTACCTGACTGTATGGCTAGCCTCATTGTGGCCCGTCAAGGTCTTAAATTTATTCTCTTTTTGAAATTGTTGAATGTTTTTATGTTGTTGATATATGGCTGGAAATATAGACTACTTTTAAAATCATATGCGAAATTCTATTTCAGTTCAGTTGCATGTTCAATTTACCTGTAGTCTTTTTTATTTACGCCAGTCAATATTTTGAGTTTGAAAGGAGTAATGAACCCCTCATAGCTAAGAGGAGCAGTGCGAATAATAGCATATATTATTATTATTATTATTATTATTATTATTATTATTATGTAAAAAGTAGCAATTTTTGCTAAAAATGAAGAAGAAAGTATATCTCCTCATAAACTATTAAATGTAGATTCAGGAGCACAGTTTTTCAGATTGTATTTCTCCTTTTTATGAGATTTTAAAAACTTATGTCCTCCTATCATATGTATTGTGGTGGGGATCGAACCCGCGATGTTCCGATCACAAGTCGATCTCCTTTTCTACCAGATCACAACTCCGTATCCACTAGACCACAACTACCCTATCTTTATGCTTAATATAGCAGTTTCTGGATATTTCATGTTTTAGTTACTACTGTGACTGTTTCATATTGCAGAAATAATATGGTACATGTACATTTAAATATGTCTGATCTGGAATTTGAGGAAAGACACATTTACGGCATAAGGAACGAGAGACCAATAAGAGATCATGGTCTAGCAAGCTACTTGGAGCTGTCTAACTTTAAAGACAGCAGCTCTATGGCAAACTTTATTAGCATTCTCTGTAGTAGTCATATCTTTCTTTTGGGTTTTCAGAAAAATATCTATAACTTGGCTAAATAATTTTTTTTCTATTTGACAAACATTATTGTCTCACACTCTCAAAAATGTCAGAGACAATCCAGCCTCCAATTGTCTGTTTGTTTGGAAACAGTGATGAGTTAAAAATAAAAGTGAAAAAATATAGATTAGGTTCCAATTGAAGGAAGTACAAATACTGAGTAGCTGCTCCGAGCTTCTCCTTTTGCACACTAGTATCATGCAGATAGATCTGGTGTTTTGGCAGCTTTCTTTGATCAAGACATTTGACTGATGTGGCAAACAACCAATCCCATTTAGCACAGTGATGCGTGTAAATGTAACCACATAAACAGACCAATTTGAAAAGTTAGCCATTGAAAAAAGTCACAGAAGATGAGAAATAAGTAGAAACTCCATCCTTCATATTTTCCACTCTTTCAGTTATGAGGGAGCACAGAACTAGTAAAACCAAAAATCTAATCTTTTCTTGATCGTACAGCTCATCTGCACCTAGTTTCTGAGCAGAAATCCAGAATCTACCAGAAATCCAGACAAATTCAACCAATCAAATCACAACTTTGGGATTCTTGAAGTGCTGCTAAAAATGCTAAACCAATCAGATGCAACACTCCGTGAGCATGATGTCTGAGCCAGAGACTGAGATTTTTCACCCCATCTTCCTCTTTAGAGGACTAAATAGCATTGTATAATTGCTAGCAGTTTATCATGTATAGCTACGTTGAGCTGTCTGGATAGTGTGTCAGTGGAGGACAAAAGCATGTTCTTATGTCTCAACTGAACTCAGGTCTTAATGTCACTGGCTCTAATAAAAGCATTTTTTTTTTAAATCCACAGACTTTTTGGGTTCTAAGCTCAATACTATTTTAATTACATAATTTACTCTTCAGGCCTGGGTGATATGGCAGTGTCGAATTCCATTGGCAGTAACATCTTTGATATTCTCTTGGGTTTGGGCTTTCCCTGGGCTCTCAGGACGCTGGTCGTGGATCATGGATCCGTGGTGAGCATGACATGTTCTGTGTTTAAAACAGAGATTCCGTGTAAGGAAACTAATGTGATTATCTGTTTTCTGATATTTATAAACCCTCTCATGTATTTTATGATTATTTTGCTTTTATTATATTTTCTTCATTGAGCATGTAGTTCTTGTAAAGGACAGGGTTATGCATTTGATATAGATATATAATCCAATATAGTAGGAATACACAATTAATATTTAAATTATTTTTTGTGTCAATGGTTTTTTTGTTTATCCTGGAGTTTATTCTCCGCTCTGACATCCCTTCCTTGGTGTTTTCTCAGATTTCCATCAATAATAAGGGTCTTGTGTATTCTGTTATTCTGCTGCTTGCATCGGTCTTCCTCACTGTAAGTAACTTTACTTTATTCTTTATTCTCCACCTCAAAAGAGTAAATTCAGTCAGTAATCACTTACCCTATGCTATTGCAAACATGTAAAGGCTTTGTAAAGACAAACAGGTAAAGGCTTCTCCTCACAACACAAATTGAGATATTTTAGATTTAAAAAACACCCATTACATAATAAAATAACTATTTCAATTATATTCAACTATAACAATTTCTGATCTCAAAAGAAACAAAATAAAGACTTAAATCCACATTTTCTTCTTCTTGTCCAAAATGTCAGAAAGCTCATACTCAAAGAGGAGCGTGTTCACTTATTCACTGCCAACCCTTGTGATGTAGTTTTAAAGCTTGTGTAAAAGTGTTAACTTAAAACAGTGGTTTCCAAAGTGCTGTAAATTCAGATTTAAAATAAAGAACAAAAAACTGACACACAACAGCATAAAGCTCTTTTACTTGGTTTAAAGACGTGTTTTTTAAAGTTATTTGAAAGGGACAATACTCTACAATATATGGTTGAAGCAGATTGAAGAGATGAGCTGGCAAAAAAGTTGCAAGGAGATTTAAGAATTTTCAAATTAAGGTGTATACAAAATAGTAGTCAAAATAAATCAATGATATAAGAGTGATATGGTCTTTGTTTCAATCCTTATAGTTGAAAAAGAATGTTATAACTAAAAAAGAGTGTTCATAAGTATCAGAGCATTCACCTTCAGTGAGGAAAAAATGGTATCTTTACAATGCAGCAGAAAAAGTAGTTAGTTTGTCAGTAGTTAGTTAGTTAGTAGTCAGTAGTGTGCCTCTGGTTTTCTTCAGGTCCTCAGTGTTCATCTGAATGGCTGGAAGCTGGACCGAAGACTTGGTCTGTGGCTCATGCTGCTCTACTCCATCTTCCTGCTCTGCTCCATCATGTTCGGACAGCTTTAAAGCATCCGATCACTGCCTTTCATGGTAATCTTTAATAATGCTTCGTCATAGACTTAAGCTATAGCTCTAGAAGATCTAGAAGTGCTGTGGTACATTTTAATGTAGCTCTTATATATGCATTAGCTATTATTTTTCAGGGGTTTTACTCTAACACTAACACCTGATGTTAAACTGTTTTGCATGCAGTAATGTAGTACAAATCCTGCAGAAGCATCTGTATTTTGTATTAAGTACTGCTTAATCAACTGTTGAGAACTGTGCATGCTCTGGATATATCCTACACTCTGTACATCTACCTTTTACAGTCATTTACTGAACAGTAGCACCAGATCAATACCACTGACTATTGTGAATTGTATTTTTACATTTTATGTTTTATACTATAAATTAATGTTCACTAAAACATTTTTTCATGCCACAGATCAGTTAAATAAAAGACTATGTTATCTCAGACGGGCTTTAAAGTCAACAAAAAACATGATATTTTAAAATACAACAGTTAATGTGAATCCAGTGTGTTCTTTAAGCATTCTCATAACATTGTGCAGCAAATCAACATGAGAGAACATGAGGAGCATCTTCTCCACCCCCCAAAACTCTCCAGTTGCTTTGGAAATGTTTTAGAGAGAATATTACTCCCCATTGAGCTGAATCGGTGAATCTGTTCAGAATCTGTTTCGCACTTATATATTGGACTAGTGACAGATGTTTCTTGTGTCTGCTAGAAATGCGTCCCTTTATGAAGGCTCTCAAATAAGATGGCAGAAATGAGGGCAGCTTTTTCAATTATGTTGTGATGCCGTGATATCAGGGCTGAGCAGAAACCTTTTGAGTGGTAATTAATCAAATTTAAGAATGAGGCACATCAAATATTTTTTCCACTCTTTAAAGTATGATCATTTAGAGGCCAAACTGTTGCTCAGTGTTGCTTTTGTAAAAATAAGTTATATTTTAAAATTGAATTGAGGTAAAGATAAAACTAAAAAAGCATGAGCCTTAAAAGAGCATCAACTACATCTGTCAAAAGGGGTTAGATATGTATTTAATATTGTGACATGAACACTGATCTTAAAAGAAACTAAATAACATTGTTTAAACTTCCAGAAAGCTCACACTCAAAGTAGAGCGACTTCACGTCTCTGTTGCGTGTGCCCTATGTCTGCTCGTGCCGTTAGTGCATGTGTTGCCCTTGGGTAAACCCAAGATGGGAACCTGCTCTGATCAGGAAAAAAATACCATACAAAAATTGTCTGCCATACAGATGGAGAAGGACTGTGAACCGGGGGTTGGGGACCACTGCAGCAAATTATCTGTTAATTTCAGTTCCGGAACATTTCACTGTTATTTACTGTAGTAATTCAATCAATAATGCATTTACTGAAGCTGCTACTCACAATCTTTTACTGTTCCAGTCCGAGCAAAATATTTGTATTCACCGCTGTTCTTGCTAACTCTGTTTTTTTGTCATTCACTGTACCTCTAAATGACAATTGCTGTTTTTAGGTCGTTTTTAAGTTCATTTTTTGTTAACAGGAATCTTTTTTTGTGTCAATCCTCTGATAAATTTGTAGGGATTATTACTGTAACTCTACAATAAGGATCCGTTCACTGCTGTTTGTGAAGCAGGTTTTATTTCTACTAAATTAGTTTGCAAGTTATTTATTCTTTTTTTTTTTATCAAGAAAACACCTAAAAGTCACTCAGTAACCTAATTTACCAGTTGGAGGGTCAACCTTGGAGGTTCTGTAAACCTTGCTCACTTGCAATATTTAATGTTTATTAGTTTTAAAAGAATTCTTTATTGACCTGACAAATGTACTTAAACCAAAAAACAAGATTATGTGTACATTTTGTGTATCAACAACACAGGCTTAGTTTTAATAGTATTTACTACACATTAAGTGTTAATTTTTTAATTTAATTGTCTTTTTAACTTTAACCAGTATTTAATATCTGTTCTGCTGTATGATGTATTTATAATTTTTTAGGTTATAATTTATTCTTAAATGAAAGCATATCAAAACAGTAAAGATGACAGACTGTTTTAACTTTGACAGACAGCATGAATATATTACATAAATATTTAGTTTAAAACAATTAGGATTAGTTCTTTTCCAGTGAATGTTTATTTGTATATTGTTGTATCGTTGTTTTAATGTTGTTGATGACTCCGCAATTGTTCATATAATCTGTGGTCACTGACTGTAGCAATACAAAGGATTAATATTCTAACTTTTTAAAGAATATTTGTTTTTAAAGTTACAGCTCTCGCTGATGTGATAGTTTAGTGTGAAAATATTTTTGACGGACCTTTGAGAGGTTTGTAGCTGATTGTAAAACAGCAAAATTCATCTGCACTTCAGAGAATATTTACATTTCTACTCTTTAGATTGAAAACATTTGATAGATCTAAATGAATAAATACGTATATTAAGGGTATTTGCACAAAATACTATTGTTACATTTAACTATTAGCATCATTTTATAACGTTTTTGTAGTGTGTTTTGTACAAGTGGTTAATTTTGTGTGTAAAATATAGTCTGCTAATATTCTGTAAAAGCACTGTTTACTGGTTTGAATGCATTGTTTTAACATGAAAACATGCTGAATGGTTTTTGTGTGAGAAAAGGGTTAAGGCTTACATGGAAATAATAATAATGTTATCTGTATGTTTCATGTATAGTTTATGGCTTTTGTTTGACAGTAAAAGTCTGTTCTAGTGTGCAATAAATCGTGCAATAAGATCAAACACCCTCCTTTTTATTTCTTTACTAATTAATCTATAATTCCAAAATAAACATTTAATTATGAATGGCTTAAAACTTGGATTTGAATGACTTAATCAAAGTAATTAAGTTAATTTGTTCTTTACAGTACTTCAAACAACACTAATGAAAACTTCAAGTTTAAGAAAGTAAATAGATTTATAGCGTGATTCAAAAAGAATATCACAACTGTGAAATTCTATTTATTAGAAGAAACATGACAAAATCTTGACTAATTAATCAATGTAGAGAATACCTAACAAACTTCAGAGCTTCCTTAAATCGACAAGAGAAATATTTTATAGCTCTCCTTTTCTTCTTAGCAGAGTTCTCAATTTTCAAAGTTGTGGAATTCTTTTTAAATCACCCCGTGCGTTCAGTTTTGACATCATTGGCTGCCCTCTGTTGGTGGTGTTTGGTACTCTGCTTAAAAGAATTACATTCACTTTGCATGCATTTCTAAACAGACTTTTTGTATAAAACGTTCTTTAAAAGTTGTTTTTGAACTGGTGAAATGTTATCTTTGAAATCCAAGTTTGAATTATTTGTTGAGGCAGAATAGATTCAACACAGATGACCTCTGACCAAAGAAAGAAGGAAATCTGCTCGATCTCTGCCAGACCACTGTGGCTTCCTCACAGATTCAGTATCCTCTTACAGGTCAGATTCCCAGGCTTTGTTTCAATCACAAAGATCAAACCCAAAACATCAACACATTGTTGCAGGTTCACCAAAACTGGTTAATCTTGTTCTTTTATGAAACCTAATCAGGTTTCACAGAAATTGTGTCACAGTCTTGTGTGAAAATTGTTATAATTAAAGGCGTAGACTGCAAGTGACTTTTCATTTCAATGGAAATTTTAGAATAACATCTTACTGTATTGAACACTTTGGCAACACTTGTCTGTGTTACATTTTAGATCCCCTGCTAAGTCTGATAATAAAAAAAACTTACAGATTCACATCTTTATGAATGCAGGCTGCATTTGAAAACAACTGTCACTCAAAATTTTTACTTCAAGTTTTTGTGTGAAACTTCAAGGAAACATGTTTAATCAATCACACAACTACACCAGTAGTGCTCCCTATTGATTTGAATAGTTTCTGCTGATTGACTACAACAGCACATTTTGGCATCTTAATTAAGGCTTGTTTGAAAGTTTTGTCAGTTAAATAACAGCTGGAACTAAACTGCATGGTGTTGGTTCTCCAGCGATTAAGTTTGCAGTTTACTTTACTTCTAACTGGACTCACTGACCAGATATTAAAAAAAAGGAGGTGCAGCCACTTAAATAATAATAAATCAACATCAGCAGCTTTCTAATTCTCATTCAAAAATACGTTTTGATTGCTTTACTGTACGTTTACGCCAAGAACAGGCATTGTGTGGTTAACGTGTGACTTATGTAAACTCAAGGGAAAGATGTAATCTCCAATCCATGCTGGCAAAGCTGAGTCACTGCTGCGCAAATAATGCAGAATTCGTGTGTAACATTATGAAAGTTCAATACACATAAATCCGGATCTGCGCCAAACAATAGCTTCCTCTAGTGTAGTGAACTGTAGATCCCAGATGGGAAAAGCCCAAAAGCAACTTGTCATAGCAACTTACCACAGAGAACGAAGCTAGTGAGTGAGTCTGCTTTACAACTTTATTGTGATATATATACCAAAATATCCTTTATATAACCCGATTATCTGCTTCCCCCTCTTAATCTGCTCTGATTATGTGCTCGAACAGTATCTGACACCTAACTTCTGTTTTAAACATCTGAATGAATGCTGCAGCAGTCAGAACCATTATTAAAGCTAGGTTTAGTACAGCTATATATGTATGATCCTGAAAATGTGATTAGATTTTGCTGTTTTCAAAAACAATCATGAAAATACTCCAATAATGTAAAACCGTTTTAATAATCACCCTTATTTTTTGCAACAAAGTAATAAATATACTCATATTAGAAACATATAAAAGTATAGTTTCCTTCACTTTGCCTGAACCCACATTAAAATAAAAATACATTCAAAATATAGTACAAATATGTCATTTTTCCCTTCCGTTCCGTTTCATCATTTAGAATGGAGTTATTCAAGTTTTTCTGAAAAAAAAAAAAAAATCCAGCAGCATCACCTTCTGTGGTTTTCTTTCTTATTTGTTTTTATGTTGGTTTCGTTAAAACCAACACCTTCCAACAACCCAGAAAAAAAATCCAATCACACTCCCGAGTCCCCTTTTGACTTTGGAGTATCTAAAGGTGCTTGAACTTTCTTCATCTCCAGACCCTTTACCCACGTGTAAGCAAACGATCCCCCGAGCACCATCAAATTACTCGTCCACCATAGGCCACTCTTTTCAGATGCCCAATAGACAACGGCGAGGACCGTCTGAGCGCAGGATTTGGCTGTTCCAGAGACATTGTGAGTCAATGGACTGGTGAATTTAATCTGAAGACCTGTGACATATCCAATAGCGAAGCCAAAAATGCCACCTAGAATCATCATGCCCCAAAAATTGGCATGCATCAGACGGTTAAACTCCAAAACAGTTTTAAATTCTCCTAAAAAGATCATAATGGGGATAAAGAGCACCATAGCATTAAGGTTGTTGTAGTAAGACAGTTTCCAGATGTTTCCATCCACAACTGGAAGGACTTTCTTGGTAAATATAGCGTTCAGAGACACACAGAGACTGGCAACAACACCGAAGATGACTCCAACCCAGGAAAGGGAACCCGCCACACCTTCCTGGTCAACACCCAGCCAAAATCCACCTGAGGATATGAAGAGATGAGAAAAAAAAAATCTAAGTAAGATAAGAGTATGGAGAGGGAGAGGAGAAGAGGGAGGAATACTAGAAGGAATAAAAAGAAGTCAATGAATAGAAAAAAATAGAAGAGGTGTGCAAAGATTTTAATGGAAGAAGAAAAGAGGAGAAGAGAAACAACCAGACGAGTGAAAGTTGGGGAGAGGAGAAGAGGGAGAACAATTTGAAGAAAATAAAAGAGAAGAGATATAAGCAAAGTAAGAGGGGAGGAGAGAAAGAGAACGTTTTAAAGATAATAGCTGGAGAAAAAAGGGAATAAACCCACAGGTAAAGAAGAGAAAACGTGAGAACAATTTCAAGGGATTAAAAAAGAATATAAATAATCAACTTAAACATTTTGAAGGAAATAGATGATGAGAAAATAGAAGATGGAGAAAAAATTAAAAAGACAAGAATACACTTGGTTAAAGAAGAGAAGAGACTTCAAACATTTTGAAGGGAATAGATGAGGAGAAAGAAGAAGACGGAGAAAACTAAAAAAGGAAGAAAATATGTTTGATTGAAGAAAAAGAACATTTTGAAGGTCATAAAATTGAAGAGTAATAATCAAAGAAACTATGAGAAGAGAAGGGAAAAGAGAATAGATGAGGAAAAAGGAGAAGATGGAGAAAAACATAAAGAAGAGGAAATCTCACAGTAAAGAAGTGGAGAGACTCACCAAGAATGACTCCACAGCACAGCACAGCGTAGAAAGATGTACTCTGCTTCAGCACCAAATAGGAGAGGAGCACGTTAAAGACCGTGGAAAGCGACCGACCCACTGTGTAAAAAGCCACGCCGACGTATTTGAGACACATGTTATTAAACGTTATCATCCCAATGAATACCAGCGACAGCGGGAGGATCTCTCGGGACACTCGCAGGTCGAATTTGAGCGATGGAAAGTTCACCATGCCCGGGCAAAAGGTTGATAGTAGCTTCATTAATAGACACAGCCCCACACTGACGACGCACTGGAAGAAAGTGATAAAAACTGGCGCGTCGAGCTCTTTGCTGTCCAGCAGGTAATTGTTGAGGAAAACCATAGAGATGGATATGAACCAGTAGAGAGTGACGACGACAGCGATTTTTGTGGCTTTAAACAGAAAAGGTTCCACTTTGTCTCCCGTGTCCGTGGAGTCCATGAAGGCCATTTTTAAGATTTTAGATCGTTTAAGCTGGGACCTGTTCATGGTTGGGTAAAAATGGAAAAGGGAAAAGCAAAAGTATGCGTTAGATATTTTATAACAACATTGTGCATCAGTTTTCTAGAGTTCGCTTTGAATTGGAAACGCGATAGCCGGTGTCAACTTCCGGGTTCCGCTTTCTTAAAGGCATAGCGTCACAAAAAAATAAAACATCGACTGTTTGAGGTAAAACATGAGCCCTTAAACAATTTAATACGTAACAATTTAACATTCACCAATGAAAGTCATGTTTACTAACAAAAAGCACCAGCTGTATATTAGTTCACGCAATACAGTTAACTTTTCTCTTTATTCATCAATAGTAACGCCATTACAAGGCATTTGACATTTATACTGTTCATGAAATAACATAATTTGAATTACATAATAAATGAATTATAGAAAAGACTCACCTCGCTGAACATCAGTTTCTTCTATAACTATTTGCATCACACTTTCATCAGGAAGTGTTTTCATTCTGTGCTCCTCCTCTCCTTTGAGGCAAACCTGTTTCAGTTTTCCCCTAACAACCGAAAAACAAGCAGGACGAGTTAAGGCTATAACATTTAACATCAGGTATGTTACTTGACCAAATAAAACCCTCCCATATAGTTTTGTAATCATAACTATTTAGTAATTAGGATATAAGGAGAACAATTTTTCTATTTATTTAATATCCACATAGCTGTTTCCAGGTGTTTGGGAATTATTGTATTAAGAACAAAGCAGCGGTTTACTTTTATCTTGGTCATTTTTATAGTACTTTTAATTTGAAAAGCGTTTTGAAACAAAAAAGGGTTTAGATTTGTTGTCAGGTGTGTTGTATTAGTGAGGTGCAGTTAAAAATGGTCGAATAGTATTGTAAATAAAATAAAATATTTAGCATTGTTAATAGAATTACAAGTAGCATATAAAGGAAACTGAAAATAAGAATGTTTTTTTCTGATTTTAGTGCAAAAGGTTTGAAAAGTCTGAAATATAAAGGAATTACTTAAAAGATTGAGTTCTTATATGCAATTACTAAACATTACTTAAAAAACTGTTCTTGTCAGTGTTCTTGTCGAATATTTATGGCATTATTATTATGAGGATGATGATGACGAGGACGACGATGATGATGATTATTGATACTATTATTATTATTATTATTATTATTATTATTATTATTATTATTATTATTATTATTATTATTATTATTATTATTATTATTATTATTGGAAGCATAATCAAATCTTCTGATAAAGTAATTTGTGACTTTTATTTTGAAGCTTGACACGGGAGAGCCTGTGACTACTGTCAGTTCCGGGTTTTTGCTTACTGATGCGTAACGTTAAACATCAGCGAATCTTGGGGTAATTTTATATTTTATATGAGTGGAAGAAAAGACAGGGATTTTGATTTTGACAATACATCCAAAATGGCAACAACAATAAGCACTCAACGGGGACAGGTAAGAGTTGTTTATCTAATCGCTAACATCTTGCCAGCTTGGCCAAACCCATTTTCTCGATGAAAACAACTCAAAGTTGAGGCAGTACAATGTTATTACAAAGTCATTACGCATACGAGTGCATTTCTTTAATTGAACTTATAACGGATACTGCAAAAAAGTGAAAACCTCCATATATTGCGTTGTCACGACATATCATTTAAAATAATGGCAAATTATGTTTTTTTTACCATTGTTTGTCTTTATTTTTTAAATAAGTTGCTATTCAGCTAGGCGTTTTCCATGTCATTATGAATCCAATAAACAGCTCGTATTACTTATATTTAAAATCAGATTATTTTCTTCTGGTGTGTTATTTTTTTCCAATGTTACAATGTGGGTGTTAAAATGTTCCATTAGGAAGAGGTTTATGGAAGAAATTATTTTTTTTAAATGATATTACTGCGCGTATTAAACACTGGACTCTCGTGATTTCTCATGTTATGAGAGCTTGACGTCACTACGCGAATATTAAAGGGCCACTAAATTAGGTTTAGTAAACTTGATACAAAGTACTCGTGATTTCAGATTGGTTTTAAATTCAATTGTTGAGCTACAGTTATAAAAAAATTATTTTACAGTAATAATTAAATACATTACATGATGAATTGAATGAGACGCCACATCAACAGGTATATCATGAAACATTTCTGAGAGTGAGGCATACTCCAAGTATAGAATCTGGGTCTTTGGCATTTATTTTAGACTCAGAACTAATAAATAAATCTTCGTCAGTGTCTATTATTAATTGACTGCTTTTCATTGAGGCGCTGTTCTTATGATGTGCTCAGGTTTTTGTAGGTGACTTGCCGCAGGATTTCCTGAGGATCACACCGACGCAGCAGCAGCAGCAGGTTCAGCTGGATGCTCAGGCAGCACGACAGCTTCAGTTTGGAGGATCTTTAGCAAGTGCTGGACGCCTCAGCATTACTGTAGTACAGGTAATTTAATATCAGTGTCACACTGTTAAGGCCAGGAGACTGGAGTGCAAATAAAAAAGCTTTCATGATATCAAGAATTAGTACCAAAGAATAATTCAATAGGAAAGACAGTAAGAGTAACATAAATACACTGAAGTGAACGCCAGAAACAAAGAGGAGCTTGTGTGGTGAAACACAGATTGGATGAAGAGGTAATTGAGTACATGGTTCTTAAAAAGGATTGGGCATGAACAGGTGTAGGAAAAATGGAAAAATGAGAAAACTTAGGGTCACATGTCTGATCAGTGCAGAAATGCAGAGGGATACCTGACAACCATTTAATTGTTAATTTATTGTGCAAAAAGAAGGTACTTTAACGGCATTTAAAGAGATATGGAGGAAAGGTTTACCCAGCAAATTTCTGAAAGTGCCTGTGAGGAGGAGGAACCAGTTCTGGATCTAGAGAAGGAAGTGCCTCCACTTTCAAACGTACTTTGTTCTGATCTTTGGACTTGAGATCACCTGAGAGGCTAACTGGACTTCAAGACAGAAGTGCTGGCCACTCAAGGGTTTTAGATACTGCTTTTTGTGGACTTCCCAAGAATAATGCAAACTTAAGAAAATCTTAAGGAAGAGAACTTCCTTGCCAAACACTAGCTGCTTTCCCACAGAATAGCTCACCCTTACTTGAGGCCAATGAAAGATAAGGCAATATAGGTCATACTAAAAGCTCCAGGACACACATTTGCAATACACCAAGGCCAACTTCCCCGTAGTGATGTCATGAATAGGACCTTAAATCTGCCTCCCTCCTCACTTTAAAACAGCTAAACAGTCATCAAAGTTTTTTTTATATAGCACTTTTTAAGCAGTAGCTTTAAAGCAGCTTCACAAAGCTCAATGATGATTAAGATGTTAATTAAAAAGTTTAACACAAATACTTTTCCTGATTCTTCTTGACTCTTGTAAAGAATGCAGATTTATTGTTAAAAAAAATTCTGTCGTTGATTTAGTTCAGAAGAGACTCTTGGCTTATTACTATATATGCATGCTGAGGAGTGACTAGTTCTTATCTTAAATAAAATCTGTATTTCTACAGGCAAAGCTTGCTAAGAACTATGGGATGACCCGCATGGACCCATACTGCAGGATTCGACTCGGCTACGCTGTCTATGAGACTCCCACTGCTCACAACGGAGCAAAAAACCCTCGCTGGAACAAAGTCATCCAGTGTACTGTCCCTCCAGGGGTTGACTCCTTCTATCTGGAGATATTCGATGAGGTCCGGCACAAAAAATCTCTCATTTTAAACATTCAAACACCATTTTTAGGTTTGTTTAGGGTCCAAACTATTATTCTTTCAGAGAAAAACATGGATTCAAAATTGAATGCAAATACAATAAATCATAGACCTTTGACTAGATAATGTAAATGAACTGTTTAATTATAATAGTTAATATTTATAAATGGGATCTTGAAAGGAATATCATGTATATAATGTTTTACTTTAGTATGCACAATTGATTTAAGTATTGGGTTCCCTGTGGTTTACAAAGAATAGTTGCTGTGGCAGTTAGCATACAGAAAGTTCCCTGACAAAGATGTCCATTTCAAAAGTGTGGCTGCACTAGCAATCCCTGTTTTTTAATAATAACAATAATAATAATAAACTGTATTTTATAAACCGCCTTTCAAAATGGCTTCCAAAGCGCTGAACATAGAACAAAAGTAAAACAGTACAAAAAAGTACATCAGCAGGCAGAGATCAATTTAATAAAACAAGATAAAAACAAAAGACATTTAGTCGGACAAGGAAATTTAAAAAATATTGAAAATTGTCAATAATCAAATTAGTTTTAAGATGAGATTTAAAAATTATGGAGCTTTATGCGTCCCTGAGCTCACATGAGAGAGAGAGTTCCACAGTGTTTGTGCTTTGACAAAAAAGATCTGTTTCCCATAGTTTTAGTGCGCGTGCGTGGTACAGACAGAAGCTTAGACTGTGAGGAGCAGAGCGTACGACTCAGGTTTTAAGTGATTAAAAGAGACGACAAGTTCTCAGGGGCCAGACCAAGTAGTGCTTTATATGTGACTTAAGAACAGGTGTGATGTGTTCATGTTTCCTGGACAGTAATCCAGACAAGACATGACACATATGTTAATTAGTCTTTCACCAGAATTGCAACATAGGACACAATCTAGCGGTGGTTTGACTTTACGAGACTTGACAGTGGTTTGGACAAACTGCTCAAAAGTTAGACATGGATCGAATGTTCAAAGCCTCAGACATATTCTTTTCTTTGGTATGAAAAATTATTGAACAACTTGTACACACACACACAGACAGTTTGTTTTGCTATTCAACATGATTGTTCCTGCTTTAATTCAAAAGCTTCCTATACTTGTGCCCATATAGATCTGCCTAATAGAAACCTGTTTGAAGTTGTATAAAATAGTTTAAAGCTTTTATTTTCAATATAAGTTTTGTTGTGTTAAAATATTTTTAAAGAAGCATTGACTTTAATTGAGCTATTTTAAGACATTTTGCCCATGCATTTATTTATTACCATGTTATTAACACCAAACCTGATGTAGTTAGCATTTTACTTCATTGATTTCATTGGTGTGAAGCAGTTGGAGAGCAGAAAGAGAGCTATGAAACGAAAGCAACAGAAGGCCTTCGCTTCCTGTTTCAAAGAAAGATTCTTTTTTTTTCCGTTAAAATCCAGTTGTAATGCAGTTTCCTCTTTGCTCATAAAATAACTTTAAGGGATTTCTTAACCTGATGATGTCATAGAATGCTTAAAAGACGTTTATTTTGTAGCTAAGGATTAGAGTAAACTAGAGGTTTACTTTTTACACTATTGACGACTAACCTAGGGATTTTCTGTTTAGCGTTACTTAATAAACTATAGTATTGAAGCCTGCTGGCAGCCCAGAGTTTAGGTGGCACAAGAAAATGGATAACTTCCTGTTATTGAATTTAATTATTTAACAAAAGCTTTCTTGAACTTGAATTGTGCCAGGATGAATTGAATAGCTTTTCAGTTGAAAAGAGATGAAAACTACACAAAAATATCTTTACACAAATACTTGAATTTGTGGTCTTAATTTGATGACACTTTTTTTTACTTTTGAATGAAATAAGTATTACCAAAATTACCAAATGTATTAAAATGCGGGCCCAAGACAAAGCAGATTGTTGATGCTGATTAATACAGTTAGATATTGTTTATCTTGAGTTTTTGGAGTTTAACTGAGTGTTTTGGGTTTCTGAACAGAGAGCCTTCTCCATGGATGATCGCATCGCCTGGACACACGTAACAATCCCTGAAAGCCTCCAGGAGGGGACGGTTGTGGACGAGTGGTACAGCTTGAGTGGCAGGCAGGGGGATGACAAAGAGGGCATGATTAACCTGGTCATGTCTTTTTCAGTAAGTCTGAGCTTGTTTATAACAACCATATTACAAAACTCTTCAACTCTTTCTTTATATTCTTAAACAGAGGGTTACTGCAAACACACAAAACGACAGAAAGGGATGTTTGGATGCTTTGTTGGATTTCAGTATAGCTAATACTGTTTCTGATTTGAAAATCCTTAAGGGCTCATGAACGGAATTTATTAACTTTGGAGTGAGATATAGACATATTAGAATGTTTGCGATAAAAAAGTATTATTGTTTGCATGAAGGATATTTACAAAAAACATGTCTTTGTAAATGTGTTATTTGAAAGCATTTTGTGACTTTTATTTATTTTTTGGCATAAAAAATATTACTTTTTTTTTTGTTAAAACGATTAATATTCATATATTAATTATACCAAATGTATTAAACCAAATGTATTAAATGCATTGTGAATTAGTATCTAACATTAATTAAAAATTATGCGTTTTTTTCCTATGGAACCTTTGACATTATTGTTTTAACTGCCATTTATCCTCCTTTAGACAATACCAGCTGGAATGATGATGCAGCCCCAGCCTGTGGTTCTGATGCCTACCGTTTACCAGCAGGGAGTTGGTTATGTGCCCATTGCAGGTTGGTTTTAACTTCTAATAATATATATATATTCATAAATGGATTTTTTCCCAATTGACCAGCCCATTTGAAAAATAAACATACAAAGTGTACTTAAATTTAACATTCTTTTGTGTACTTGAAGCTACACATAGCAGCTTTATATTTCAAGTGTATTCATGAATAGTTATCTTGATGCATGCTATTTTGGAGCAACACAATTTATGCTCATTTAAGTTTTAAATAATTTGTAGAAAAGCTCAATTTTACGTGTATTTAGTTTACTTGTATAAGGTACATATACATATTTATAAAGTACTTTTTAGCTTGAGTGTATCTTTTTGTGTTTATATAATTAGACAATGCACACAATTGGTTTTACCTTGGTAGCACCAGTGCCTTGTGAGCTCCAGAGTTGCATGAGATAAAACACTCGCACTATTAGCTAAAAAAAAATGTACACACAAATACAGACAGCAGAAGAGAAAGGTGAGAGCGGTAGATATACAGAGAGTTGACAGCCTGAATATGATGCTGTTGTAAACAATGATGGTGATCTTTAAAACTGATCAAACACAACTCTGTATACCTTTTTGTTTTAATGGCTTAACTCCGTCTGTGTTTAAATAAATGTATATCTAAAAGATGTTTTTAAAAAGAGGCTTCTTGTTTGTTTGAGGTGTTACAAAATCTGGTTGTGGTGTCTGTGGGAAAATATCCAATCAACTGTAAATCAATCATTCCAGAATTCTGGGGCTTACGCTACTAAAATTCTCTCTTAACAATATTTAAGAGATGGCCTATTAAACATTCTGATCACATGATAGTCTTGTCAACCGTAGTCTTCCAAGAGATCTTCCTGTTCCATTCAAAATTGTGGACTCAAACACATGAATACTTTGAGAGAAACTCCTTTTGTGGGTGAGAGGTGAAAGAAATAGCATATGCATTAAGGCCCTTTAAATAATAGGAAGAGAAACAACTCAAGTGTGTACCTTCACTAACAACTATACACTTAAATAAACGATAATGTGATGCGTGATTTGAGTTTGGGCTTTAATAACTGAATTATTCACAATGTTTAAAAATAAAACATAAATAATTTTGAGAATGGGGTAATTTTTTTTTGTGGTTATTTATGGTTATCTCAATTTAATTTAAAGAAGAATCTTGAACAATCATGTTGGCTTCTGCTAGCAAAGACTTCCCTGTTCTTTTTTCTCTGCTATGGGAAATATACATGGGTGTTAATTTGAAGACCTATTAGGGGTTTGGAACCACTTGAGATTAAAATAGAATAGTTAAATAAACTAAATTATCACCCTTTATATGTGCTGTCCTCAGGAGTTCCTGGCATGTATAACCAGGGTGTGGTGCCGATGGGAATGCCTGCCGTTCCCCCTGTGCCGCCCCAAAACGCCCCCTGTAGCGAGGAAGACCTCAAAGCCCTCCAGGATATGTTCCCAAATCTGGACCAAGAGGTCATTCGCACTGTTCTGGAGGCACAGCAGGGCAACAAAGATGCTGCCATTAACTCTTTACTGCAGATGGCAGAGGAGCTTTAACTGCAGAAAGGCTACTCATATTTCAAAAGGACAGTCCACCCAAAAATGAAGAACAAAAGCAGATTTGGTATCCAGTAAGCATTGACATTCAACGTGTATTGAAATGAAATGTGTATTACAATGAAAGTTAATTGATTGAAGTTTGGCTTCAAACACTCAGCATTTGTCAATATTCATCAGCTATACTTCAAACTCTTTAAAATTATATTAAAATTTTTTTTTTTTTTGTCTCGACATAGAAACAAACTAATTGAATATGGCATCTTCTTGTTTTTGGGTAACTATCCTGTTATTGATCGACTGTACCAACAATGTTTCACTTTATACCAAAAATACTTTGTAAATATGTACACTTAAATTCAAACTTAAGCATAGCAAGATATAACTGTAATCGTCTATTATTAATTAGCATTCAGAAAGAATATTTCTGGATCTTAGAGTATGTAGGATTCCTTTTGCTAAAAGAGTAACTTGTCGTATGTCCTCTGAGAATGATATACCATATCTGTATTAGTGATTTTGTGTTTTAAAGATGTTTGATATATTATGCTTCAATCTGTCTGAAATGAGTGACATAATTGTACATGGATATAATTTATTTTGAAGATTATTAAAGATATATGTCTACTGAAAACGCTGCAATATTTGTACACGGAACTCATTTAAACAAGTTTTATTCTATAATTTTTTAAGTGTATGTTTGTTCAGCTATACTTTTAGTAAATTCCACTTTTCAAAACTTTTGTCAACAAAAGAACAATACAGTGAAATAATTAATGATCAATTTGATCCATGCTGAGTTTGCCAAAAACAAAGCAATATTTTGTAAATAGAATTGTGTTTTTACTTTAAAAGGGAGATACTGATTAGGTAAATGCATATAAAAGCTAAACATTTCTTTTTGCCGTTTTATCAAGACAAAGTATTTGACTCCACAAGATTATGTTCGTGCTTAGTGGGATAGCCCTTGTTGGCTGACAAAAAATGATTCAAGCAGTTGGTCACCTCACCTTGTTTCTAGAGTGATTTTGTCCCTTTTATGTCATTTTTGATGTCTGATTGATGAATAAATGGTAGGTGTAAGTGAGATGTTCTTTACTGGCATAGTATTTATACAATAACTAATAAATCAAGAAGATGTTGATTCTGTGCATCTGTGGTGGTGGAGGCTTGAGGTCAGACATTTTTGTTTTTGATAATTCATTTGAAGCAACTCATGGAAAATCTATGATTCAGTCATTCATCTTCATGTCGGCTTTATTCCCTTTCGGGGTCGCCACAGCGGAATGAACCGCCAACTCTCTGGCATTTTTGTTTTACGCAGCGGATGCCATTCCAGCCGCAACCCATCGCTGTGAAACATTCACACACACATTCACACTAAGGGCAATTGTTCATACTCAATTCACTTATACTGCATGTCTTTGGACTTGTGGGGAAACCGGAGCACCCGGAGAAAACCCACGCGATCACGGGGAGAACATGCAAAAAAAAAATCTATGATGTTCCTAATAATTTTTTGTGGGTGATTAAATTAACATTAGGTGTTCTGTCAGTAAACATTGAACGAGTGTGATTGTTTTAAAATGGGATCTTTTGGGACCTTGATGTTAATGAGTTGCAAATCTAGCATCAGCTCACTCATAAGGTAAGTTCATAGGTTGTAGTTTTCATCAATAGTTCACAAACAGCTTAGTCTGCATCTAATTTGACCAGTAAATTCTTTTCAGATTCATTGAGATGCTCATTGGCAAACATGCCTGTACATAGGGTTTCTTGAGCTAGGGGACTTTGAGCATGACAGGATTTCATTATTATTTGGACTAAGGTCTCAGCTGCCTGGAGATCATTGATGAGTTCATCTTGTGTAGTTTTAGGATGGAGTATTGTATGAAGCCCAAGGCTGAAGCTCCATGAATTGTTTAATTTCACCAACTGTTTTAACCTCCTCACCCAGCCGCTTGGCCATTTTTTTGTATCCTATTTAGTCTTCAGTGTTGTCCCAGATACTCTTTTGGTCTTGGCCTTAAAGATTTTAAAATTGGATGGTTTGCTTCTGCTGAGAGGTGTATTTTAATTTTGGTGTATTTTGAAATTCTTGTTTTGTGTTTTCAAGTTGATGCAGATTTATCACATCTAGAGTTATGCATGTAACTATGCTGTAAAAGTCAAATAATTAGTTCAGGGGTTACCAACTCCTGTCCTGGACGGCTACTGCCCTACACCTTTTAGTTGCAACCCTGTTCTGGTATTCATATTACTCTAGCTTCAGATAAGCCAAGAGAACTTATGAAGTTTAGTTTGTGCCAAAAGTTGAATATGTAAATATGATATTCTTATCCAGACCGTGAGCTTTTTTTTTTTTTTCAACTTCACAGCACCACTCTCGTGAGTGAGGAGCAGTCCTTAATGTGTTCTTGTCTCTTTCTTTCTCTCTCTCTCTCTCTCTCTCTCTCTCTTTTGACTGCTTTCCTGGTGGAAATCAGTAAACAACATGATGTGACAAACCTAATTCTGTAGGTTCCTTTTGTACAATAAGAATTTTAAATGAATTAACCTTACAAAAAATATGCTGTTCAGTTTTCTGTCTGCGAAAATCTTCTTCACACACGTGATTATCAGAATTACACGCTCTAATAATGGCTTTAATTTTCCACGATAAGCTTGAATTAAAACTGAGCAGGGAAATAGTCCTCCAATTTAGTTATTATGTATTGAATGCGTATTCATATCACTAGAAGGCCATTAATTCTCTTCATGACTTACCCCTATATGCTTCATAACCACCAATGCTGCTGCGCTCACCTACAGCCAGTTAAGTGAACTGAGTATCTTTAGCAAGGGGTGTCAGTTCCTTTGAGGAAAATAATTATAAAAAAAACTCTACCAACAATAATTTTGCAACAGTTTATTAAATGCTACTAGACAAGAAACAAATTCATCTGTCGTCTTGACAGCATAAAGAGAATTGTGTCAAACAATTCAGTTCCAGCATTAACAGAGTTTATTATGCATTTTAAAATAATGTATGGGAGTAAAAAGGGTTAAGATAATGCTCTCCTGCGGCGTCCTCTCAAGGAAGCGGTTGGTTGAGGACAGTCTGTGGCTTGACAGCCGCATGATTCAATGTATATGTATAAGTAGTCAAAGGTTGAACCGTCTGGACAGGTCAGAGTCACTTTCTTTTGGCTGGTGAGGGTTTCTTGACAGCATGAACATGAATGCACAAGAGCTCTCGCTTCTGCTGAGTATCTGTTCCAATGCACAAAGAAGAGATGTGTTAGTTTAATATTAATCATATCATTTATGTCCTTTGATTGTTGATATACTGGATTTAATTCAACTTGTTTTACTGAAAATAACCAATAATCAAGATTCAGCAGATAATATATGTAACATTTTTCATATTTAGGTAACTGATTAATTTGGGAAATACTCAGAAATACAACCACATTTTATCTGAAAAATATTTTCTTCTAACTCTTGGGAAAAAATGCACTTTAAAGAGAGTACAAATAACACCCAAACTAAATGTAAATATATATAATAATGTAAACCTTTTCCTTTTTAATAAATATTTGTGTTTCACTAATTGAAACTCAAGCATCACGGTGGCGCAGTGGGTAGCACGGTCATCTCACAGCAAGAAGGTCGCTGGTTCGAGCCTCGCCTGGGTCGGTTGGCATTTCTGTGTGGAGTTTGCATGTTCTCCCCGTGATCGCGTGGGTCTTCTCCGGGTGCTCCGGTTTCCCCACAAGTGCAAAGACATGCGGTATAAGTGAATTGAGTAAGAACAATTGTCCAAGTGTGTGTGAATGTTTCCCAGTGATGGGTTGCGGCTGGAAGGGCATCCGCCGTGTAAAACATATGCCAGAGAGTTGGCGGTTTATTCCGCTGTGGCGACCCCGAAAGGGGAAAAAGCCGACATGAAAATGGACGGATGTTTAAAACTCACAACTCCTATCTCAATGTCAACAAATAACATTTTTTAGAAACATTTTTAAGGTACAAGTAGGAAGAGTTACATTTACAAAGAGAAGGACTGATTTTGAATGTTTATATATAATAATAATTGCAATCGAATACCAGCAAGGCTTTAAAATGCGATATATTAATAATTAATCAGAAGATTGCTTACATCGATGATGTACCGCAAAGGCCTGAGCATGATGTGATTTCAACGGGTGTTGAGCTGACACAGTTGTTACTGACCAGGACGCTGCTATTTTTCTGGACATTACATCTGTTCTCCAGTGTACCTGAGGAAATACAGTTTAAAGAGATGGGTCACTTCAGGTAAAGACGTTACAAGGATACACCTGTCGATACTATTTTATTTCTTTATTGCATCAACAAACGTACATGATTTGCAGCAGCCATCTGCATCTACAGTCTCTGTTCCCTGTAGAAAAAGATTAAGTGTTGTTAATGATTTTGCAGAGACTGGTTTTGATATTTTATGCGCAGATAAAAATGTAATCTTACAGGTACACAATCATCAGCATTGAAAGCAGGGCATGTGGTCTGAACCTCTTTCACCATTGGGATCCCATTGGTTCGTTCACACTGATATTTCACACACTTGTCATTTGGTGCTGGCCAGATCTGGTTAACCTAATGTGTTGTAGAAAATTGGTATACATAATTGAATATCACATTCAGTACAAGGAACTGTTCGGTTAAAATAAAAAAATGTATTCATTAATAGTCATCTTTTCATGTTTCAAATAGATTTCAAGATTCATTCAGTTATTTATGGCAAACTAATATATTTAGAAGGATGTAATGTTCATGCAGGAGAGGCACCTTTTACGAAACACAATTCTAGTGAGCAGTAGATAACGTGAATAATGTATCTCTTTATTTAATGTTATATATGTTATGAAATGTCTTTGAATACTTTGAATTAAAAATGACATACTGGAATGTTTACTGTGGTGTTCTCATGCACAATAACACAGTCTGTGTTAACACACACTCCACAGCACTGTCCAGGACTAATCTGGTACTCTTGATTCTAGAGAGAGTGGGACAAAATAAAATGCAATCAAAAAATAAATTATTGACCCTTCTATTTGAATTAGGTTACAAATAAATTCTAAACTATAACTACACTCAAATCTTACACATTTATGGAGATTGTTTAATTGGTTAACAAAACATTTTCTCTAGGGTAAACAATTCATTAGTTTTATCTCTACTGGCTAAAAGTACTTAGTAGACTAGACCACACTAGCTTATATGTTTTAAATAGATAAATATTCACTAGTACATTTATTTTACATTTCATATAAACTTATGGATGAAAACAGAAGGGCTTTTGAGATTTTTCTTTAAAAATTTATTTGAGCTGTAAATGGTTCAGTACCTTAGAACAGTTGCTCATGCAGGGCAGTGGCTCACACACTGAAGTCAGAAGGCCAGTTTCAGGGTCTGTCTCTGGTCCACAGAAACATTTCTCACAGGAACTGGAATCAATGGGATCGCCTAGCTAGAGGGAGGAAATAATATAAAATAAATGTCATGTTTTTTGTATTTTCAATAGTTTCATCCAATTTTTTAAAAGCACACTGTGAAGATTTTTAGTCCTGCATTGAAACTGAAATGACATTTATTTTGTTCTGCTTTTTTACCTCGTAAACTGTGGTATTATAAACACAGACTTTCATGGGTGCTGTAAAAAGAAGAAAAGACTGAGTTCACCAGAAATATTTTTATATAAATATGACTTTACATTTACATGTCTTTTAGGCTATTATTTCAGATAAAGTATAGGAATAGAGTTTGGTTAACACTCACAACAGGTGGTAGTTGGACAACAGTCATCTGCATTTTTGCTAAAGGAAAAGCCAGGTTGACACTGTATGGTGGGCATAGGGCAAAGACCACTGTCACAACCTGTGGGGGAAAAAGTATTTTGATTCAGTTCAAATTTGATTTTAAGGAATAAATAAATAAATGCATTTAATTGCCTAGACGATTAAATTTATTAGTAGTTTCACAAGAGATTCATTAGTAATTATTACATGTTAAAACATGGAAAATTATTTTGGAAATTAATAATTTATTTAGTTTTCCTCTAATTTTTCAAATCTGATTTAGGCTTTATCTGTTTCTGATTGAAAGGATCCCCATTAACATCCAGCGACCAGCAAATATGGCTTTGACTTCGCTAAATAAATGTAAAATTGTGTCCTGCCATGCCATCAGAGAGATTAATTCCACAACTCAATTTCAAGTATTCAACAAACAAGCTTTATACATGCGAGTTGAATTTCAAAGCCTGCTTAAAAAGTTTATTTAGTTAAAATATTAAGCACACGCCATCAACATTTGTAAAACCTACTGTAAGCATAGGCTGTCACTGTGTTTATTAGCATTGTTTTAAAATGTTTTATAATGTTTATGTCAACAATATCAATCAATAAATCAATCAAGATTTTATATAGGGCTTTTGTAGCAGTTACTTGCAAAGCAGCTTTACAAAGTCCTAGTGTGGGTCAGGTAGGACCCTGGAAGCCTCGCTGACTGAGCCAGGTGCTAATCACCTCCCCAGCATAAAGAATATACAAACCCTCTGCACTAACCTGGACTTTCATATAGCCTAAGATATCATTCATTCCCTGATGTTAGCCATTTACTTACAAAGTATATACAGTGGAATAAAATAGCTCCAGCTTCTGACAGAGGAGATATATTTAAGTGTGGGAGAGAAAATGTATCTTTTTTAATACTATTTCTTGTCATCCTTTTAGTTTGTGCTCTTTTCTTTTAATGTTTTTACTACTCTTACAATGAGCACCCAGGAAAATGTGTTTATTGTTTTTATTATATTTATTTCCATATTATAGAGAAGGGGGGTTGAAACCTGAGTCGCTGGAGAAATAATTTGAGTTTTGAAAACATGTAAAAAATAAATGCATGTAATCAGACAATGCATATGTTTTTAAACTTGTATTTTTTTACATTCAGCTTCATTTAATGAAATTAGATGCACATTATGGATTTCTATCTTATAACTTACCACATTCAAAGATCTCACAGCAATCTTTTGTTGTATTTAGAAGCACTTGTCCAGTTTTATCGCAAGTTACAGGTGTTGAAGTCGGGCAGATTATAGGCTGGCAAATGACTGTCAAAGTTGTATTGTCGCACATGCATTCTTGACATTCACTTTGCCAAGTCTCACCAGGCTGCAAAACCAAAAGGTAATGTAAAGTAAAGCTCATATTATTTTATAAATATATATTACAATATTGATTATTTCAATAGCTTTGGCAAAATGGAAGTAATAAATCTAATGGGTTTAAAAAAAAATCCCATGAATGTAAGTGTAATATAATAATCCCTTCAAAAAATCTAAATTCATTCATTCATCTTCATGTCGGCTTTCTTCCCTTTCGGGGTCGCCACAGCGGAATGAACCGCCAACTCTCTGGCATATGTTTTACACAGCGGATGCCCTTCCAGCCGCAACCCATCGCTGGGGAAAAAATCTAAATAAGAGTGCTATTTTTAAAATGATCTTTTCTGTGTTGGTGATCAATCTTTAATTTCTGAATTTAATGGTCTGAATTAAAGTGCAGCATACGCAGCCCATGTCATGGAGTCTCTGGAAGAGTATGCTGAAAAGCAGAGACCTGGGTAATGACAGTGATTTATAGAGTCGCGTTATTGGGAGCAATGAACTCTCCAATAAGAACTTTAGTAGAATTTTGCTATAGGACTTCTGCGCTAGACACAGTTTATTACTAAAAATCACCAAGTTTGAGCATAAGGTTGTCTTTTAGGAGTCTTGTTGACATCTCTGACTCCAACCCTCAAGGTGAGATATAACCAGGTTACAGGTAGGGGGGGGATAGGGACATTGAATCTGAATGGATAGTGTATCCATGGTCATTGTAAACATGTTTGTTCAGAACAGTATGCTCAATGTCACCGATGTCATCAATGGGGAAAATCTCTATTTAGCAACTTTCTGGCTAAATAGGAGTCAGTTTGGTTAGCTTGTGTGACTCCAAAAGTTTGGGGAGGACATGAAGACCCTGCAGACATTATGGTAAACATCCACGTGTTTTGGATGCCTCTGGCCATGTCCAGCTAAAAGATGGCCCCAAAGAAAATCCAGGATATCCTGCAGAGATTTTATCTCTAGACTGGCAAAGGATAAACTCTGTATCACCCTATTAGAAATGGTGAAATTGTCCATGCAGTGGAATTCCTAACTTCCTTGAGAATGCTGCACCTGCTGCCCATGGATGTTTGTATGGATCATATATTTTCCAGCAATCTGAAATGTCACCTATTCTTTGGATTTTAAAAGAGTCAGAGACTCATAAAAAAAGAAAAGAAAAATATAGTATTTTGAGAGAAAAGAAGCTTGCCTGTTTTGAAGGATTAATAGCATCACACTTCTGCCCATAGGTTGTAGTTTCTGCTGACACGGTTGTGGTGATGAATGATTCAGGTTCTGCTGTAGGTAATGTTGACTGTGAACTTGCAAATGAGGTAGTTTTAGCAATGTTTGTTGGAGATGGAGTTGTTCCACAAGCTGTTACAATCTTCTCAATTGAACAACTCTTATTACAAAATGCAGTAAAGCAGCCACCAAAGCCATCAGTTACATTATAAAGGATGTCACCTGAAAATAAGTTATTCATTTAGTATTCAGTTATTTGAGCAGATAGTTATTTAATAATTGAAAAATAATGAAATGAAAATTAAGAGTAGAAATACCTGATAAAAAGTTTGTCTTGTTGACCAAGCAGCAAACACCTGAAGTGGTTGAGAAAAGTGAGGAGCCAGTAGTCACTGGTATAGTGTAGGTAAAGGATGGCAGAGTTTTGGTAATAGGTGCGATTGATGTCTCCATGGATGTAGAGGAGTAGAATAAATTTGCTGTAGATATTGGTGAAATGGTTGATGTATTTATGGAGTTGGTTGTTTGACGTATAGTCGATTCGTCTAAGATGGTTACAGCTCTAGTTGTTGGCAGGTTCATTGTAGAAGACAGGGTTGTCTCAAAAGTTGTCAGCTCATTCTCAGTTACAGTTTTAGTTGTTTTAGGTACTTCTCCAGTTTTTTGAGAAATTGTTAAAAGTTGAGAAGTACTGAATACAGTTATTGGAGTTGATGATTCAAAAAAAGGCTTGAGAGTGGTTGTTTCAAAAATAACTGTAGTGGATGGAGTTTCAGCTGTTGTAAAAGACACTGGCAATGATGATGTTAAAAACATCTGCTTTTCAGTTGAGTGTTTCATTTCTTGAGTGGAAGCAGTTAAAATGACTTCAGCTGTCATGCTTGTTGAACGCTCTGATGTAACATCTTTTGCTGAAATAGTCGTGGACAGATGTTTCTCAGATGTTGTTAATTCATTGTCTGTTACAGTCTCAGATGTTGTGACTATGCCAGTTGTTTGGATAACCGTGGAAAGTGCTGAATTAGCTGAAGTAGAGGATGGTGTTTCAGCTGAATTAGTTGAAAGCGTTGTTTCTACTCTGATTGGTTTTGTTGAAGACAGGCCTTGAGGTGTGAACTCAGACTCGGTTGATGTTTCAACATTAGCTGTTGTTGGCAAAAGTGTTGTGACTGGCACAGCAGTTGTCTTTGTAAATGTTGTGGGCTGTGTGGTTGTAACCACTGGTGACGTTTGTCTTACAGGGAGGGATGTGCTGATGGATGTTGGTGCTTCAGATGACAACGCAGTAAGGTCTTCTAAAGTGGTGGTGGCTATAGTCATTGGCTTGCTTGTTTGAGCTGTTGTTATTTCTTTTGGTGGATTGGTTGTGGACACAGGTTTCTCAGACGTTGTTAATTCATTGTCTGTTACAGTCTCAGATGTTGTGAATTTCCCAGTTGTTTGGGTAACCGTGGAAGGTGTTGAAATTGTTGATAAAATGCTTGGAACAGGTGTTTCTGTAGATGAGTGAAGAGCAGTGCTTCTTTCCACAATCACAGTAGTGGATGGTGTTTCAGCTGAAGTAGTTGAAAGCGTTGTTTCAACTCTGATTGGTTTTGTTGAAGACAGGCCTTGAGATGTGAACTCAGACTCGGTTGATGTTTCAACATTAGCTGTTGTTGGCACAAGTGTTGTGACTGGCACAGCAGTTGTCTTTGTAAATGTTGTGGGCTGTGTGGTTGTAACCACTGGTGATGTTTGTCTTATAGGGAGGGATGTGCTGATGGATGTTGGCGCTTCAGATGACAACGCAGTAAGGTCTTCTAAAGTGGTGGTGGCAATAGTCGTTGGCTTGCTTGTTTGAGCTGTTGTTATTTCTTTTGGTGGATTGGTTGTGGACACAGGTTTCTCAGACGTTGTTAATTCATTGTCTGTTACAGTCTCAGATGTTGTGACTTTCCCAGTTGTTTGGGTAACCGTGGAAGGTGTTAAAGTTGTGGATAAAATGCTTGGAGCAGGTGTTTCTGTAGATGATTGAAGAGCAGTGCTTTTTTCCACAATCACGGTAGTGGATGGTGTTTCAGTTGAAGTAGTTGAAAGAGTTGTTTCAACTCTGATTGGTTTTGTTGAAGACAGGCCTTGAGATGTGAACTCAGACTCGGTTGATGTTTCAACATTAGTTGTTGTTGGCACAAGTGTTGTGACTGGCACAGCAGTTGTCTTTGTAAATGTTGTGGGCTGTGTGGTTGTAACCACTGGTGACGTTTGTCTTATAGGGAGGGATGTGCTGAAGGATGTTGGTGCTTCAGATGACAACGCAGTAAGGTCTTCTAAAGTGGTGGTGGCAATAGTCGTTGGCTTGCTTGTTTGAGCTGTTGTTATTTCTTTTGGTAGATTGGTTGTGGACACAGGTTTCTCAGATGTTGTTAATTCATTGTCTGTAACAGTCTCAGATGTTGTGACTTTCCCCGTTGTTTGGGTAACTGTGGAAGGTGTTGAAGTTGTGGATAAAATGCTTGGAGCAGGTGTTTCTGTAGATGAGTGAAGAGCAGTGCTTTTTTCCACAATCACGGTAGTGGATGGTGTTTCAGTTGAAGTAGTTGAAAGAGTTGTTTCAACTCTGATTGATTTTGTTGAAGACAGGCCTTGAGATGTGAACTCAGACTCGGTTGATGTTTCAACATTAGCTGTTGTTGGCACAAGTGTTGTGAGTGGCACAGCAGTTGTCTTTGTAAATGTTGTGGGCTGTGTGGTTGTAACCACTGGTGACGTTTGTCTTAGAGGGAGGGATGTGCTGATGGATGTTGGTACTTCAGATGACAATGCAGTAAGGTCTTCTAAAGTGGTGGTGGCTATAGTCGTTGTCTTGCTTGTTTGAGCTGTTGTTATTTCTTTTGGAGGATTGGTTGTGGACACAGGTTTCTCAGACGTTGTTAATTCATTGTCTGTTAGAGTCTCAGATGTTGTGACTTTCCCAGTTGTTTGGGTAACCGTGGAAGGTGTTAAAGTTGTGGATAAAATGCTTGGAGCAGGTTTTTCTGTAGATGATTGAAGAGCAGTGCTTTTTTCCACAACCACGGTAGTGGATGGTGTTTCAGTTGAAGTAGTTGAAAGAGTTGTTTCAACTCTGATTGGTTTTGTTGAAGACAGGCCTTGAGATGTAAACTCAGACTCGGTTGATGTTTCAACATTAGCTGTTGTTGGCACAAGTGTTGTGACTGGCACAGCAGTTGTCTTTGTAAATGTTGTGGGCTGTGTAGTTGTAACCACTGGTGACGTTTGTCTTATAGGGAGGGATGTGCTGAAGGATGTTGGTGCTTCAGATGACAACGCAGTAAGGTCTTCTAAAGTGGTGGTGGCAATAGTCGTTGGCTTGCTTGTTTGAGCTGTTGTTATTTCTTTTGGTAGATTGGTTGTGGACACAGGTTTCTCAGATGTTGTTAATTCATTGTCTGTAACAGTCTCAGATGTTGTGACTTTCCCAGTTGTTTGGGTAACTGTGGAAGGTGTTGAAGTTGTGGATAAAATGCTTGGAGCAGGTGTTTCTGTAGATGAGTGAAGAGCAGTGCTTTTTTCCACAATCACGGTAGTGGATGGTGTTTCAGTTGAAGTAGTTAAAAGAGTTGTTTCAACTCTGATTGATTTTGTTGAAGACAGGCCTTGAGATGTGAACTCAGACTCGGTTGATGTTTCAACATTAGCTGTTGTTGGCACAAGTGTTGTGAGTGGCACAGCAGTTGTCTTTGTAAATGTTGTGGGCTGTGTGGTTATAACCACTGGTGACGTTTGTCTTACAGGGAGGGATGTGCTGATGGATGTTGGTGCTTCAGATGACAATGCAGTAAGGTCTTCTAAAGTGGTGGTGGCTATAGTCGTTGTCTTGCTTGTTTGAGCTGTTGTTATTTCTTTTGGAGGATTGGTTGTGGACACAGGTTTCTCAGACGTTGTTAATTCATTGTCTGTTAGAGTCTCAGATGTTGTGACTTTCCCAGTTGTTTGGGTAACCGTGGAAGGTGTTGAAGTTGTGGATAAAATGCTTGGAGCAGGTGTTTCTGTAGAAGAGTGAAGAGCAGTGCTTCTTTCCACAATCACAGTAGTGGATGGTGTTTCAGCTGAAGTAGTTGAAACCGTTGTTTCAACTCTGACTGGTTTTGTTGAAGACAGGCCTTGAGATGTGAACTCAGACTCGGTTGATGTTTCAACATTAGCTGTTGTTGGCACAAGTGTTGTGACTGGCACAGCAGTTGTCTTTGTAAATGTTGTGGGCTGTGTGGTTGTAACCACTGGTGACGTTTGTCTTACAGGGAGGGATGTGCTGATGGATGTTGATGCTTCAGATGACAACGCAGTAAGGTCTTCTAAAGTGGTGGTGGCAATAGTCATTGGCTTGCTTGTTTGAGCTGTTGTTATTTCTTTTGGTGGATTGGTTGTGGACACAGGTTTCTCAGACGTTGTTAATTCATTGTCTGTTACAGTCTCAGATGTTGTTACTTTCCCAGTTGTTTGGGTAACCGTGGAAGGTGTTGAAGTTGTGGAGAAAATGCTTGGAGCAGGTGTTTCTGTAGATGAGTGAAGAGCAGTGCTTTTTTCCACAATCACAGTAGTGGATGGTGTTTCAGCTGAAGTAGTTGAAACCGTTGTTTCAACTCTGACTGGTTTTGTTGAAAACAGGCCTTGAGATGTGAACTCAGACTCGGTTGATGTTTCAACATTAGCTGTTGTTTGCACAAGTGTTGTGACTGGCACAGCAGCTGTCTTTGTATATGTTGTGGGCTCTGTGGTTATAACCACTGGTGACGTTTGTCTTACAGGGAGGGATGTGCTGATGGATGTTGATGCTTCAGATGAAAACGCAGTAAGGTCTTCTAAAGTGGTGGTGGCAATAGTCATTGGCTTGCTTGTTTGAGCTGTTGTTATTTCTTTTGGTGGATTGGTTGTGGACACAGGTTTCTCAGACGTTGTTAATTCATTGTCTGTTACAGTCTCAGATGTTGTGACTTTCCTAGTTGTTTGGGTAACCGTGGAAGGTGTTGAAGTTGTGGAGAAAATGCTTGGAGCAGGTGTTTCTGTAGATGAGTGAAGAGCAGTGCTTTTTTCCACAATCACAGTAGTGGATGGTGTTTCAGTTGAAGTAGTTGAAAGAGTTGTTTCAACTCTGATTGGTTTTGTTGAAGACAGGCCTTGAGATGTGAACTCAGACTCGGTTGATGTTTCAACATTAGCTGTTGTTGGCACAAGTGTTGTGACTGGCACAGCAGTTGTCTTTGTAAATGTTGTGGGCTGTGTGGTTGTAACCACTGGTGACATTTGTTTTATAGGGAGGGATGTGCTGATGGATGTTGATGCTTCAGATGACAACGCAGTAAGGTCTTCTAAAGTGGTGGTGGCTATAGTCGTTGTCTTGCTTGTTTGAGCTGTTGTTATTTCTTTTGGAGGATTGGTTGTGGACACAGGTTTCTCAGACGTTGTTAATTCATTGTCTGTTACAGTCTCAGATGTTGTGACTTTCCCAGTTGTTTGGGTAACCGTGGAAGGTGTTGAAGTTGTTGATAAAATGCTTGGAGCAGGTGTTTCTGTTGATGAGTGAAGAGCAGTGCTTCTTTCCACAATCACAGTAGTGGATGGTGTTTCAGTTGAAGTAGTTGAATGCGTTGTTTCAACTCTGACTGGTTTTGTTGAAGACAGGCCTTGAGATGTGAACTCAGACTCGGTTGATGTTTCAGCATTAGCTGTTGTTGGCACAAGTGTTGTGACTGGCACAGCAGTTGTCTTTGTAAATGTTGTGGGCTGTGTGGTTGTAACCACTGGTGACGTTTGTCTTACAGGGAGGGATGTGCTGATGGATGTTGATGCTTCAGATGACAACGCAGGAAGGTCTTCTAAAGTGGTGGTGGCAATAGTCGTTGGCTTGCTTGTTTGAGCTGTTGTTATTTCTTTTGGTGGATTGGTTGTGGACACAGGTTTCTCAGACGTTGTTAATTCATTGTCTGTTACAGTCTCAGATGTTGTTACTTTCCCAGTTGTTTGGGTAACCGTGGAAGGTGTTGAAGTTGTGGAGAAAATGCTTGGAGCAGGTGTTTCTGTAGATGAGTGAAGAGCAGTGCTTTTTTCCACATTCACAGTAGTGGATGGTGTTTCAGCTGAAGTAGTTGAAACCGTTGTTTCAACTCTGACTGGTTTTGTTGAAAACAGGCCTTGAGATGTGAACTCAGACTCGGTTGATGTTTCAACATTAGCTGTTGTTTGCACAAGTGTTGTGACTGGCACAGCAGTTGTCTTTGTAAATGTTGTGGGCTGTGTGGTTATAACCACTGGTGACGTTTGTCTTACAGGGAGGGATGTGCTGATGGATGTTGATGCTTCAGATGACAACGCAGTAAGGTCTTCTAAAGTGGTGGTGGCAATAGTCGTTGGCTTGCTTGTTTGAGCTGTTGTTATTTCTTTTGGTGGATTGGTTGTGGACACAGGTTTCTCAGACGTTGTTAATTCATTGTCTGTTACAGTCTCAGATGTTGTGACTTTCCCAGTTGTTTGGGTAACCGTGGAAGGTGTTGAAGTTGTGGAGAAAATGCTTGGAGCAGGTGTTTCTGTAGATGAGTGAAGAGCAGTGCTTTTTTCCACAATCACAGTAGTGGATGGTGTTTCAGTTGAAGTAGTTGAAAGAGTTGTTTCAACTCTGATTGGTTTTGTTGAAGACAGGCCTTGAGATGTGAACTCAGACTCGGTTGATGTTTCAACATTAGCTGTTGTTGGCACAAGTGTTGTGACTGGCACAGCAGTTGTCTTTGTAAATGTTGTGGGCTGTGTGGTTATAACCACTGGTGACGTTTGTCTTACAGGGAGGGATGTGCTGATGGATGTTGATGCTTCAGATGACAACGCAGTAAGGTCTTCTAAAGTGGTGGTGGCAATAGTCGTTGGCTTGCTTGTTTGAGCTGTTGTTATTTCTTTTGGTGGATTGGTTGTGGACACAGGTTTCTCAGACGTTGTTAATTCATTGTCTGTTACAGTCTCAGATGTTGTGACTTTCCCAGTTGTTTGGGTAACCGTGGAAGGTGTTGAAGTTGTGGAGAAAATGCTTGGAGCAGGTGTTTCTGTAGATGAGTGAAGAGCAGTGCTTTTTTCCACAATCACAGTAGTGGATGGTGTTTCAGTTGAAGTAGTTGAAAGAGTTGTTTCAACTCTGATTGGTTTTGTTGAAGACAGGCCTTGAGATGTGAACTCAGACTCGGTTGATGTTTCAACATTAGCTGTTGTTGGCACAAGTGTTGTGACTGGCACAGCAGTTGTCTTTGTAAATGTTGTGGGCTGTGTGGTTGTAACCACTGGTGACGTTTGTCTTATAGGGAGGGATGTGCTGATGGATGTTGATGCTTCAGATGACAACGCAGTAAGGTCTTCTAAAGTGGTGGTGGCTATAGTCGTTGTCTTGCTTGTTTGAGCTGTTGTTATTTCTTTTGGAGGATTGGTTGTGGACACAGGTTTCTCAGACGTTGTTAATTCATTGTCTGTTACAGTCTCAGATGTTGTGACTTTCCCAGTTGTTTGGGTAACCGTGGAAGGTGTTGAAGTTGTTGATAAAATGCTTGGAGCAGGTGTTTCTGTAGATGAGTGAAGAGCAGTGCTTCTTTCCACAATCACAGTAGTGGATGGTGTTTCAGTTGAAGTAGTTGAATGCGTTGTTTCAACTCTGACTGGTTTTGTTGAAGACAGGCCTTGAGATGTGAACTCAGACTCGGTTGATGTTTCAACATTAGCTGTTGTTGGCACAAGTGTTGTGACTGGCACAGCAGTTGTCTTTGTAAATGTTGTGGGCTGTGTGGTTGTAACCACTGGTGACGTTTGTCTTATAGGGAGGGATGTGCTGATGGATGTTGATGCTTCAGATGACAACGCAGTAAGGTCTTCTAAAGTGGTGGTGGCTATAGTCGTTGTCTTGCTTGTTTGAGCTGTTGTTATTTCTTTTGGAGGATTGGTTGTGGACACAGGTTTCTCAGACGTTGTTAATTCATTGTCTGTTACAGTCTCAGATGTTGTGACTTTCCCAGTTGTTTGGGTAACCGTGGAAGGTGTTGAAGTTGTGGATAAAATGCTTGGAGCAGGTGTTTCTGTTGAAGAGTGAAGAGCAGTGCTTCTTTCCACAATCACAGTAGTGGATGGTGTTTCAGCTGAAGTAGTTGAAACCGTTGTTTCAACTCTGACTGGTTTTGTTGAAGACAGGCCTTGAGATGTAAACTCAGACTCGGTTGATGTTTCAACATTAGCTGTTGTTGGCACAAGTGTTGTGACTGGCACAGCAGTTGTCTTTGTAAATGTTGTGGGCTGTGTGGTTGTAACCACTGGTGACGTTTGTCTTACAGGGAGGGATGTGCTGATGGATGTTGATGCTTCAGATGACAACGCAGTAAGGTCTTCTAAAGTGGTGGTGGCAATAGTCGTTGGCTTGCTTGTTTGAGCTGTTGTTATTTCTTTTGGTGGATTGGTTGTGGACACAGGTTTCTCAGACGTTGTTAATTCATTGTCTGTTACAGTCTCAGATGTTGTGACTTTCCCAGTTGTTTGGGTAACCGTGGAAGGTGTTGAGGTTGTGGAGAAAATGCTTGGAGCAGGTGTTTCTGTAGATGAGTGAAGAGCAGTGCTTTTTTCCACAATCACAGTGGTGGATGGTGTTTTAGCTGAAGTAGTTGAAACCGTTGTTTCAACTCTGATTGGTTTTGTTGAAGACAGGCCTTGAGATGTGAACTCAGACTCGGTTGATGTTTCAACATTAGCTGTTGTTGGCACAAGTGTTGTGACTGGCACAGCAGTTGTCTTTGTAAATGTTGTGGGCTGTGTGGTTATAACCACTGGTGACGTTTGTCTTACAGGGAGGGATGTGCTGATGGATGTTGATGCTTCAGATGACAACGCAGTAAGGTCTTCTAAAGTGGTGGTGGCAATAGTCGTTGGCTTGCTTGTTTGAGCTGTTGTTATTTCTTTTGGTGGATTGGTTGTGGACACAGGTTTCTCAGACGTTGTTAATTCATTGTCTGTTACAGTCTCAGATGTTGTGACTTTCCCAGTTGTTTGGGTAACCGTGGAAGGTGTTGAAGTTGTGGAGAAAATGCTTGGAGCAGGTGTTTCTGTAGATGAGTGAAGAGCAGTGCTTTTTTCCACAATCACAGTAGTGGATGGTGTTTCAGTTGAAGTAGTTGAAAGAGTTGTTTCAACTCTGATTGGTTTTGTTGAAGACAGGCCTTGAGATGTGAACTCAGACTCGGTTGATGTTTCAACATTAGCTGTTGTTGGCACAAGTGTTGTGACTGGCACAGCAGTTGTCTTTGTAAATGTTGTGGGCTGTGTGGTTGTAACCACTGGTGACGTTTGTCTTATAGGGAGGGATGTGCTGATGGATGTTGATGCTTCAGATGACAACGCAGTAAGGTCTTCTAAAGTGGTGGTGGCTATAGTCGTTGTCTTGCTTGTTTGAGCTGTTGTTATTTCTTTTGGAGGATTGGTTGTGGACACAGGTTTCTCAGACGTTGTTAATTCATTGTCTGTTACAGTCTCAGATGTTGTGACTTTCCCAGTTGTTTGGGTAACCGTGGAAGGTGTTGAAGTTGTTGATAAAATGCTTGGAGCAGGTGTTTCTGTAGATGAGTGAAGAGCAGTGCTTCTTTCCACAATCACAGTAGTGGATGGTGTTTCAGTTGAAGTAGTTGAATGCGTTGTTTCAACTCTGACTGGTTTTGTTGAAGACAGGCCTTGAGATGTGAACTCAGACTCGGTTGATGTTTCAACATTAGCTGTTGTTGGCACAAGTGTTGTGACTGGCACAGCAGTTGTCTTTGTAAATGTTGTGGGCTGTGTGGTTGTAACCACTGGTGACGTTTGTCTTATAGGGAGGGATGTGCTGATGGATGTTGATGCTTCAGATGACAACGCAGTAAGGTCTTCTAAAGTGGTGGTGGCTATAGTCGTTGTCTTGCTTGTTTGAGCTGTTGTTATTTCTTTTGGAGGATTGGTTGTGGACACAGGTTTCTCAGACGTTGTTAATTCATTGTCTGTTACAGTCTCAGATGTTGTGACTTTCCCAGTTGTTTGGGTAACCGTGGAAGGTGTTGAAGTTGTGGATAAAATGCTTGGAGCAGGTGTTTCTGTTGAAGAGTGAAGAGCAGTGCTTCTTTCCACAATCACAGTAGTGGATGGTGTTTCAGCTGAAGTAGTTGAAACCGTTGTTTCAACTCTGACTGGTTTTGTTGAAGACAGGCCTTGAGATGTAAACTCAGACTCGGTTGATGTTTCAACATTAGCTGTTGTTGGCACAAGTGTTGTGACTGGCACAGCAGTTGTCTTTGTAAATGTTGTGGGCTGTGTGGTTGTAACCACTGGTGACGTTTGTCTTACAGGGAGGGATGTGCTGATGGATGTTGATGCTTCAGATGACAACGCAGTAAGGTCTTCTAAAGTGGTGGTGGCAATAGTCGTTGGCTTGCTTGTTTGAGCTGTTGTTATTTCTTTTGGTGGATTGGTTGTGGACACAGGTTTCTCAGACGTTGTTAATTCATTGTCTGTTACAGTCTCAGATGTTGTGACTTTCCCAGTTGTTTGGGTAACCGTGGAAGGTGTTGAGGTTGTGGAGAAAATGCTTGGAGCAGGTGTTTCTGTAGATGAGTGAAGAGCAGTGCTTTTTTCCACAATCACAGTAGTGGATGGTGTTTTAGCTGAAGTAGTTGAAACCGTTGTTTCAACTCTGACTGGTTTTGTTGAAGACAGGCCTTGAGATGTGAACTCAGACTCGGTTGATGTTTCAACATTAGCTGTTGTTGGCACAAGTGTTGTGACTGGCACAGCAGTTGTCTTTGTAAATGTTGTGGGCTGTGTGGTTATAACCACTGGTGACGTTTGTCTTACAGGGAGGGATGTGCTGATGGATGTTGATGCTTCAGATGACAACGCAGTAAGGTCTTCTAAAGTGGTGGTGGCAATAGTCGTTGGCTTGCTTGTTTGAGCTGTTGTTATTTCATTTGGTGGATTGGTTGTGGACACAGGTTTCTCAGACGTTGTTAATTCATTGTCTGTTACAGTCTCAGATGTTGTGACTTTCCCAGTTGTTTGGGTAACCGTGGAAGGTGTTGAAGTTGTGGAGAAAATGCTTGGAGCAGGTGTTTCTGTAGATGAGTGAAGAGCAGTGCTTTTTTCCACAATCACAGTAGTGGATGGTGTTTCAGTTGAAGTAGTTGAAAGAGTTGTTTCAACTCTGATTGGTTTTGTTGAAGACAGGCCTTGAGATGTGAACTCAGACTCGGTTGATGTTTCAACATTAGCTGTTGTTGGCACAAGTGTTGTGACTGGCACAGCAGTTGTCTTTGTAAATGTTGTGGGCTGTGTGGTTGTAACCACTGGTGACGTTTGTCTTATAGGGAGGGATGTGCTGATGGATGTTGATGTCTCAGATGACAACGCAGTAAGGTCTTCTAAAGTGGTGGTGGGTATAGTCGTTGTCTTGCTTGTTTGAGCTGTTGTTATTTCTTTTGGAGGATTGGTTGTGGACACAGGTTTCTCAGACGTTGTTAATTCATTGTCTGTTACAGTCTCAGATGTTGTGACTTTCCCAGTTGTTTGGGTAACCGTGGAAGGTGTTGAAGTTGTTGATAAAATGCTTGGAGCAGGTGTTTCTGTAGATGAGTGAAGAGCAGTGCTTCTTTCCACAATCACAGTAGTGGATGGTGTTTCAGCTGAATTAGTTGAAAGCGTTGTTTCTACTCTGACTGGTTTTGTTGAAGACAGGCCTTGAGATGTGAACTCAGACTCGGTTGATGTTTCAACATTAGCTGTTGTTGGCAAAAGTGTTGTGACTGGCACAGCAGTTGTCTTTGTAAATGTTGTGGGCTGTGTGGTTGTAACCACTGGTGACGTTTGTCTTACAGGGAGGGATGTGCTGATGGATGTTGGTGCTTCAGATGACAACGCAGTAAGGTCTTCTAAAGTGGTGGTGGCAATAGTCGTTGGCTTGCTTGTTTGAGCTGTTGTTATTTCTTTTGGTGGATTGGTTGTGGACACAGGTTTCTCAGATGTTGTTAATTCATTGTCTGTTACAGTCTCAGATGTTGTGACTTTCCCAGTTGTTTGGGTAACTGTGAAAGGTGTTGAAGTTGTGGATAAAATGCTTGGAGCAGGTGTTTCTGTAGATAATTGAAGAGCAGTGCTTTTTTCCACAATCACGGTAGTGGATGGTGTTTCAGTTGAAGTAGTTGAAAGAGTTGTTTCAACTCTGATTGGTTTTGTTGAAGACAGGCCTTGAGATGTGAACTCAGACTCGGTTGATGTTTCAACATTAGCTGTTGTTGGCACAAGTGTTGTGACTGGCACAGCAGTTGTCTTTGTAATTGTTGTGGGGTGTGTGGTTGTAACCACTGGTGATGTTTGTCTTACAGGAAGGGATGTGCTGATGGATGTTGATGCTTCAGATGACAATGCAGTAAGGTCTTCTAAAGTGGTTGTGGCTGTAGTCGTTGGCTTGCTAGGTTGAGCTGTTGTTTCAATGTTTTGGGGTCTTGTGGTTGACATTAGTTCTCCGGTACTTGTTAGTTCATACTCAGTTGTTTTCTCTCCAGTTGTTTGATGTGTGGAAACAAATTCTGTTCCCATTGAAGTTATTGTCCATGCTTTACCAGTGACTGTTGGAAGTGTTTTTGTAATGGGTGCAATGGAAGTTTCGGATGTTGTTGATGATGGATATTGTATTTCTGTGTTTTTTTGTGACGTTTTAGGCATATATGCGGATGTTTCCATCACTGATGGTGTTGACTTCATAGAGATGAGTTGTTGGGTTTTCATTTCTGATGTAGAAGCAGTTAAAATTTCTTCTGTTGACCTACTGGTGACTTGCTCTGGTTTTGTTGTTGTTGACAAAATTTCATGAATTGTGTGATCTGTGAAGAAGAAAATATATGGAACCGATTGTATGATCAAGTTGAAATATTACCATTACAAAACAATTGTTAAATATCTTTTTAGTTATAGTTTGATATTTAAAAAATTATCTATTCTGTCTGCTTTAACATGCTGCCCCTATGTGTTTTCACCTTGAGGTATTAGTGTAGGATTATTTGAAGAGTATTTTTTTAAATTAACATAAATACCTGGAGTGCTGAAGACAAAAATGGTTGATGGTGTTGTGAGCTGGTTGGCTGTGGTTTTTGGGAATGATGTTGTTCCACAAGCTGTCACACTTCTTTCAATTGTTCCATTGACTGAACAAATGCCTTTGATACAACCGTCAATTCCATCCGTAGTGTGGTAAATTATGTCATTAAAGTTGAATTTTGTATCATTGTATAGGCATTTACATGCTGGAATGTAAGACACTTGTTTAGATTTGTTTTTTTTACAACATCTAAAATGCAAAAAATTTAAATGTAAAATTTCTTACCGGTTTTATTGAAGTCACATTCAATTCCAGATGATGAACAGTAACTAATTAAAAAAAAAGAAAATTACGACATCTTCAAAATATTGAATTAAAAGAATAATTTGGTCTTTGCACAGTTGCCCAGCTGTTGTTCTTGTTTTACTTAAATTATGGATTGTCTCCTTTGGATAGTTTCTCCATCACAAATGTAGCTGCATGAGAGCTCTTATGACTTTTTTACTTGAAAATTTTATCTTAGTGCCTAGTCAACTCAGAGTGAGGGCTTTCTAATATGCCATTTTTAACCCAGCTTCATTTAACTGATAATTAATTACCATATAAATACTTGCTAAAAATATAAACACAGAAACACACCATGACTGACAATTCTCTGTGGTTGGCACTTGCTGGCCAACCTCATAATGTATCATTTCAACAAAACAGCCACAATCTTCCTGCTTCACACACTTCATGTCATCCTCATCAAAAATAGGCTCCTCTAGAGGGCATTTCGGATAGCAACCTGAAAAAAGTAAAAATAAAAATAAAAATAAAGCTCCATCAAGACTCAATAAAGGTGAATCAACTGAGGCAATAAAAATGCTGAATGCTTTTCAACTAAAATGATTTTTCACTCTGCTCTAACCTACTGATTTAATTGTGGTTTTGGTTTCTCACCTTCAAGTGCTGGTATCTGACTTGAGCACTGTCCAGATGGATTTCTGCATGTTTTCATGCAGAGAGCTCCACATGGTTTGTAATGCCACTCACAGCCCCCAGGTGGATTATAGTAATCACAGAACAGTGCTGGAAAAATCAGAAGAATGTTTAACTTAAATATGCCTTTCCTGTTTAAGTTATTGCTTCACTGGTCAAGTCCGTTGTTATGAAGGACTTACGGCATATTTTTGGTGTCCTCCAGGCAACGCAGGCTCCAGCCTCATTACAAGATTGTGCATAAGCTGCTACAGCAGTGCAGAAGCACTCATAATCTCCACCACTATCACAAGCACAAGCATCTTGCACACAAGCTTCGTAGAAAGGAGTGGAATCCACCTTGAAAGGAATGATTTCATAATCTCTTGTAGATTAAGACACTGGATTTTGTACCACTTCATAATGCTAGTAGTTAAACACGAAGTAGTTACACAGTTAAGTCAGGTGATATTTAAAACTTTTTTTTATTATTTAAATGACACTAATTATCAGAATAGCAAAAGTTCGGGAAGAGCTTGGATGATAATTGACTAGTCATATGGTCCCACCTACCTACATTATCTCCAGTATATAAGACACGACCAAAGAGCTAACATCTACATCATGCAAGCTATCCCTCCTTCCACCCCTTCGCCACTCAACAGGCATGTTTCACTTCTCAGTTTGCGTAAGACTGTCTACTTGTTGTTTATACTGCAGTAATAGTTTGAAATCTAAGGGGGGAATATTCTCCGGGCCCAGATTGTTCAACGGTCCTTGGACAATTCGCCTAGTACGCTCTAATCATGAGTAGAGTGAACTTGTGAAATAGAATCTGATTAATTTAAGCATTATTGCTCATTTAAAAATACTATTTGTGTTGGAGCACAATACATCAGCTATAATAACTATGAATTCAGCTCTTAATTAAAGTTAAAGATCATTTTCAAGGAACCATTATAAAACAATGTAATGATTTTTCTTGTAGATGATCCACCTTAACATATGCATGGCTGTCCATGAAGGCACAGACTATTAAACAGTTTATTTAAATTGAATTTTATGTGTTTATATTTAAGGTTTTTGCAAGTTTGTCACAGAGAGAGTTTTATATTTACAGGTATGTCAAAATATATTTAATGGGGTGATTATCACTTTCAAAATATGGATAGTTATTGTTGCCCTATGCTTGCATTAGAACTGAGTTAAATAAAAGCAAAGTGATGCTGATACCTTTGAATGACAACTTGAGAAGACGCTACTAGTGATGATGCTGCATTGCTTCTGTGCCCAGGCTCCTCGGTATGCTCTGTTTTTGCATGGATCTTCAAGGAGGATGGCATCTGGACAGCTGGACAGTTTCCAGCTGTTTGCAAAATCAAAGGCTTCCATAGCGAGTGCTTGAGTGCGTGTAGTGAAATCATTGTTTGAGCTCCCATCAAAGTTTCCACACAGACCACATACAAGGCCCTGTCAGTGACGATGCAATATTTTATACATTTGTGCATTTTTAAAGAGCTTTTGATGAAATATTAATTAAAGGAGTTAATTACTTTTATTTACATGTAAATCTTCCAAATATTAAGGTGTTTGATAGATTAGCTTCATTAAATAATGAGGTCAACAAATACTTTTTAAATACAATTCTCACGTTATACTCTGGACTCAGTTTTATGTGGATCGTTGTTTTTCTGTCCCATATAAGCATCAGTCCATTATTGGCCTCGATCACCAGGTAAAGGCCCATAGTTCTCATTTGGTAGGGAATCTCCTCTCCTGCATCTCTCTGAACAACTTGGAAGGATCCATCAGTCAATCTTAGCTCATTGCTCTGGAATAGAAATAAATGGCATGGAAATATAATATTAAGCTTTAAGCATTTTTACTGTAGATAACCAACAGAAGAAGTTTGAAATAAAAAAAGAAGAAGAATGTTTAAGGTTAAAAACTGTGAACATCACAATTGAATTTGTGCAGTTTTGACACATCTATATGCAATCATTGATACTCCTATAAAGTAATAGGATTTAATGTAATATACTTTAAAGCATTAAAAGAAATCTGAAGATATAATAAAGACAATACAAGTTTGCATTATTTTGAGTTACCAAATATATTATTATTAATATATTCAAACTTGCACTAGTTAGCATTTCGAGAAAGGGAATTTTACATGTGTCTCAATGAGATTAAATAAGGGAGTTTTCTGAATCATACATTTATTTTCTAGAGTTTGGTTAAAATCCGAGAGTAACAGTAAACGTATTTTCTTCAATAATAATGATCAGACTAAAATGTATCGATGACCACCAATCTGTTTATATAGAGATTTGGCATTATCTTCCTCGATACTTGTCTTGAAAGACATTTTAAAATATTGCAATTAAATATTGGGTACAGCAATTAAATAGTTAAAAATTCTCTCACTCCTAGAAAGAGCTTGATGGCTTTGGAGCAGGTGGTGCCAGTGGATCCACAGGGAATGTTCTCCGTGATAACGCGGAAAGATCCATTTTGGTTGTTGCAGTAGTCCTGATAAAATTAGAGTATCACTGTACTTGTTTTAAAATGTTAAACCCATTTTAAGTCATCTTACAGTAGAGCTTTGGTATACCTGAACAAGGCTATATTCACAGTTTCCACTGAAGGTATATCTTTTATCATCAAACGTTCTGTAATGTCCATCTCCGTAAATGCTGCATGTTCCACTGCAGATGTTGTCGGTGCAAATCCATTTTCTGTTGTTACAGGTACTGTGCGAGATTATACAAGGATTGTTCAAATATGAAAGTTGTTTCAAGTTGAATTGAAAATTTTACAAAAATATGAAAAATATTTAATGTCTCTTTGAATTATAAATTGTGAATATTAATCTGGATGACTTACCACGTGTTGCAGTCTGTTTTAACTTGTTCGCCAGGTTGATAGTAAAGTTCATTATGCCTGCAGGGACACAGGGTTTCATTGATGCAGTGCCCATTCCCATCAGACACCAGTCCAGATGGACACACACACCCTGACTTACATTGCGTGCTTATCTACATGTGACCAACACAGAAGTAAGCAAAAATTATTTTGATAATTTCGATAAAACTGACAAGTCATGACCAATAAAGGTAATAATCTAGTTACATAAAAATATCCCGTATTTTATGAATATATATTACATTGACTATGCCATATTTCACAGTATTATATCAAAGTATTTTTATATCTTTTGATGCCTTCATGAGATACTTATTTCTTTCCAACTAATCCAGGACAAATAAATTGCATAAACGGCATTAACTACAACTTTATTTATTGAGTGTACCAAGCTTAAATCACATTAAAGTGACTTACACAAGTCATATCTAATGTGTCGCAGCTCTTCTGACACTCAGCTCCTTTTGACCCAGGACTGGCGCTTGAGCAGTTAAAAAATGTCATCGGTTCTTGGCAAACTGAGTGTGAGAAAGGATAGTAAATTCATTTTAATCATGTAGCTTCTGTAATACGTAAATAAAAGCATCTATCAAAAGATTTCCATATTCAAAAATATGATGGCTGTCTCTTTTTTGTACATATACATATGCAGAAAGACATATTCTAATAGTTACTTGCCTTCGTTTTTTACTTTCAACATTTTTGTTTTTGCAGACAACCCAGAGCAGCTCAGTTTCCCCTCCTCACAAATGCTGTAATAAAAAAATATAAATAGCCTTGAAAAAAAACTTACAAAACTAATAAGTAATATTAACCCATTTTTTTGTTTCAAGATATCCACATTTTTTTGCTTTTTAATTTATTTTAAATGTAATAAAAATGTGTCAATCATTTACATACTATATATTTTTTATTAAATATTATAAACACAATAAAAACATTATTATTGAAATGTAATTGAAATGAAAAAATATTGATCTCTTATTATTGTATTTATAAACCCTATTGGTTTTATTATTAACATTATTATACACAGAAATAACAAAGTTTGTACCATGATCCTCCGTCTCTAGAGATTGTGTCTCCTGCAGCTATGATTTTCCCAGAATCATAGCAAGAGCAGCTGGTTGAATTCACACAATCTCCAAATTCATTCATGAAACTTCCCTCAGCACAGCCACAACCATCTATGGGCACAATGTCAGAACAGGTGCCATCTGCTTGGCTGAGCGACCGGCACGAGCGACCACAGCTGGTCATGTGATAAGAGTAAACCATGGTCATCGGGCAGTTCAGAGAATACTTTTCTGAGGGCAAAAATAAGAGTGTAACAATCTATTAATGCATACTGCAAAATTGTGATTTTTTTTGTAAAAGGAATGGCTGCCCAATATCAAATGTATATGATAGAAACAATCAATCAAGTTTTTATACAGAACTTTTTTAGCAGTTGCTTTCAAAGTAGCTTCAAAAAGTCATAGTGTGGATAAGGTAGAGTAAATAGGATTTCCCTCTGTGAGGCTCCTGAGAGCAGGTGCTAGTCACGTCCCCAACATAAAGAATATACAAACTTAAAATCCAGGTCAACTCACTGCAGGTGGCTTCTCTCCATCCATCGAGAAGTATTCCTCTTGCTGCACAGGCATAAACATACGAGGATAAAGCTGCACACATACAATCCTCACTCTTCTCACAGTTGCAGCTGTCATAGATGCAGTTCTAGAAAACAATTAGAGTTAGACACAGCTCTATATATTAATTAAAAAGCTAAAAGTAGCTGAAAATTATATGACATACTGCTTTGTAGACTTCAGGGCTAATTTCAATGTGGCAGGGAGCAAAAACTGACATGGGGTCTGAGAGCAGTGAGCACCAGTGTTGCGCATACTTCTCTGAGAAATCAAAAGCATTTGATAATGAATTAACAGTCTTATTCAACAACTTTCATGTGTAGCTAAACTTATAAGAAAACATTAAACATACGGCTTAATATCATTAAAACTGAAAACAAATATATAAAACTGAAAAATCTGTAAACACAATTACTGCCTAGATTTGGTTTTTTAATAAAAATTCATTTTTGTGTGTATTAGAAAAACCTCATGATAAAAAATCCAACCATTTTCAGTGCTCAGACTGCAGGGACTCTCAAAGCTTCTCTTCACATCAAAGCAACTTGCTCTTGTTTTCCAGGTGTTTGCAAAGTCCAGAGCTGTTCCTTCTCTCAGTCCACCAATGGTTGTGAAATCATCTACCTCCATGTTGTTGAAATTACCACAGAGACCTGTGAGGTAAAAAAAAATTAAGATTTAAATAAATATATTAATTAATTGTAAATGCATCACGAAATGGCAGAAAATGTTTTCAGAGGAGACCAAACATGATCATTAAAGATTCTGCTTCTATCTAGAGTTGTCATATAAAAATAAAATACCACATGTTTGTCCTTGATATGATGCATCGACTGTGATGTAAAGCTGCATTAATGGTACTAGCTGGATCTCCAGACGAAGGTTGTTTGAATGGGATTGAATGACGAGGTAGAATGTGGAGGGCTTGAAAATGCTTATTTCCCCTGAAAATTTATGAAGAAAAACATTATTGATGAAACAATTGGAATTTAATGAGTATTGAGCCCAAATCAAAACATAAACATTTACGGTGTAGATGGTTTAATGGGATTTAATTAGCATGTAATGAATTATTGATCACACCTGAACACTAACATGTAACAGTACAAACATTCCATGGCAATGTTGGGATTTGGCTATTGGTTACGCTACTGATGTGGTAGAGCAAGAAAGTGTACAAAATCTTCTTCAAAATGTTAAGAACATGATGTAGTAAATGGAAAATTCTATGTTCATAAAATAAGTGATAAATATTTTTTAAACTTGTTTTTCACCTGTAAAAAGGGGAAGCTGTGCGATAATTCTGTTGATCTCAACATTCCCATTCGAATCAACATTTACCACCTTTTTAAAAAAAAAAACAAGAAAAAAACAGACATTTAGTGACAGCTTTATTTTTATATATTGTACCTTTATTTAAAATATAATTTAGCACTGTCGCTACATAATTAGAATACTTACAGTAGATTCATTAAACAAGGCTAAAGTGATGGCCTTCAAACAGGTTTCACTTTCAGTAAGACCACATTTCACCAGGTCTCCTAGAACCGTGAACTCAGTGCCAGAACATTGCTAATTAAAAAGACAGAAGAGCAAATAACATTAAAGTATAACTAAAACACACTTTAATTAATTTAATTAATACATAATGTACATACGTATGATAAATACACAACTAATGTATGGTATACATAATTATTTAATGTGTAGTTGTATAACAACCACAAAAAACAATTAATATGTCTACTGTCTTCAATTATTATAATAAGGTAAGAATGAAATAACAGATTTAAGTACTAGCAGGCATGTAATGTGTGAAAAAATAACATCCAATCAAAGTAAAATATACTCCTTTAAACATATTATTTTTATTATAAAATGAATCATTATATATATATATATATATATATATATATATATATATATATATATATATATATATATATATATATATATATATATATATATATATATATATATATATATACATTATATAGTCAATCATGTTTAGCCCTGCAGTTGAGGTGTAGAAAAAATAAAAGTACTCGCTTCCACCAAGAGGAGACTCATACTTTGGAGAGGACGTAGGAGCAGTCGCCATGAAAGGTGTAAGGTTTGCCATCAAACGTGGTAACGTGTGATCCCCCTTCCACAGAACATGAACGTGGACATTCCTTCTCTTGGCAAGACCACTGTCCTTTCTCACAGGTGCTGAATGGAGAATTAAAAACATGTTAGTAAAAACCAACTATCCTTTAAAGCAAAAGAAGGTGTTCCTATAAACCTATTATTATCATTATAGGTAGTTTAAAGGATGACAATGTATTCCTTTATATACAGATATCATATAAATCAAATGCAAAATATCTAATAGTGCTTATCTCTCACCAGTCTCTGCAGTTGCTTGTGTAAATTTCTCCAGATGCAAATATTTTTCCACCAAGGACACATGAGCATTGACTTTGAGGGATACAGCCACTCTGGTTGATATCATCAAAAACAGTACCTGTAGTGGATAATCATGGCTTCAGAAACTTTGTTTGTTTAAGGCATGGAGACTTAAAAAATACTCTTAATGTAATAGGAAAAACTCTACCAGGAGGACAGAAGCACCCATCAATACAATGCTGCTCACACACTTCTCCTCGCTCATGGTTTGTGCAGGTGTCCATGCAGGGGTTGCCACACTCGCTGTACACCATGCTTTCTGGGCACGGATGGGCTATTAAGCACAAAAAAGAATGTGCGCTAAATATATTGTATTTTAAACTTAGAAGAGTAGACTCACCAAATAATTCCTTTTAAGGAAATTCTATTTAATGTAAATGTCAACCACAGCAATAATAATACAGCAATAAAATGCAAATATACATTGTTACAGAGAAATTGTGGTGAAACTTTTTTCCTCACTTGTAGAATTTTTTTTAATGTGAAAGAGACGGTTGTCCTTCAATTTCTAATGGATTAGAATGTTTGTAGAGATTATCTAGCTTTGATACATTCATAGACATTATTATATGACAATACCAATTTTTTCAGTTAATTACTTCTCAATTTTTATAATGAGAAAAAAATCAACAATGAAAAACATCTCCTAAATTAATATTTTGCTTTTTTTGTATGAAATTAGCTATGTAAGATTGGAAAAATATTTGAAATCAATTATTTCATGAAAGTGTACGGGCTATTTATTATAATGTATACTAAACCATGACGTGTAAATCCAGAAAAAAATCTCTTGATTATTAAATACTCAACCTCCTCCACATTCTTAGCTCCTTCCAGTATTAACAATGACATATGTTAAATACTATACACCTGCATATATTTCTTGTTATCATGGACTCGCAACTAATACATTTAAAAACATTCCTTTAGAGCTGAAAACCAGGTAAAACAAATGAAACTATGGCTAAAGATACAGAATATTAAATAAAAAAATCTATATTTTAAATATAATATTTAATAAGCTATAAGCTAATATAATATGGAAAAGCTGATTAGACAAGCTCTGAGATCTCAATCTGTTCAATCATGTAGTTTAAATGCTCACGGCAGAAGTTGTTAGTTCTCCATTCCTGTGGTCGTCCTCCGGCGTGCACACACTGCCTCGAGTACTCACTGAAGGTTTTACACAGACAGAAAGAGCCTGCGCTGCTGTTACAATGGCAGAGGTCCTCCATGCAAACCTGCACAAATGACTCAATGGAGACTAGACCTTGACAGTCACTGAACACCGGACTGGAGAAGAGATCAGAGCAGAAGTTCTATAGGGAATGAAACAATAAAAGTATTAAATAAACGACCAGTTCAGGCAGCTGTCAGATGTTCAGATATACAGGTTCAAATAACATGAGTGCAAAAAACATCTCACCGCATCTCCACAGTTTTTGTCCAGAAACGACTTGTCTTCCACACAGCTCTCTGTTGGCCCATCCATCTTCCAAAGGTTCCCATAGTCAGACACAGACAACATATTTCCTAAAAAAAACAAGCGCAATAAAAAAGTATTGAAAGTCTTTATTAAAACAGGATCAATACCCTCCCAGCATTTGCATAAGAAGTAAGAACATACCTTGGCTGATGAATTCATTGTAAACGGGGATGGCATTGAAGTCCCCACACAGCCCACATGTTTTGTTCTGGTATTTTTCATCTAGTCGAACCTGGAAATAAACATAAATCAAGCAACTCAGTTGAGACATAGTAATTTCTTGACCAACGGTGTAATTTTGAGGCTATGAGGGCGATTTAGAAACTATTCAATTGTCCTTCACATGCTGCTGCTTTAACTACCGAAAGTCCTTAGCAGAGTAAGATTATTGCCATTCAATACCCTAGAAAAAATCATAGACTAAAAATAGATGTACTATTCATGTTTCTCATGAATAAGTTATTTCTTTCCTTTTTTCGAAAGTAAACTTGTTTTGCAGGTGACAGTGGCTGCCTTTCAATATAAATATGCATCCCAAAAACACATTACACATTATAAAAGGTTTCAAAGGCTCCACCAAGATGCAGAAAAAAGAGCAAATAGAATAATATTTCCGAAAACCAAGATAAAGACAATAAAAAGTAAAAAGAGAGGTAATTCAATGAAACTGAAAAACAGAAAACACCACAAAAAAAAAACATCATAAAACCCAACCCTAATCCCTGCTTACTTTCATTTCAAATCTTTTGTTCCTTTCTTCTTTGTTTGCATACATTGAACATGCCACACAGCTCCGGCTCATTTGAAAGGTTTTAAAGGTATTAACTATAAACAAGGCCTTTAAAGACTGCTTAAATAATTAAGCAATATGCAGTGAGCTAAACTGATTCTTTTAGACTTTCGTGAAATCTATATGGGCTTTAAAAATGTAATAAACACAACAGATACAATATAATTTTATTTTCTCATCATATTATATCATTATATTGAATCATTATATTAATCTACAAGTATAGTAACCTTGTTACCATTAATTGGTATCCAAAACCATTCCATGACATATAAGAAGTAAGATAATTTGTCATAAAAAAAAGGTTAAATGAAACTTTCTGTATTACTAAAAAAGGAAGTAAATGTTATATAAATTCCAAATTAAGAGTACCAAAGATAGATTTCAACATGTAAAAATACTTACCATGAAGGAATCATCTTCATTCCAGAATGCTACAACTCCTAAAACAGCCTTGACTGTAATGTATGATGTGATTCTTGCGATGAAGACTTCTGCGCTGCTGTATGGAAGTGTTACGCTGGAGACACAAGGAAAAAATTAAATCTATCATAAATATTAATTAAGACAAATCTAAAGAAAATCTATTCTTTCGTTATTTGATCAATCAAATGTTGGCTTACAGTTGAGCATTGACTGTGATTGAACCTCTAGTCAGCTCAATAATGGTCCCCTGTATCTTCATGCTGATTCTACTGATGCTGGCCTCATTGTTAATCTCTTCATGTCTCAGCTGAATGTTGAAATCCTCAAAGCCGCTCAAACAGTCAGATGTCAGGATATAGTTACAGCTCGATGGCAGCTGGAAATATTTCCCATCAAATGTCTTGTAGTGGTAGTTTCCCCAAGTGCTACATATCAGCTCATTGTGCTGGGAGCTCAGTCCTTGGAAAACCATTTTTTTATGAGAAAATTAATGTTTGAGAGAGTTAAATTTACAGACAAGAAAATACTTTCAAATTTGTTCATGATTAGAGATTTTACAATTACCTGCAACCATTTCTATTGTGGAGACAGGAAAAATATTCATGGTTGTGAAAGCTGAAGAGGGATTTTAAAAGGGATAAAGATCATTTGTTGAAAGCATACTAAGAAACACATCTCGTATTTAAGTTCAAGTGGAGTCCAAGTGGTTCAAGCTAAAGTGGTTTTTCAGTGTTAAGTTTCCAATTTAATTACTGAAAAAGCTCTAAATTAAGGAAAAAATAAATCTGAAACGTATTGTCAAGGTTTAAATGTTAGGCATGCATTACACAGAAAAAAAAGACATTATTACAATGATAAAAAGTGTATGTATTTTAATAATCAGATAAAACAGTTTCGTATGATATGTAACCAATATCGTTAAAAAACTATGAAAAATGTCAATCTTAAACTTAAATAGAATAAATAATTTGACCATAAGTGATGATAACCAGAAATGCCTTTCTCTCACCATTCTGTGATACTGCTGGGTTGATAATCAAAGTTAGCCATAGAAGCGATAATATAAATATGATTTTCAGCCACTCCATGGCTCAAGCTTTCCACGTCTTCAATGAGAAAGCCTCTCTCTCATACTAGAGTTTTATACCTCAAGCAAACACTTACACGCACGTAAGACTGGACTGAAGGTGCGGCTTAATATTTATCTTGTATGACAGCATAAAGCAACATTTTGCTGATCGATTTAATATCAGAATTTGAAAGTGTGCCAAATAAAAATATATTGACAGTGTAAATGATCAGGCAATGATTTTCGTGTATTATAATGTATATACATTTGGTTGAAAATTCAGTTGATATAAAAAATTCTGTTTGTATAATTTTATTTTAATTTATATGAGTTAAAATGTATTTCTGTAAATATTATATCACATGTGCACTTAAAACTAATCAATATTAATTATTATGCTGATTTACGTGTTTGTACTTTTTATTTTGACAAAGTTCTACTAATAAATTACTGTATAATGTGCCTTAAAAATATTACTACTAATAATAATGATACTAATAAATGCCAATAACACAAGGTAGATAAAGTACTGTTTATGTTGTATTTTACAGTTATACCATCATATGTTTTGGCTGAAACCTAAAGTTGAAACAGTACATCTTTTAAAGGTCAACTGTTAACCTGTATATATGATTATTTGTAAATATGAAATTATAAGAGAAATATGGAGCATTTGACATAAAACAAGATTATTGTGGTCAATTGTTGTCATCTGTTTTATATAAAAGATGAAAAAACAAGGATAAAATATTCTAAAACTCAACATAGATCAATAGCTTTACAGCTTAATGGTATTTGCAAATGTTTGTTTTATTGGTGTGCCGTTTCCTTTAATGTGAGAGTATTTAGAAGAGAAATGATTGTAACAATGCATGGGTGAGGTACTCTTGGACTGATGATGTTTAAATATTGAGATGTATGTACATTAATCCTCTGAGGTGACTCAGGTGCAGTGAACACTCCTTGACAAACTTCAGGCTCAGAACTTTTGTGTAATGCAAAGCATAATATGTTTTGCATCATAGAGATTATTATTCCTAGTGACCAATTGTGTGAGTCTCAGGATTCTTCCAGGATCTGCATCCTTGATCGGTGGACATCTAACATATTTAAAAATGCTGGTACTCTGGAAATTGTTTCAGAATGAAGTAATGATAACAAAGTAAAATAAACAAGGCAATATATATTATTCTGTAATTAATACAATAAAAACAACATAAACATCAAGCTTTCTTTAAAAATCAGTAAATTAAAGACAAATAAAATCTTAATTACCCCAGTCTAACTAGAACCTAGTTCAAAGTCAACATTTGAGTTGAAACAAATATTGGTTGGAGTTTTATAAAATCACTTGAACAAAATGTTACATTTACATGTTCCATTTAGCCCAAATAATCTCTAAATACAAAAATGCAAAGAATCTGCACCATATGAAATTCATAAATAAACAACAGAATGGTATTAAAGCTAATGAGGTAAAATTCTAATTGCCTATTATTAAATTATATTTAATGTTGTCAAAAAATTTATCGCAACGCACAATCTTCTCATCAACACTCTATTTCAGGTGATTGATGGTCAGAAATGGCATGTTTTATGCAAGCAAAGATTAACCTGAGGCCAGTTTAAGCCTTTGGTAAAGGTCACTTTCGCAATGCTTGTATAAACACGCAGTAATTCCTGAGGGAAACAGCATAAGAGAAGAACCTTCTAGCTCTTCCTGGTAGAATGAATGTTTTGAATACTGAAAAAAAGAATATAAATGTTGAATGTTGATTCAAAGTGTTAGCAAAAGACAACACTTTATTATTTAGCACATGGCAGTGTCTTTTTTTATATAAATCACATTATAAACTCCATATCCCTTTCCACAACATTGGAACAGCAGTTAGTAGAAAACTTTATTTTAAAGATTTATTATAATAAATTGGTTAAACATTAATTTATGGCTGAGAACAAACACACTAGTAGTAAAATGTTAATTTAACACAATAAAAGTCATGAATTGACCCTCTTCAAAGCCTGATTGTTAATTTTTACGCTTCAATTAATAAGCTGTTAAGCATGAGCAAAATTGGCTTGAATAAACTTTTGTCTTGTTAATACAGCAAAAATAAGTCATTAATATCAGAATCCTATTTGATAAAGCCAATGAAAATTTTGAGTTTAAGGCTTAATTTACATATATTTTCTGTTCATTACCGAATAGTAAATCAAACTTCCTTTTTAGGAACCACGCGAAGATCAATGCTTTTAAGGCTTAATATTTAAGTATTTCTTGTCAACAAGCTTGGAAAAAACCCCTCCAAAATGCAATAATTACTATGGAAAAATCAATCACACATTAATTCATATAATTTAGTCATTTATAATTATTTAAGCCTGTGTGCTTAATTGATGTTCAATTATGGATTTTGTTTAACGTTTTATTCATGTTCAACTGACAGGTTATTTGGGACCTAGATCGTACTAATATGTTAACTTATTCATATGCGATAAAATAGCCATTATTGTTTAACTGGTGTATTATTGTGGACATATAAAAAACAAGCGTTATATCGGGTTAAAAAACCTTAATAATGTCACATTATGTGATACATTATGTTTAATGCTTAAACTTTTAATAAATATTCATTTATTGACTGCATGTCTTTAATCTACTAACATTTGGTGTGCTATATCGTGCAATTTCACATGTGAATTGTAGAAAATGTATTGTATATAAAACTAATTATTATCATTATTGTCTTTTACTTATATTATGCCTGACACAATGAAAAATGGCCTAAGCTAAATTCTTATGAAAGTACACATGTTAACAAGAATATGTTTATAGAATTGAACACAGTAATCCCTAAAAAAACTCTTAAAATTAAAATGATGAGACTCACATGGATATTGAGCTAATCTGCTAGTTAGGGCCTGCGTAACCATCTTAATCTTTTAAATTACACTGTAAAAAAGTCTGTGGAAATTTTACAAAATACTACAAGACTTTCTGGGGCTTTTCGCCCTCTATTTTTAATACAAAAACAGAAATGTATGGATTTTACAGACCACTTACAAATTGAACAGATATTTCTGCAATGCATGTTGTTGCAATAAATCACTGCCTTTCTTTGAGATTAGAAATCTGAGCCAATAAGCACCAGGTGTAACCCTTGGTTTTGACTTTATGTGATTACAATTCACACTCCAACAAGCAGGTTTACCAACTCAACGCAGACTATTTAGACAAAAACATGTTATTTAAGCATGTATTGTTGTAATTAAGCTCAAGCTTTACCTTTACCTTCTCCATTGACCAACTGGAAAAGAAGACAATGAGAGCCAGCAGGCGTTTGGGTTTAATGACATCTGTTCAATCGAATGATAACCGAGTTTCAAAATACAGATAAAGTGACAAATTCTGTAAATCATGAAAACATACAGAATCCATAAAATGTGCAAGGTATGTCTCCTGCTTGTAGTTTATGTTACAGTTTAACACGCAATATTGTATTTTGAAACAGGGATAGAAATCTTTCAATCTGAAGGGGGTGCAAGTAATTGGCACAAAATGGATGCCACAAAATGTGCTAAAATTAAAGAAATGTTTAAGATGTACTAACTGTTACTGCATAGCTCATACTCAACTGCATAAAATAAGTCAGAAATTGGTTCAAGACATCAAACATGTATGAATATTTTATTAGTTTTTTTTTTCTTCAAAGGTTTTCAGAATTTTTTTGATACATGCTTGCTCTTAAATAGAGTACGCCATTTTCTCAATCTGTAACAAATGTTATTATTGTGTTCAGGGTCTAAACGTAAACTCAAGGTTGTGTGGATTTAGTAAAACGATGTAAACATTATACAAATCAGCTTCTGTGCTAGCGTTCCGCAGTGAAATGACAAGGAGGATATTTAGTTTGAGGGAAACACTCATTACTGGTGGCCACTAAGTTTTATGGCCGAAGGTTAGAGGAGAGAAAGACTTTGCTCACCTCCAGGTTGAGAGCAAACTCGGGGATTGGTTTCAGACCCGTTATTTAATACAGTCAGAAGGAGGACATGAAGGTAATTGGTGCAAGAGTAGAGGATACTGAGGCCAGAGTTAGGTGGAAACAGATGATTTGCTGTGGCAACCCCTAAACTGGGAACAGCCGAAAGAAGAAGAAGTGTTAGAGACACTGAGGACTCTGTCTCCAGTGTTCGTTTTCCTCTGTTTCTTTTATTTCGACGAAGGTCGCTCCATTGTTGTTTCATACGGCTTTCTTGAACAAAAAATAATATAATCTAATAAACTTGACAGGGCCGTGCACAGAACTTTTGAGGTGCATGTGCTGAAACTGAAAAAGAGCACCACAACCCCTCCATTAAACTCTACCACCAATAAACTAACACAGCAATAATATAATTTTACTTAATTCGTTTATTTACTTTTATACCACTAATATTAGGGTAACACATTTAGAGAGAGAGAGAGAGAGAGAGAGAGAGAGAGAGAGAGAGAGAGAGAGAGAGAGAGAAAATACTGCCTGCGGAAGCCTCAGAATATATAATAAATAGTTGCATGTACGTTAAATTGTACTTTTTAATGCCCCCTTTGTAGAAACAGAAAGAGCCTCCGATTAATGCAGGCACGTTGGTTTAGCGCTCTCTTGTAATATAAAGCAAAAACTGAACACTTCAATCTGCTTTAAATGAACGCTTTTCAATTAACTTTCGTTTTTTAGCTCACCATGTTCTTATTTGAGTCGTAAAATCCTCCATTTGGGAGAAATTGCGCTGAAACAGCGAGTTGTTTAAACATCAGTTTTGTTTTGCTTGTTTGTTTAAAGACGCCGTCGCTGTAAAATGACCAAATGTGCTGAATGCGCTGAAACGTTTGAGGCGTTCAGGGGGCCGGAGTTGTTATGTTTGACAGGCAGCTTGAACGGTTATTAGAGATGCGCTTTTTTAAGCTTTTAACTGGTTAAATGTTTGCTAAAAAGACAAACAGACGTAAAGGGTTACAAAAAATAATAATTACAATAAGGGCATGTGCGCAGGTTGAGCCCTATGAGTGCACGTGCCTGACACTTCAACCTGCGTTCAAAAGATGGTCCGGTTACTGTCATTTACTGTTTTAAACCCACCCCTCCCAGAAATAGAAGAACAACATTGGTTAAAGGAGAATGGCCTAGCGGGTGACACTAATTTGGCTAATCACCACGGGCGAAAATAAATGAGCGAGATTGAATTATTGTATAAAGTTTGCCAACCGCCAAAAGAAAAAAAAAAGAAGAAGAAGAATTGTATAAAGATTTTGAGCGAATGAAAGGTGATACAGCTTTCGGATTGCAATGATGTGTAAAGTGGTTATATGCAAGAAAATGTAAATATGGAATATCTTGCGTTAATAAAAGCATTTACAATTACGATACAATTACGGCCAATGACCAGTAGGGGGGGGGGCCCTATGACCGCGTGGTCCGCATATCACGCATTTACTTAATTTTCTGCATTACGTACAACACGCAGCTGCCCTCGTGGTCTTGAGTTGAAGATGTCATCAAGTCCTCAATTCCGGAGTGATTTAAAATTGGGTCTAAGCAATCCCGAATGCACAGACATGTAAGTGATGTGCTGTATAAATCTAATTAATGTCTTTCATTTAAACAGATGACATGTTGGGCAATGCAGGCTACTTTCTAAATATGGTGTCACTTGTTATAGCCATTGAATGTGTATACTTCGTTTGAGGAGGTGCACATGCGCGATGCACTGTCTTTATCTGTTGAGCGGGCTTCGAGTGCGTGACAAGATGGCAGAAAAACTATGGCGAAAAATCAGGGTCATAAATCGAGCGCGTGTATTTGAAAATCACGCGCGCATAATATTAAAAATTGAGCGAGCAGAAACAGATCCGCGCGCGCAGAGAAACAAACCGCCAGCTTTTATTAACCCGCGCATGCGCGCGACTGAACCTGAGAGGAAAGCACTCTGTCTCGAGCGAGGGGAGGGGCTTACGTGCTTGCTTGCTCTCAAATCTTCCTCCCTTGCGCGCTCTCAATCTGAACCTCCACGCACGCGAACATGATTTTTGTCCAAGATGGGGCGGGACCCTCATTTCCCGGAAGTCAGCTGTGATTGGATGCCTCTTTGTCAGTCAGTTCTGTCCCTTTTACGCTCAAAGTCTCCCCCAACAAAGACGTTAACCTACTTATAAAAGTGACTCTTTAATCAAACAACAACGACAAGCCAAAGACATTTACAAACATTACAACAAAAACAATAAAGATGACTACAAGAACAATATAAATCTGACTGAATATTACCCCAACCGCTTGAAGAATACAAACAAAACAATCCAAGTTGCTTTTGTTTTTAAAGGATAAACTCTAATCAATATTTTTTTTAAATCCTGTCTCAAGAACAGTTGTTAGTTGTGTTCATATCTGGAATATGTATGTGTGAATAAATACTTTTTGTTAATGTCATATTAGACCACTGATAAAGTTGACGTTATATGGCATGTTTCTATCATTAACATGTTTTTAAGTTTTTGTGAGTTCTCGATTAAATAGTAATTACATTTTTGACAAAACTAGGCCTGCATTATTACATTTTTGAGTTTCTAGAGTCTAATGCAAATGTATAATTTCAGATTTGAATCCTGGTTTTGATTAATTTGTTGAGTTTGGGGTTGGAATTACTGCGTTAGTTTGATAATTTATTTCCACTTCTATTATGAGCAAGCTGAGATAGACTTTGACTGTGTAACAAATTACATATCTTCTCTCCCCTTCTGTAAGTCGCTTTGGATAAAAGCATCTGCTAAATGCGTACATGTAAATGTATGTATTGCAAATTCAACACGATTTCATAAAACAAGATTTGCCAAAACTTGTACATGTATTAAAAGAAATTGGATTTACAGGTTTTCTCAGGGAAATAAAAACAATATAATTTAGCTAATTCTGACTGGCGAGAAACCATGGAACATGGATAAACCCAAAGAAGCACAGGGACAAATGCAAAAATGGCTTTGAAAGGCCTTGACTTCCCATGAACTGATGTCCTGTTGTGCTTACTGCTGTACCATTGTGCTGAAATAAGGCTAAAATAACTTCAACTCCAGAGTTTTGTTGTTTTAAAAATCAACTTCTCTGAAAAATTGTTTTAATCAGCAAAATCAATTGAATCTAAAACGTCCACTTTTGAAACGGGGGGCACAACTGGTACAGAGTCTATCTAGATATAAAGAATATCACAAGTTTTTAGAAGAACGCAATGCTTTTGGTTTTTAGTAACGCAATGTACATCTGAGGTGTAATATTGACTTAAGACTATCTATTACTATACTATATTCATACTTTTTTTTATGGCAGAAAAAATGTAGACAAATGCTACATCTACAAGAATGCATTTATTAAAGTGGCTAAAATATATTTAAGACACTTGACAAAGGTTTCACATTTGTATTTTGTGTTTTATTCATGACAACTGTTTAGCATTTTTCCATCTGGAAACGCGCTGTAAAAATACATGTTGTTTAAAACCTTGCCATCCTAGCCCCTTTTATTTCAAACAAAGTACTTGATATTAATGTTTGAAATATTAAGTGTCACCATTTTACAGCTATTTCAAGCAGACATTTTTAGTCAACAGTATTATGATCTGACCAAAGTGTCTATATGTAAATGTCACCCTTAAATGTAATTTATCATGCTGGTTAGAACTTTATAAACACATTAAATTATGCTCTATATTAAATTGTATTATTAAATATCCAGCACATGCAGTCATGTTATGATTATCAACTCAGTATCTTAAAACTTCCGTCCTAAATAAGGACTACATCCAGGAAAATAAATCAATCTTTGAATTTTTCAATAACATTAATATGTTCAAAGACATTTCTGATTTTTTAAATGCATTTACAACTTAAACAGAACACCACACAGCCTCTACATTTAAATGATGGATCAATTATTACTATATCTGTGATTTATATACTTTCACAGCTTTGATTAATTTACACAGCTTTTTAGTTAACATTTCGACCCAACTAAGCTTTAATATATATCTTTGCCAGTTGTCCTCTGGGCTGATGACCTGGTGCATTAAAATTCAGAAATCCAATCTTCAAACTGGTCACTCCTTGATCCTGAAGAGAGAATTCCTTGTGGACTCCGTATAGCCTAAGAGAACAATTCAGATGTCTTAAATAATATTCCAACAGCATGGCTATGTATAGTTAGGGTTTGAAACAAGTACAGTTATCAATGAAATTCCATTAAAACATTTAATTGACTCCAATAGTTCTAATTAATGTTAATACTAATGGTCATTACAAAAGTAAAATATTATTCAATAAAATAAAACTGTTTTACAAATTTTTTTCCTTTACTTTATCTTCCTTTGGATTATGGATTTATAGTCAAGTTTGAACCTTTGGAGTATCCATGGCATTATTACTAATGCAAGTACAGAAGTTTAGATTGTCAGTACACTATACAATGTTAAACCATGTTTACATTTTTGATGATATCTTTTCTTGTTATTTAAAAGCAGTTTAATATATGTATTTCATATATTTAGTGCAATGATTAAATAGTGTTTTAACTACTTTTATGTAACTTTAAACGCCTCTAACTCAGTACTGTATGTATAAACAATTTTGTTCGCATGTACTCTACTTCATTTCTTAAGTATGAAGAAATTGTTAAATGCAATACAACATGCCATAGAATTCTGATTTTATACATTTTTTCAATGAGCAAATATCTCCACAAGACAGCAATATTTGTTTAATATAATATAGCAATATAGAGAAACTATGCATAAACTTCATAAAGCTACTTACCATAAGCAGTTTTGATTTTCACAGCTGCCGGTCAGAAACATAAATGCTGTGAGAAAACGTTGAAAAACAAGGTCCTGATGATTTTTTCACATCACATTTATCTTCTGTTTTGACACATTTTGCAGTGTAACACCATCCATCACCATCAGTTTTATTGTAAATGTCTGATTCTGTAGGAAAAAAGTAGAGGTATGCATTTATTTACCAAGCATTTAAACAGCTTGTAACTAAAGAAAATCTTTTATGGACATTTACAAATTTATATTGTGAGCATCATATGAAAACTCACCTGGGTTGAACATGATGCCATTGACTTCACAGACACAGTCATGATTTTCAATGACACGGCTTCCTGATGAACCAGCATTAACTTTCAAACTTGATTTCATTGTTCTTTGTGGAATATCCAGTTGATTAGGCATCATTTTAGACGATTTTGCACAATTTCCATGACAGCAAAGGAGTTTAATTTCATAATCGAAACACTGTTGATTTACTGTTTGGTTTCTGTTGAAACAAATAAGTCCTTCTTCTGAGTTGCATGTTACTTTTTGGCCAAGTTGTGAGAGTTGTAATCCAGGGTAATTTTTAGCACGACATTCAGCTTGAGATGGAGAAGTGCAAATGTTAGGGTACAAGTTCTTCAGTTTATTGATTGGTACAATTTCACCACCTTCAGCTCCTGTTGTTGGGCTGCCAGAGTCCATCCAGTCTGACCACTGGCAATTACAAGATGAGACTATGTCTGAAACTGCTACAGTCATTTCTCTACTTGAGGTTACAGTAATTGCCATTTGATCTTTTATGGAAGTGTGTAAAGCTAGATGTATTGCAGCTGGAAGTGTTGCAATACCACAGTCTTCATTGCAACACATGAGTCTTATCTCATAGTCGAAGCACTGCTGAGTAACATTTTGGTTTTTGTTTAGGCAGATAAGTCCATCTTTGAGATTGCATTTTACTGCTTGGCCAAGCTGAGAAAGGGGGATTTTGGGATAAAGTTTTGCACGGCATTCAACATCCTGTGGTTTTGAACAAGAGGTTTTATATGCATTGGTGATTAATCTGGCTGGTATAAGTTTACCACCTTCCTGTCCTTTTGTTGGATTACCAAAGTCTGTCCAGTTAGACCACTGACAAATGCAGTGGGAATTCTTTATGTTGGAAATTGTGGAAGCCATAAGTCTGCTTGGGGGTAATGTTGCTAAGTTAATAATGGCACTGGAATTCTGCGTTTCACCAATGCACTCCTCGCTACAACACATCAGTCTCATCTCATAGTTGAAGCATTGTTGGGTAATATTTTGGTTTTTATTTAAGCAGACAAGTCCATCGTTAAGGCTGCATTTGACCACCTGGCCAAGCTGGGATAGGGAAAGCTGTGGGTAAATTTTTGCTCTACATTGAATTTCCTGTTGTTTTGAGCAAGAGGCAGGATGAAAGTCTGTAACAATTTGTAAGGGTGGGACACTAAAAGATATAGTTTTGGAGCAAGAGGCAAGAGAAAAAATGAAATAGTGCCAAGTAAAAAAACAGAAGGGACAAATTGTTGTGCCAGTAGAAGGTATTGTTGAGCTCAGTTGGGGAATTTAGAGCTATATAGACTAGGCCTTTTCTGCTATGTATACGTTACCACATAATTCCTCTCTAGTATTATCCACGTTCTCACTGTGTGAATGTTCTCTCTTTTTTTCCTTTACCGGTAGTATTGCGCTTGAGACTAAATAGTTATAGCTTCTTTCCAGGCAACATTAAACACTCGGCCAAGGACACAATACCATCATCGCGGCCCAGGCCGCACGGGGTACGTTGATAGAGAGTTAAGGGAAGTGGGTAATCATGGGATCTAGGGCAAGACACCGAAAAAGGTCGTAAGCGCGAGGAAGGCGTCGATTGTTAACACTGCTTCACTGTGTGAGATATAAGCCTCATCCATACGCAGATTGCGAAACCCTACGGCCTCTGGTCCTTTTGTAGGCATACCAACACCTATCCAGTCTGACCATTGGCAAATGCAATTAGCTTTTGATGTTTTGGAAACGGTTGTAGCTACATTTCCTCCCAGTTTGAAAGTGGATGTTTTGGTTTGTGTTGTGGAATTGTTCAAAGCCAGATTTCGGGCAACTAAAGGTGTTGCACTATCACAGACCTCGTTACAACACATGAGTCTCATCTCATAGTCAAAGCACTGCTGGATAGTATTTTGGTTTTTGTTGAGGCAGACCAGTCCTTCTTTAAGGTTACATTTGACTATCTGGCCAAGTTGAGAAAGAGAAAGCCCTGGATAAAGTTTGGCACGACATTGAATATCCTGTGGTTTTGAGCATATAGTTGGATAAGTGTCTATAATGGCTTTGGCAGGAATTATTTTGCCACCATCAGGGCCTTGTGTTGGTTTACCAAAGCTAAACCAGACTGACCATTGACAAGTACATTTTTTATGCATTGTGTTTGAGACTGTTGAAGGGATATCTCTTACTGGGGGTACAGTGTTTGAGCTTGGAATTGTGGAGGGATTCTGTAAAGATACAGGTGTTGGTACATTTAGTGTTTCAGTTGTACAGTTTTCACTACAACACATGAGCCTTATCTCATAGTCAAAACATTGTTGGGTAATAATTTGGTTTTTGTTGAGGCAAACAAATCCATCTTCAAGGTTGCACTTCACAGTTTGACCTAGCTGTGAAAGAGAAAGTCCAGGATATTGTTTTGCTCTACAGTCAACCTTCTTAGGATTTAAACATGTGTTCCTTAAAGTGTCAAAAATTGCTTGCATTGGTATCAATTCCCCTCCTTTAGGACCTAGTGTTGGGCCGCCAAAACCCACCCATTTTGACCATTGACAAATGCATGAACGATTTGGAATAAGAGGGATTGGTTTCAATGTATTGGACGATTCTGATACAACTGATTGTACAGTTGGAGAGTCTGTAGTTTTTTGCAAATTAGGTGAAGCTGTTGGTGTATTTGTGCAGTTATTACATGTTCCGTAGCAGCAAAATACTCTGATATCATAGTAAAAACATTGCTGATTGGTACCCTGGTTTTTGTTTAAACACAAGAGCCCATCTTTTTCATTACAAACAATATTTTGTCCAAGCTGTGAAAGAGAAAGCTGAGGATATGTTTTGGAGCGGCATTCAATCTTTTCGGGGATGGAACATATTTTGGGAAAGTTTTCACTAATTATTTTGATAGGAATTATTTGACCTCCTTTCTGACCCACTGTTGGACCACCAAAGTCCAGGTAATTTGACCATTGACAAATACATGAAAGTGTAGAGATTGATGTCTTAGATGGTACAATGATTGGTGTTGTTTTTGAGTTGAGACCAGAAAGTATTGAGGGTGAAGTAGTAGTTTGGGCCTGGGCAGAATTGTCACATTTTCCATGGCAGCAAAAAACTCTGATAACATAATGAAAACATTGGTTTGAAATGTCTTGGTTTTTGTTCAAGCACACTAAACCATCTATTTCATTACAAATAATACTCTGTCCAAGCTGCGAGGAAGAAAGTTGAGAAAACAGTTTTGAACGGCATTCAACTTTTGTTGGAACAGAACAGATTGTGGGAAATATTTCTGTTATTTTTTTTATTGGTATTATTTGACCACCTTTTAGCCCTAGAGTTGGCCCGCCAAAGTCAAAATAATCTGTCCACTGGCAAGTACAAGATAATGAAGGTGTAACCAGATTAGATTGTGGTTGAAATGTTGTTCCCAAAGATGCTGTTTTTGTGGTTTTATCTGATAATAAAGCAGAAGTTGTTCCTGCCTGTGTTGTACTGCTGCAGTCTTCATTACAGCATAAAACTTGAATTTCATAGTCAAAGCACTGCTGTGTAAAGTTTTGTTGTTTGTTAAAACACAGTAATCCATCATTGACATTGCATGTCACAACCTGCCCAAGCTGTGAGAGAGGGAGTCTTGGGTAGAGTTTTGAACGACATCGCAAATCTTTTGGCGACGTACAGATTGAGGCCTTGGTGTTGGCTATTTCTTTGAATGAAATTTGTTGACCGCCATCATAACCCAATGAAACGCTCCCGAAGTTCATCCAGTCTGACCACTGGCAAATGCATACAGGTGTAGGAGTCATGGTTGTATCACAATCACAACAAGATATTCTTACCTCATAGTCAAAGCACTGATGTGTGATTTCTTGATTTTTGTTCAAGCAGACAAGACCATCTTTAACATTGCATTTCACAAATTGGTTAGTCTGTGAAATCAACAATTTGGGGTAATTTTTTGCCCGGCATTCCAAATCATTGGGAACATGGCAGTAAGGATACCTTTCCAAAATTGATGTTAATGTAATGTTTTCACCACCTTCAAGACCTGTTGTTGGGCCACCAAAGTCAAACCATTCAGACCAAACACATCTGCAGCCAGGGTTAAGAGGAAGGTTTACAGATTTGGATGTGGATGATAAAGACCATGTTGAAAAAGCTAAAAATACCCCACTAGATATTGTTGCTGAAAATGATAAAGTTATATTGTGTGAAGGAAAGGTGCTGCCAGGTGAAAGCAAGGGTAGAGAGGTGATTGTAGAAAATGCCGGTGGAGTTGTGGATCTAAATTTAACAGTTGAATCTTGACCTGATGAAACTTTTTGAGTAGAGCTGCTTGTTGAAGATGGCGAATGTTGTGGAAGCCTTGTCGTAGATGTTGCAGATGTTGAAGACCCCCCTGAAGAGCTGCTTGTTTCTGTTGTTGGTACCGATTCGGATGATTTTGTTGTCTGTGGTATATTAATGCTTGTTGCTGTTGTTTTAAAGAGCTGTGTTGTATTCATTGTGGGGTTGGAAAAGCTCTGATACGTAGGTGTTTTATTTGATTCATTATTCTGATAATCTAACGATTTGCTTGTATCTGTGGTAGAATGAATCACAGAAGATTGCGAAGATGGTTGTATTGACTTGTTTGGGGTTGCAGATAGGGATTCTTTTGTTGACCTACCAGCAGTAGATGTACTGGGAGTTATTCCCGACACTGTTTTCAAAGAAGTTAAAAAGGTTGGTGTGGTTGTACCAGTAGAGATCTTACTTGAAATATCTGACAGGGTTTTAGTTATATGAGATTTATCAATTAGTGTTGTTGTTTGTTTGGGCAAACTGGTCGTGGACGAAGTTAAAGATCTGTCTGATAATGGTGCTAAAGTTGATGCTGTAGTAATTGATCTGTTTTCTAGAGTTGAAGTAAAACTTGCAGATTTGGTATTATTTGTTGTTGTTGCTGTTGTCGTCCCTCCACTTGAAAACAAATACGTTGGTGTAGCAGAAGATTTTGTAAGTGGAGTTGTGGTTTTGGTTTTAGCTGTAGAGAATTTCTGGTTTTCTGTTGTAATGGCTTGATCAGGCCTGCTTGTTGACCCAATAGACGAGACAACAGAAGAGTTTGTTAGAGATGTTGTTGTGGTTGCAGATTCGTTTTGCCTCGTGGCAAATGTAGGGCTCATCGATGTGTTATGTGTTGGTTCTGTACTGTCAGTTGAGGAAGATTGAGTGCAATTACCAGGGTCCTTTGTGGAAGACCCCCCTGAAGAGCTGCTTGTTTCTGTTGTTGGTACAGATTCGGCTGATTTTGTTGTCTGTGGTATATTAATGGTTGTTGCTGTTGTTTTAAACAGCTGTGTTGTATTCATTGTGGGGTTGGAAATGCTCTGATACGTAGGTGTTTTATTTGATTCATTATTCTGATTAGTTAATGAAAGTGACGATGTTGGGCTATCAGAAGATTTTCCTGAAGTCTTGAAAGAGGGATTTCCAGATGTTTTTCTTTCAAAGTTAGTTGTAGTTTTGGTTAAGGTGTTCGTCAAGGGATTAAGACTTGTTAAAGTTATAGTGTGTGAAGGAAAGGTGCTGCCAGGTGAAAGCAAGGGTAGAGAGGTGATTGTAGAAAATGCCGGTGGAGTTGTGGATCTAAATTTAACAGTTGAATCTTGACCTGATGAAACTTTTTGAGTAGAGCTGCTTGTTGAAGATGGCGAATGTTGTGGAAGCCTTGTCGTAGATGTTGCAGATGTTGAAGACCCCCCTGAAGAGCTGCTTGTTTCTGTTGTTGGTACCGATTCGGATGATTTTGTTGTCTGTGGTATATTAATGCTTGTTGCTGTTGTTTTAAAGAGCTGTGTTGTATTCATTGTGGGGTTGGAAATGCTCTGATACGTAGGTGTTTTATTTGATTCATTATTCTGATTAGTTAATGAAAGTGACGATGTTGGGCTATTAGAAGATTTTCCTGAAGTCTTGAAAGAGGGATTTCCAGATGTTTTTCTTTCAAAGTTAGTTGTAGTTTTGGTTAAGGTGTTCGTCAAGGGATTAAGACTTGTTAAAGTTATAGTGTGTGAAGGAAAGGTGCTGCCAGGTGAAAGCAAGGGTAGAGAGGTGATTGTAGAAAATGCCGGTGGAGTTGTGGATCTAAATTTAACAGTTGAATCTTGACCTGATGAAACTTTTTGAGTAGAGCTGCTTGTTGAAGATGGCGAATGTTGTGGACGCCTTGTCGTAGATGTTGCAGATGTTGTCTTTGTGCTTCGGCTCGAAGAGGAAGAAAGGCTTGCTGTTGTAGACAGTGTTTTGTTTGACGAGGTTTGTGAATAAACACCAGTAGAAACTGATGTTGAAAGGTCTAACGACTTGCTTGTATCTGTGGTAGAATGAATCACAGAAGATTGCGAAGATGGTTGTATTGACTTGTTTGGGGTTGCAGATAGGGATTCTTTTGTTGACCTACCAGCAGTAGATGTACTGGGAGTTATTCCCGACACTGTTTTCAAAGAAGTTAAAAAGGTTGGTGTGGTTGTACCAGTAGAGATCTTACTTGAAATATCTGACAGGGTTTTAGTTATATGAGATTTATCAATTATTGTTGTTGTTTGTTTGGGCAAACTGGTCATGGACGAAGTTAAAGATCTGTCTGATAATGGTGCTAAAGTTGATACTGTAGTAATTGATCTGTTTTCTAGAGTTGAAGTAAAACTTGCAGATTTGGTATTATTTGTTGTTGTTGCTGTTGTCGTCCCTCCACTTGAAAAGAAATACGTTGGTGTAGCAGAAGACTTTGTAAGTGGAGTTGTGGTTTTGGTTTTAGCTGTAGAGAATTTCTGGTTTTCTGTTGTAATGGCTTGATCAGGCCTGCTTGTTGACCCAATAGACGAGACAACAGAAGAGTTTGTTAGAGATGTTGTTGTGGTTGCAGATTCGTTTTGCCTCGTGGCAAATGTAGGGCTCATCGATGTGTTATGTGTTGGTTCTGTACTGTCAGTTGAGGAAGATTGAGTGCAATTACCAGGGTCCTTTGTGGAAGACCCCCCTGAAGAGCTGCTTGTTTCTGTTGTTGGTACAGATTCGGATGATTTTGTTGTCTGTGGTATATTAATGCTTGTTGCTGTTGTTTTAAACAGCTGTGTTGTATTCATTGTGGGGTTGGAAATGCTCTGATACGTAGGTGTTTTATTTGATTCATTATTCTGATTAGTTAATGAAAGTGACGATGTTGGGCTATCAGAAGATTTTCCTGAAGTCTTGAAAGAGGGATTTCCAGATGTTTTTCTTTCAAAGTTAGTTGTAGTTTTGGTTAAGGTGTTCGTCAAGGGATTAAGACTTGTTAAAGTTATAGTGTGTGAAGGAAAGGTGCTGCCAGGTGAAAGCAAGGGTAGAGAGGTGATTGTAGAAAATGCCGGTGGAGTTGTGGATCTAAATTTAACAGTTGAATCTTGACCTGATGAAACTTTTTGAGTAGAGCTGCTTGTTGAAGATGGCGAATGTTGTGGACGCCTTGTCGTAGATGTTGCAGATGTTGTCTTTGTGCTTCGGCTCGAAGAGGAAGAAAGGCTTGCTGTTGTAGACAGTGTTTTGTTTGACGAGTATTGTGAATAAACACCAGTAGAAACTGATGTTGAAAGGTCTAACGACTTGCTTGTATCTGTGGTAGAATGAATCACAGAAAATTGCGAAGATGGTTGTATTGACTTGTTTGGGGTTGCAGATAGGGATTCTTTTGTTGACCTACCAGCAGTAGATGTACTGGGAGTTATTCCCGACACTGTTTTCAAAGAAGTTAAAAAGGTTGGTGTGGTTGTACCAGTAGAGATCTTACTTGAAATATCTGACAGGGTTTTAGTTATATGAGATTTATCAATTAGTGTTGCTGTTTGTTTGGGTAAACTGGTCGTGGACGAAGTTAAAGTTCTGTCTGATAATGGTGCTAACGTTGATGCTGTAGTAATTGATCTGTTTTCTAGAGTTGAAGTAAAACTTGCAGATTTGGTATTATTTGTTGTTGTTGCTGTTGTCGTCCCTCCACTTGAAAAGAAATACGTTGGTGTAGCAGAAGACTTTGTAAGTGGAGTTGTGGTTTTGGTTTTAGCTGTAGAGAATTTCTGGTTTTCTGTTGTAATGACTTGATCAGGCCTGCTTGTTGACCCAATAGACGAGACAACAGAAGAGTTTGTTAGAGTTGTTGTTGTGGTTATAGATTTGCTTTGCCTCGTGGCAAATGTAGGGCTCATCGATGTGTTTTGTGTTGGTTCTGGACTGTAAGTGTAGGAAGATTGAGTGAAATTACCAGCGTCCTTTGTGGAAGACCCCTTTGAAGAGCTGCTTGTTTCTGTTGTTGGTACAGATTCGGCTGATTTTGTTGTCTGTGGTATATTAATGGTTGTTGCTGTTGTTTTAAACAGCTGTGTTGTATTCATTGTGGGGTTGGAAATGCTCTGATACGTAGGTGTTTTATTTGATTCATTATTCTGATTAGTTAATGAAAGTGACGATGTTGGGCTATCAGAAGATTTTCCTGAAGTCTTGAAAGAGGGATTTCCAGATGTTTTTCTCTCATTTCTCTCCT